>LPNX010672812.1:147954-170736 GCA_001517045.1 Pseudotsuga menziesii | reverse complement strand
CAAACCAACCGAACCAGCAAAGGAGCCAACAGAGCCTCTTCCTCGACCAGATCAGCTAAGGATCAGCTTACGGGATGTAAGCTCATTGACCGACTCAGAATTTGGCCAGCTACTTAACACCCTAGCAAAATATTCGAAGAGGAGGACGACCCGACTAAGGAAACAGCTAGCAGATAAGGAGACTCAAGAAGTCGAGTTTCTCGACAAATGAAGGTCTCTTGTACAGACTGTTGCTCCAGGACCGATCGACACTGCTACCAACCGACCGCTGGACAGAGCATATCAGCTGTTTGAAGGTTTGGTGTCGACCGTACAGACCCACCTCCACGAGACTAAGGCCGGGCAAAAAGAAGAAACTGTCCGACTACTCCTGACTCAACACACCGCATTATCGAAGGCTCACAAACTTCTACAAGACCATATGGAGGAATCCATTGTAACAGAGGAAGTACTCCGAGAATGGCCTACTCATTATGGGCAGGTCTATAGTCAGACGCGGCAGGCCAGACAAGGCATTCAGGCCTTGGAAAGAAGGAAGTCGACTGAGGCAGAACTGAGGCAGACAATCGAGGATCAAATAGTGATGGAAAACACTAAGCTGCAGCAGTTGGAACGTGAGGCACACTAGTGGGTTCAGCACGCACTTCCCAACTTGGAGAAAGTTGACAACATCTGTCCACAGATGAAGAGACTCCTTGAGACCGCGGACGAACATAATCAGCTGCTGGGACCCAACATGGAAAATATTGCAGAGATGGCTATGGCAGAGAAAATGTCGGTACTATCAAATCTTACTACTCTTACTATCGACATTCAGAAAGCCTTGCAAACCTGGACAGACTTTCAACATCAGCTTGCCATCACAGCACCAGCAATCGTCGAAGTCTGTGTACAGAAGAGACCAACTATTCTCCTGCACAGCCCACCTCAGTAGCAGCCTCCTGTTACAGACTATTTTTTCTACTTCTAATCTCATATTTTTTTACCTCCCCTTTTCTTCGGGACGAAGAAATGTTTTGTTTGTGGGGGAGATGTAGAAGGAGCAAGTCGACATAAGTCGACTGGAACGAAGACCAACTTAGTCGATCAGCCGACTAAGTCGAGAGACCGACTACGTCGGTCGGCTGAGTAAACATAGTAGTTAGTCTGTTAACTAATAGTCGTGTCAGTTCGGTGAACCGACAGGTAGTTATGATTGTAACTGTTTGTAACCTGTATATTAGGCTGTTGAGCCACTCAAGAACGCAGTTCAGTTCTTGTTTTTTGTATGATCTATTGGGAATAATATAATCTGTTCTTCTTATCAGTTCTTGTCTCTTGTATCTGTGAATATTCTTTGTATTTTAGTATGTATTATTGGTAACTTTATGTGATCTTAGAGATTACAACACATTTCCATACTGATGTGTCAACGCAATTTCTAAGATAGTCTTGCAAGAAACCACTGGATTAGTAACTTTTCATCTATAACATAGTCCAGCTGGCTCAGAAGGTCTTTCCAACACTTGTCGTAGTCATGGACAGTTTCCCCTGGATTTTGTGATGCAGCTTTTAGCTTTTTCGCAGCCAGGTGTTTGGCATCTGGAGTTTTGAAAAATGACAAAAATCATCCCTTAATCTTGGATTTTGTTGCTCTAGGTTGTATTTTCGAAAAGGTCATGTACCATGTCAATGCCCTTTTCCTCAAGGCATTGGCGAACTGTGCCATTTGTCGATCTTCGTCTGTAACTTGGTTGGCCTCCCAAGTTGACTCGCAGACGAACCAGTGTCATCTGGGGTCCTCATCCCCCTCATATAGAGGAATGTGAGCCGATCTGTGACCCATGTCTGAATCACTATCACTGCTCTCAGGAGGTGGCGGTGATGGAGGTGGGGGTGGTGGTGAGGGTGGTGGGGTTATTGTTTTATTCGGCTCTACGGGACTATGATCGATAGAACTTGTGTTCCTGTCGGTTGTCGATTCTTCATCGAGTTGCAGTCGGTTGATGTCGACTTCTGCTGTTGATGGTCCACTGCAACTATTTTTCCAAAGTTCAGAATGTTGTGTGTCTTCTAAATCTATATTTGGTGGGGGGGGGTGCTCCTTCATGTGTCAGTAAGAGTAAGTGGATACTTCGGTTGGAGGGTGCCGCTTGAAAGGTCACCCAATTTCCTTCCTTTGGTTGACCTATAATGAGGTGTCATCCAGTGTATGTTTCATTGTCTAGTTGACTCCATATACTAAAGTTAGCAGCTCATAGTTGGAGGTCCTCTTTGACAATAGTCTGTATCTGAGTACGCAGATTCAATGGAGAGAGGGTTGTTCCTTCATTGGGAGCTCTTAATTGGAGAGCTTATGGCTGATCTATCCACAATTCTTCCTCTGTAGGGGACGTTTCTTGTTCCATTCCTTCCTCATGTCGGTCATGACCTGACTCTGGCAGAACCTCTTCTTTGTCAGTCGCCCTAGGACTCCTTCCTCTATGCAGCTCTAAGGCTCTTTCTCTTCTTGCTTCCCTCCTCTGTTGTCTCTCTTCCCTCTATAGTTTCTGAATGTCTGACATACCTTTGTATGATACTATTCTCTTGAGTTCCCTTTTAGTCGACTTCTCATTACTGGTGACTGGTATCTGTTTCTAGTCGACTAGAATCCACTCTACTCTATCTCGATGGATGACCAGATACCCCCCCATAGCCTATCCGATGCTTTTTAGAAAGACTGGATAGTTTGGTTTATTTTCTTAGGAAGTATTCCCACTCCCTTTCTGCAATAAATTTTTCCCACTTCCTTTGCTTCTCCACCTAGTTAGAGTTTGATGGCAGTTTGTGAAGTGATGGATGAGGTTTGACAATGTGTCCTACTCCCTTCTCAGTCAAGAATTTGAACAGCAGGGTTGGTAAGGAACACAAAAATTGTTCGGTGAGATCTGTGTAAAATTTCTCCTTGTCTGTTTCCACTGAAGTTTTGTCTTCGACTACTTGCTCCTCACAGAAGTCGTTGGCGATTTTCTCAAACCACTCCAAAAAGTTTGTTCTACCTCCTCGGATCAGTTTTTCCAGCAACTGTTGTTCTTTAGTCGCTTTCGTATTTCTCATCCATGAGTTTCTTCAAAAGTTGGGGCACTGATTCAACAAAATTTTCATGCGTCTCTATGAAAAATATTTCTTTTGCTTGTGCGATTGTTAATATGTTCCTTCACGTGTAATTATGTAAATAGTTTGCAACTTTACGTTCCCACCAGTCTTTAATCTCCTACTCTGGTATCATCTGTTTGCATACATTTCAGTCATGTACATCCCCGCAACAAAACCAATGTTGTAATCTTACAGATCACATAAGGTTACCAATAATACACACTAAAACATATATATAAAACAGAGACAAGAGATAAGAACAAATAGGTGAATAAACAGATTATATTATACGAATGATTCCATACAACACAAAGAACTGAACTAAGTTCTCATCTGGATCAATAGCATAATATATATCATTACAGAATAGTTACAAAATAACTATCTGTCGGTTCGGTGAACTGATGCGACCTTAGGTGGCTGAACTAATCTCTAGTTTTAGTCAGCCGACTGACTTAGTCGGCTGTTCGATTAAGTCGGCTCATCGAATTAGTTGGCTAATCGACTAAGTCGGCTATCCTTCAAGTCAACTTATCAACTTGCTCCTTCTACATTGATGAAGAGGCTTCTGTTAGTATTGTATCCTCAATTGCTTGGAAAGCTTTAGGTTCACCTCAGCTTGTGCTAGCCATTGATCAGATACTAGATTTTAATCATAGGCCTATTGCATCTTTAGGGATCATTCTCATTTTTCTATCACGTTAGGAGGGAAAACTGTCTGTATTGATGTTATCGTGGTCCAAGGTCCTTTATATTTCAATCTGATCCTTGGACGTGATTATGTTTACACCATGAAGGCTATAGTGTCCACACTCTTTAGAGTTATGCATTTTTTCCATGATGGGAAGATTGTGACCATTGATCAACTTTCCTTTGTTACACCTGGCCATTGCATCCCTCCTAGTAATCAGACTTCCCTGAATGTGCCTCATGTTCTTGTGATTCCTTCCCCTTCTTCTAATTAGCTTCTTCCCATCATGGGTAAATTGGGGGGCATGGCTCTAGTCTATGGACATCATACTAGAGTTAAGCCTTAGCTTTTATGTAGAATGAGGAAACCTACCAATATATGGATATCATGTTGGATAGGAGCAGGTTTACGAGCATAGTTCCTTTTCTCTATGTCAAGATCGTTAAAAAATGAATCAGATGTCTGTGAGCATAGTTATTTTTCTATGTCAACCTCATTAAAAAATGAAACAAGTTCCTGAGAAAAGTTCCCATTCTATGTTAAGCTTGTTAAAAAATGAAATGGATGTCCTAAGCATTACCTTTTGGTTTTAAGCTTGCATAAAAATGAAACCTTATTTCAAGCATAGTTATTTTTTGTTTCAAGCTTGTGTAAAAATGAAATATGTCATTTTGAGCATAGTTCTTTCTTTGTTACAAGCTCGTTAAAAAATGAAGAAGATACCCTGAGCATTATTTCGACTGATATTCAAGCTCATTAAAAACAGTAAGATGGTGTTGAGCTTACTTTTCATTTTTTGTGCTCTGGTTAAAACATGAAAAGTGGTTTGAGCTTAGTTTATTAATTTTTCATGCTCTGGATTCAAACATGAAAAAGGTTAATAGAGTCCTCTTTAAGCTCTTTTTAGACTCTTAAAATGTGAAAATATTTCTGAGTGAAAATTTCTTCTTCACACTCGTAAAAGGACTTAAAAATTCATCTTCTTGGTGATAGTTTACCCCTTTTTCAGACCAGGGGGAACTACTTACGAAAAAGGTACACTCCAGCCAATCATGACTGAAAGAGTTCTCATGGGTATTATTTTATACTTATTCGGGCCCTAGGGACTAAATCATATGAAAAGGAACCCTTCGGAGTCTTCTTTAGTTTGTTCAGACCCTCTAAACATGAACTACACCGAGTTTTCTTTCATTGGACTTGTTAAATTAAACATTGAAAGACCCTTTTTTGGGAATGAACCCATCCTTTATTAGGTTCGTAAAACATATGAGTTTGGACTTGTCTGAAGGATGAGATATATCAAGCATTTGTTACCCTCTTCCAGCTCATTAAAAAGAAAAGAGGCACTCATTAATCATGATGGATAAATTAACGAAAAGGGAAAACATTTTACAATAATGGCAGTTGTTAGTCACCTTTGAACATGGCACTTGTCTGCATTTCATTCAGTTAATTGCATATTCAGCTTGCTTTCGAGTCGATCCACTTTCATGAGTCATGTTACTCCTTTGAGTCTTTTAAAGAATGCATTGTCCATTGTCGCATTGTTTTCTGCCTCATCAATTCAGTGCTTCCAAGTCTTCGATCGTGCCACTCTATGTTGAAAAGGGAAACTGTTTTGAGAGTTTACACCTGCAGTCAAAACAACTTTTTGTGTCAGTTCTATGGTTACATCATACTCAAAATTCTAGAACTTTTTTCTGAGTTTCGTGTCATCGATGTGGGATTCATCATGGCCCTCCTTCGACGAGGATATTCCTGTCGACATCAACTCATCATCCAGGAATTAGTCTTAGAAACAAAATTTAGTACCTTGAGGTATGTATTCCTTAATGACAGATTCTCCCGCTCTCGACATAGGTTCACATCATTGACCTTTGATCGAAATATTCAACTGAGTGTTCGACATCTGATCATCTATTCACACTCACGAGATTGTACTAGGCTACCTTGGATATCATTGACATCAATGGTGATCTCCCTCGCACTTGTTAACGGTTCTCATCATTGACAGGTAATTAAGTGGTTTCTACCATGTTCGACGTCAGAACATTGTAATCACATGGACAGAATCGTACTTTGTGGAAGACGAGACGAAGACCTTGGGTACTTGTTAAGCACTCATTGCTTTCCCTAGGTTGTGATTGAGTATTTGTATGATTCCTAGCATGAATCCACATTTGTATGTTCATGGCTGTGCTCATATTTGCATCTATATGACATATATCTACATTGTATGTCTGGTAGCTATGTCCAAATTTGAGTCTTCTTCACATGGATCTACGCTGTATTTTAGTAGCCATGACTTTTTTGTATCTCACATGGATCTGCATTGTATTGGTTGGAAACCATGCTGTGATTCATTTGGGAAAAATGTAAAAGGTGCTGCAGAAAGTTTGTGATGCTTGAGAAGTTCCAACCTTTAGACCTTTGCCTTGATACTACACCTTGTTCTTTCAAAGTATTATGCTTATCGTTTGCCTCTAGCCATCATACTTTGGGGGGCATCTCTAGTACACTGAAATCTTGTCACTATCATGTTATGAGATAGGTATTCCCTTGTATGCTTCAATCCCTCAAAGTTTTCCCTAGAGAAAATACATTAAAAAATATCCCCTTACAATTTTTCCTTGTTTTGAGCTGGTAACGCTCCTCTTCCATTGACAAAAAGAGTTTCCCAAGTGGTGCTAGGGCAGCACCACTCTTGATACATGAGAAAAGAGAGGTTCCACCACTTCTATCCCTACTACAAGAATATTTACCCCCTTAACACCGCCTGTTTTCTTCATTGGAGGAGTGGTGCTCGAGTTTTCAAGGCAAAAATAGAATCTTCGAGAGGATTCTCGAAGCTAACATCCTTGGAGCCTCATCCCTATTATTTAGGACCAAATGGAGCTTGATATCCTCCATTTTAGGATTCTATCTCCACCTCACCCATGAGATCCTCAACGATACCTATCCTCCCATGTTTTTAAATACTAGCTCACCCCCCATGGGAAAAAGGAGGAAGAATTGTGTTGCATACCCAAACTCTGTCAAAGTCATTCTTGAGTCTTTGGAGGCAAGGTGAAGTTAGAGGCAAGGATCCATTGGAAGGAACTATCAACACCAAGGCATGAAGGTTTTAGTCTCTCCAATCATCTCTAATAAAAAGATTCTTTTCTTTCCCATATTTACTGTTTCATGTGTTTATATTGCTTGATTCCTTGGTCACAAGCATAGATCTAGTTTATTATATTGTATGCTATCATGTTTCTCTTGTTGTTGTCCATATTTTAGAGGTTCTTCTATGAGGATAGAGAGGACAAAATTCGAGAGAAGTATCATGGCATTTCATTCAACTGATTAACCAGATCTAGGGGAAGTTTAATATTTGGTGTTTGTGTTTTGTTCTAGACCTGAGCCATTCAGATCTAGGGAACTAGCTCTTATCCGCAGGAGGTGCGTATTTTTGGCTAACACAAGTTAGTAAAAGATACATATGAAGTTTTTTTTATTGCAGTGGAAGACACCTTAGGACAAAACTTGAAGTGGCTTAGGATGCACCACATGTGATTATTGGGGGCTTGTTGGCCATGGAAGTTTTTGGTAGGTTTTGGGAAGCGGTTTTGGTATGAATGGGGGCAAGGTAAAATGGTCCACAAAAGCAAGATCAACTCTGATGTAGTGACCAATAAATATGGGAAATGAGAATTTGACGATGTCAAGTACGGATTTAGTTAGGAGAAGTTATAATTTTGTGTCCATTTGTAATAATGAGTCCAATTAGTGGGAGTGGCAGAGCTGTGATTAAGTCCTATAAATATGTAATGGGTTGGGAAGTCTTGGGTTGGCTAGTTTTTGGTAGAATGCATAGATTTTGGTTTGAGGATTGAATAGAGTTCATTTTTGGTTACATTGTCTTGAGGATTTTGTACAAGCGAGTCGAAAGAAGTTGCAGTGATATGTAGGATTTGTGCACATATCTGTTGTAAAGAGAAGAAAAATAGAATAAATAAATTCTATACATTGTGTGTGCAGACATGATGCACTTATTTATTATGACTCTTGAACAAAAATAACACTTTTGTGGTTTTCTCATGTCTTGGGTTTCCACATAAAATCATAGTGTTAAATGCATGTGATTGATGTTTCTATGTGCTATGATTTTTATTTTATTCTGCATACTATGGGTTAAATGGCGTGAACTATTATTGAATATGAATGATTGAGAATATTGCGTAGCTAGTTAATATGTCAATAATGTTCTGTGTAATTGCATTATATGGAGTATGAACGATTTGTCGAAGCTATGTGATGTTGGATGTTATGGATTTATGTCACTCCCCTTTGTTGCTATAGAAACCTGGTTCATGCAGTTCCCATAGGTACCTTGGGTGAGACTTCACCTACTTCATAGTTGATGCTGAAAGGGTTGGTATCTTCAGGTTTGTCAGTGTGTAAATAGGTGATCCTGGGTCAAAGTAAAATTGTTCCAACACTATAGCTCAAATTCTCTCCTCTGAAAATAGTCATAGCTAAAATGGTATCTGATCTCAATATGCTTTAACCTGTCAGGGAAAACCACATTCTCAGAGAGCTTGATGCAACTTTGATTGCCACAATATATCACAGTAGGACTTAGTTGTCGACCAAACAATCCCACCAATAACTTGCAAAGCCACAATTTCTCACAACTAGCCTAACTAGATTCCATATACTATGCCTCAACAAAAATCAGTGCAACTAAATTTTTCTTCCGACAGAACCACAACATAACTACCGATCCCAAGCTGAAACAATACCCGTAAGTGCTCTTCTGGTCTATCACACTACCTACCAAATTAGAGTCTGTGTAGACAATGAAATTAACTCCACCCCCTCTCCTACAGTCCATCTCATAATCCACCATACCAAAAGTATACCCGAGCACATGTTTTATAGCTTCCTAGTGCACTCTCCTTGGCTCAACCATGTACTAACTAAGAGTGTTCACTAAAAAAAACAAATATGGATTGGTGTTGGCCATATACATCAATGATCCAATGAGATGACGATACAAATTTAGATCCACCAAATTACTCATAGAAGAATTAATATTCTTCTAGTTATTGATCATAGATGTGGCCACCATCCTACAATCCTTCATCTGAAATATCCTCAATATGTCCACTACATATATTCCTTTCCCTAGGAAAATGTGAACATGATTTTACGAAACCTCTAATCCAAAAAACTAGTGCATCATCCCAATATATTTCAACTTATATTCTCAAGAAAGATCTCTCTTGCACTCTAAAATGAGTCTCTCTGAACCTATAATGAAAAAATCATCAACATAGAGTAGAATAATAAGAGGATATTCACCCACCACAATGAAGTATAGGTTAGGATACACCTCACTCTTATGAATTAATCCCATCTGTATCAAGTAAGAATCAATCCTAGAGTACCATGATATGGGATTTTACTTCACTTCATAAAGTGCTTTCTTCAACATACCAACATGAGATTCTCTCCCATGTATCTCAAATCCCTGTGGTTGCTTGACATGCACCTCCTCCTATATCAGTCCATTAAAAAATGCGATGTTCACATCCATCTCATGGATCTTCCAACCCATGTCCATTGTAATAGTGTACTATCCAGAAGGTAAGTACCATACACCTGTGATTTTGATTATTTTATTTATGGTGGCACTCGGTGCCTAGACCATGAACCATGGGTACTGTGATCTTTGTGGTAGTAATGGTGCAACATGATAATAACATTATTGGAGAATCTTGGAATGTCATATGAGAAGGGATTGGGGTTAGGAGTTGCATATATCCCTAACATTACTCTGTCGTTCCTAATTTTATTAATTTTGGACCATGAGGGTCTTAAATCCCATAACTAATGTCTTGCATGAAGATGCATGCAGTAATTGTTCCCTTAGTAGTGAGAATATTCCTCATCTGGTTGTTAATGGGGCCCAATATCAC
Source organism: Pseudotsuga menziesii (assembly GCA_001517045.1). NCBI lineage: Eukaryota > Viridiplantae > Streptophyta > Pinopsida > Pinales > Pinaceae > Pseudotsuga > Pseudotsuga menziesii. Next base: position 160,968 of record LPNX010672812.1, on the reverse strand, counting down.
TTCAGTCATGTATTATGTGCCTAATTGACTATCTGGAGTCAATAATGCACCTAATTCTTGTAACTCCACTCTAATTGGAGCATTTATTTAGTTAAATTGAGTTACTGTCAGTTAATTTCAGTTAAATTGAGATTAATTGAGTTACAATCAGTTAATGTGAGCTAGTTTGAGTTTAACTTAGTTATATTCAGTTAATTTGAGTTAGTTTGAGTTTAACCGAGTTATAGTAAGTTAATTTGTGTCACTATTTAGTTGCACTAGTGAAACTAGTGTAATTGATAATCAGTTAGAGTCAGTTGGATAGTTAGAGTTTGTCTTCAGTTACTTAATGTATTTTTCTGGGTTAAAGTCAGTGATCTTTAGTTAATAAGATGAATTCAAGTTGTCTTTGGTGGATGATAATGATATTGGGAGAACTTGAGTCAAACCTTGTGAACTTGAGTTGTCTCCAGTGCATGGGAGTACATTATGGGTGAATTCGAGTCATCCTCATTCAAGAGGATTAACTTATGGTTTGTTAAGAGTTAGTTAAGGGATTTGGAGCTAATTTTGAGGAATTCAAATTATCTAGTCATGGTAAGTGTCTCTATTAGTTTTTTAGAGTTAGTCTTAGTGAAGACTTGAATGAGTCAATGAATGTTTGTTAATAAAACCCACTAATTTCGGAGTCCTTCCTCAGTGATCCAAAGTCAGACTCTTGGAGGCAATTAGAATTAGGAAAACATGATTTGAATTGCTTAGGAGGTTGGCCATTCATTGTTGGTGTAGGTATAGGAGCATAGTAGAGTAGGGATCTCGTTGGGTAGAAAAACATAAAGCGATATTTTTCCATAATACTTGCACAATTTTGCAGTGGATTTTTCTTGCAGATCTAGGAGGATATGGTAAGCTAGTCTATTGGTCTTGGAGACCAAATTATTCATGTGTTTGGATTCCCTAGTAGGGATCTGGAGGGTTTTTGTGCTAGTATTATCCATGTAATGTGGATTCCTCGGTGGGGATTCAACTTGTGGTGTTAGGAGAGTTGTTTCTCCTTTTTTTCGAATGCTCCAGTGGAGATTCAAGTCCATGATTTGACCCGGGAGGTTGAAAGAATTATTTTGATTATATTATCCAATAAGAGAGGGGGACAATTTTATTTGGAAATATCATCTTGGTTGCACTAGATCCCAAGGGAGAGGGGGTCAATCCTAGACATGTATCTAGTTCCAACTTCTCTCTAGTTTTGAATGCTCTTATAGAGATTCAAACTGAGATTTGACTTGGGAGGTCATAAGTGTTGTTTCATTAAGATTATACAACATGAGAGGGGGTGAATTCTGTGTGGATATATCATTTCTGGTTGTGCTCATCTTGCAGAATAGGGGGACAATTCTGGCAAGTGAGTTGTATTTTGTGGTAAGTGGTGCTCTAAAAGAGGGGGACAATCTTGAGACCAACTACTTCTTGCATTTATAGGAGAGGGGGGAAATACCAAGGAAGGAAGCATATAATTCATTAATTTCCATTATAGAATAGAACTTCTAGTGTGATATTCCAATACCTTGGATTGAGGGTGATCTTTTGGTGGGAAAACATGTGCTAAGTAGATATCTATGGCTGGGAGGAAAATTGTCCTGTTTTTTATAGTTGCATAGATCAACATAAGTACTTATAACATTTATAATATGTTATGTATAATTATTATGCTATATTATGAAGGAATCTTGTGCAAACTTATTGCTAAATTAGATGATATATTTATCATGTTACTAACTTTGATGTTGGATTGACAACCTCCAGGAAGGTATGTGTTTCCTTGAGCTACTATTATGTATTTTGATGTGTAAATGTAAGCTGATTTAGGAAATATGATAATGGAAATCCATATTATCATATATGTTTGTCACATATCATAATTTCACATGGGGTTTGTATCTCATCTATCAATAAATAAATGGTTAACACTTATTGTGTTTATGAGCAAGCTTTAGTGCAACTATTATTGCTCGAATTGAGATGTTAGTACCATGTTTTGTTTAAGTTTTTATCAGTTATTTTAGGAATAATATAGACTGTCGTGTGGCTGTAGGAAGCCCCATATCTATTCATGGATTGGGTTTAAATATTATAGGTAGTTTTAAAACTATGTGATGAAACGATGTGAAAATTTCTAGTTGAGATTGAAGAAGTGTTGGTTTAACTAGTTAACCTAGAAATTTTAATTTAACTACTAAATGACCAAAAAAAAATTAATAAACATATCCACTATGATATGATCATACTTCAGAACTCTTTACCTTGAATACATCTGATGCACCTTTCCTTACCCGTGACCTAGGTTGGGTGTGTTATAAGTGGTATAAAATAAAGGTCACAACCCTACAACTCTTTGGGTATTCTATGCATTGTCGCTCTGTATTAATATGATTTTTTATGTTATTTTATGATTTCAAATAGGTTGATTATGTCCTAACATTATCATTATAACCTCCACATAACATCCCCATTACTTGTCCAAGCCATAGTGTGAACCCTAAAACTAACCTCCAATACCTACTATTAACTCCAACACCTCAAGTCCTATGAGTTGTTAACTAGGACATTAAACAAAGTATCTTCTAAAAGATTAGTCATGTACCCTATGATATTATTACACATGTGATTGCATGTGTTAGATACATTGTGATTATTATATCCATTGAATCAACATAGTTTAACTTATGAAAACCATGTAAATAAGGTTGAAGGGGATATACTTGTATTAGTGTATAGTTTTAAAATGATTGAAATTAAATCATGATTTAATAATGAATCTATATACATTCATTATGTCAAGTTATCGTAACAAAACTCTACAACCTCACCAATTAGGACAAGATGAGTTAAATATTAAGTCTTATATTAATTAAATCCAAAGGGTATTAGTAATGATTTTTGCTGAAAGAAAAAAAAAAGTTAACTTAAAGCCTTAGTCTAGTTTCACTCTAAGTTTTAATCTTAGAAAATTATTGAATCTAATACTAAAAGTTGTAGTTTAGTTAAGAATGGAATTTAAGATACGTTTTAAATTAGTTAAATATCGAATTTAACTGATGTTTTAGTTAGTTAAATACTGAAGTTGAGTCATGAAGTTGTGCTTACTAAGTGGGAATAATTATATTGATTAGTAAATACATTTAGGTTTTGAATTAATCTAAGGAGTCATTAATAGATGTTTGATGGATTTATAGGGGTAGGACAAAGATAATATGTTATTACGCAGTTCATTTTCAAAATATCATATATGGAAGGATATATTAGGAATCGATGACAAGGTATATGTATCTAGGAATATAGTAAATGAAATAATAAAAAATTCCCTTGTTAATACAATTGGCAAAGTTGTTGTTTTTGAGTTATGTGGACAAACATATAACCTCCTCTTCTTAGTGATATATATAAGAATGGGCTCTGAATGATTGGTGAATATTTTATTCAACTTATGTAATTGTCTGGAATGCCTACCTAAATAGCTATGCAATATGAATGTTATATATATGATATGTGTTATTGGTTGTTCATATATTAGTGTATATATAGGGCCTTGGAGCACGTTGCCTCCTTTTGTGAAAATTCCATGTATTTTAATGATCCATATTACCAGTTTGGAAAGGGAATCGCCCTAGAGTAAACAAAACCCCCATCCAAATTGTCTAATATATATTAATTAATTGGTATGGTGTTTGGAACGATGTCTCCTTGAAGAGAACGCAACCCCCATCCAAATAAGTTTAGTATATATTAATTACTTGGTATGGTTTTTGGAAAGGGTGCTTCTCCTGAAGAGGACACATTCCCAACCTCACAATTGTTTGTTTAATTGCTTAATTGTGTATGTATATGCTTTATAAAAATTTATAGTTACAATATATGGTATGGTTATATACATTTAGTGTATGGAATAGTATAGTATTATTGTGTGTGTGTGTGTGCACGCGTGCACACACACACATATATAGAGAGAGTATAGTGTGTGCATAACATACGAGTTTTAGTGTGTGTATGGAGGCATGCATGTTTGTATAGACGGTAATATGTATTTTATTATATGCAATGATTATTAGCATTACACACATGTGATATCATGCATATACTATATGTATAAGGGTGTATGTAGTGTATGCATTATAGCATGTATATTGATGTAAGTAGGTTGCAGTATATCTTAATGCACAATTTATTATATGCAATAATTGTTAGTATTACATGTATGTTATATTGTGTGTATATACTATACAAATAAGTGCATATATATATTTGATGATATACATAATGATATGATATTGTATCATAGATGTGGCACAGTATTAGGAAATGTACATGGGTATATATGTAGTATATATATTATAATGTATTTACAATCGATGTTGAAAGAATATGTAACCAGAGTGTTGAGTTGTGTATATGGTACCATATACTATGGGTATATAGGTGTGATATAATATAAGAGTACCTATGTGTATATATATATATATATGTGTGAGTGCATTATACGTCGGGTATCTATATCTAATTATCTTATTACTGAATATTGGGTAGATGTAACACACTAAATTTCATTCTAAGATCTAGTAGAATGCACTTAATTAAACACTAAACATTGTGGAACTCATAAAATAATGTGTAGTTGATTTATTACTTGTATCAAAAGGAGATAACTAGGACTTCATATTAAGATTTTAATGAACATACATATAATTAAAAATGAGAGAACACAAATATACATAGAAACACATTTAAGATAGACACACAATGTTTATGTGGAAAACCCAAAACTGAGAAAAACCAGCATAATAGATCTACTATATCTGTTGACCTAAACTAACCAAGCTGGGCCAAATGAGCTAGTTGATGCTCACCTATAGAACACTTTACAATGGAGCCTCCTCAAGCCTTATAAATAATTCCTTACATGAAATACCATGGGACAATACCATGGGCCACCAATACCATGGAAAATACCAAGGGCTACAAAAAGCCATGTTTCCAAAAAAATATGTGTTAGACCTCAACCACCTTTGAATCATCCCTGAATCAAAATTAACCCTAACAATCCCCCCTTTAATCTTGACTTAGGGATCTCACATACACCCTCTATCACCTAGTTCTATATCCCAACTTTACTAGTGAGTTACCAGGGGTATGCATGCCTTACCAGGTCTTACAACCATATACCCATTTATATGCAAACTACTCCATTCATTTGTTTTGTCTTCATGGTGACTACACTATCACCATCTTTTGCTTCATCCTCTCACTTTTCTATGCTTTATTTCTTTCTCTTTTTATTCCATGCTCCTTTTGTACCTACATCCAACCTTGTCATTGACGTCCATATAAATAAGAATCCATCTACCATATTACATGGATCCTTAGCCACTATAACCTCCAATTCTCTAGTAATTATCTCCACTTACATGGTTCATCAATCATGGTCCCACAATTGAGATTAAACCATCTCATATTCTTCCTGCAATTGAAGACTCAACCTATCTGATACACATAAATATAGGCTAAGAGTACACCTACCACCCTTGTACCCACCTAATGGTTCATTCCACACTTGATGCAACATCCCTTCTCTGCGCATAAGAGGGTTACCTTGTGATTCTAGCACCAGGGGAAATTACATTCTAACCAGGAACCCAAAAATACTGCTAGGGTGTTGGGTACCACCGAACATTCACCCCACCATTAATTAAAAAAAATAAGTACAACAAAATGAGCACAACCATATGTCAAACCATGGCTCTAATACCACTTATTAGGATTTTTATGAGCATAATACAATAATACAAGATAACAAAAAATCCACATATCAACAGATTTAATATAGACACACAATATTTACGTGGAAAACCCAAAACCGAGAAAAAACACCATAATAGATCTATTATATCCGTTGACCTAAACCATTCAAGCTGGACCAAGTGAGCTAGCCAGTGCTCACCTCTAGACCAATTTAAAATGGAGCCTCCTCAACCCTTATAAAGACTTCCTTACATGGAATACCATGGGACACCAAATACCATTAGCCACCAATACCATGGAAAATACCATGGGATACAAAAAAATATGTTCCCAAAAACTATATGCTAGACCTCAACCACCTTTGACTCATTCCTGAGTCAAGGTTAACCCTAATACTTCAATAATGAATATATAATATTACATTTTCCATTATTAATATTTTCAATCCAAGTATAAATTCACATATAAATTTAATCTATAAGCTTTAACATTTAAATCCTTACAATCGAATGCTTAGGATACTAAATTTCATGATTAAAAAGAAAATATGTGTATGTATTAAACTATAGTATGGGTGCATGAACATGCTATTTTGAAATCTAGATAACGTAGGTAAAACATAATGAATTTTTAAGTTTTAAACCTGTGTAGAGAAGAAAATAATACAAACTCTATAAGCAAAACTGAGATTACACCACAACATTCACACATAAACACAAAGATTTACCCTGGAAACCCTTAACCAAGAAAACCATCAAACCTTGGATCCACACCTGCTATTTTCTCATTATCATTATGTTCCCTCATAATGCAAAATATAGGTATTTAAAAATATCCAATACCCTAATCTGTTAACCCAAATTAGAAAATAGACTCCAATCCCTTAACTGAGATCAAATTACATTTTTTAGAAGATTCCCCAAAACAGCTGAAAACAACCCCCAAAACAATTTGGCACTTTTTCGCTCACATCAAAAATGACCAGTACGTCATTTCCCAAAAAAAATCCTATCGTCTCCTTTCCATGAAGGTTTCAGAAGGATCATCAGGTGCGTCATTGACAGGCGCATGCCCCCCATACATGCAAAGAATATAACACATACTAAACATTCTCCCTGTGATAAATTCAAACCACCAAGTGAGTAATTCAAACTACAGGATAATATAGGAGTGTTAGTGAAGCTCACAAATAAAATTTGGTGCAAGAATTAGCAAAAACCATCAAATGAGAAGCAAAATCACACACACAATGTGAACATAAACAAGATAATTTCAGACTTTATAACTATGAAACATATTATTATAAGGTATATAATACAATACAAGAGTTTTGTGAGGCTTTGGAATCCAATTGTGAGCATACAAGTCAAAATTTCCAAAATGGCATCAAACCCCCCTAGGTGGGACAATCATGTCCCAAATCACCCCAAACAGACATGAATTTCTGAGTTGTCATAGCTGATGTGTTTTGGACCAATTATTACACCTTGGAAAATGTGAGTGTGGAAAATAGGGTGGTTCAGAGTCTCAATGCAGCATTTAATGCACTAAATCAAGCTAAATTTGGCCAAAATCCCACTCTAGCGCTCCAAGTCAAATTGCTTGTCCACATTCAATGAATGGGAGTGCAAAAAAAATGATGGGTGCACATATGTGGCTGTTTAATGATCTGGAACTCTCATGTGGGTGTGAAAGGACCACTATGACTTGGCATTTGTCCACCTAAGCACTCCTAGTCCACCTCATAGTGTATTAAAGATTAAAAAAAGAAATAAATGTGACTAATTAGTGTAACTAAGGTACTAATTATGGATTAATTTTATAACACCCTCCCTTAATCCAACAACTAAGTACTGCTCACAAAATGATGGAGGCCTTGGTAGCAATGGCTCAAGTAACCTCAAATACATAATTCAGAAATTACAATTTTATTTGTCCATGTGAACCGAGGAAAAGAAGGAAAACCTCATGGGATAAAACCTTCCCTCAAGAATGGACATGGGGCTGGACCTGCAACAAATAACGTAAAATTACCATCCTTCACTCACCCCAAGCAAAGATCTTAGGTAGGTGAAGGTCTTCTCAGTGAAACCCTTGGTAAAAATATCAGTAGTTTGCTCAATGGATGGGCAATACTGCAGTGAGATCACCCTGTCATGTACTAAGCCCCGAATGTAATGCATGTGTATCTCAATGTGTTTTTTCCTTTGCCATTGTACCGGATCAGTATATATCTTGATGGAACTCTGATTTTCCAACCAAATGTTGGTTAGAGAATCAATTGTGACACCAAACTCCCGAAGAATTCCCTGCAACCAAACACACTATGTAGCAGCATTGGCTGTTGCCTTGTACTCTGCCTCTGCTGATGGAAGTGAAATGGTGTGATTTTTCTTACTTGAATAACAAATGGGACCTTCATAAAACATGAATACAAAACCTGAAGTTGACTTCCCGTCAGTTGGATCACCGGCCCAATCTAAATTAGAAAATCCAGGTAGTTGAAGTGAGGAACTAGCTGTGTAGTACACCCAAAAATTCTTGGTACCCTGGACATATTGGAAAATTATTGTTGCTTCCCTCCAATGGAGCTCATGTGTCTGGTGCATATGTATTTCTACAACACTTACAGCATAAGACAAATCAGGTCTTGTGTGAGAGAGGTAGAGCAAGCTTCCCACTAGTTGCATGTAGAGTGTAATATCCACCAATGGAGAATTGCCAAATTCATGCATTTTAATACCAGAAAGGAAGGGATACTTGGATTCCTTACACTCAGACATGTTAAAATTATTTATCAGGTATGAAGCATACTATGGTTGACTCAACTTGATGCCCCTTTCATTTTTCTCAATTTCCAAGCCCAAAAATTGCCTTGGCAATCCTAGGTTTGTCATAACAAATTCATTGTGCAAAGATGACTTAATTTGGCCAATTAAATTGGTGCAGCTACCTATAATAATAAGATCATAAACATAGATAAAAATGAACTGCAAAATACCATTATGTTTCTGCAAATACACATTAGGGTCTGATTTCCATCTAGTGAAACCAATTGAAAGAAAGAAAGCATCCATTTTTGCATACCAAGCCTTGGGGGCTTGCTTGAGTCCATACAATGACTTCTTCAACCTACATACCAATGAAGTATCCTATTGGAAACATTCATGCTGCTACATATATATTTATTCCTGTAGCTCACCATGCAATAATGCACTCTTAACATCCATGTGGTGAACTTCCCAATTTTTACTAGCTACCAGTGCTAGAACTAGTCTTATTGAGCCCATCTTTGCAACTGGTGCTAAGGTATCTATGTAATCAACATCATGGAACTGACCATAGCCCTTAGCAACTAATATTTACTTATGCTTCATATCAGAACCATCATCAGCAATTTTGGTCTGGAAAACCCATTTGCATTGAACAACTTTCATCTTGGGAGGAAGGGGAACCAATTCCCATGTATTGTTCTCTTGGAGGGACTGAAATTCATCTTCCATTGCTGATTACCATATAGGGTCATTAAAATCTTGCTGATATGTATTAGAATCAGACCCAAACAACATATAATAGTTCTCATCAAGATCACTATCACTTGCAAAGGAAGCTTTACTAGTTTGTGATCTAGTCTTCCTAGGCTCATGGGGATTTCCTGCCAATTCCCTAGCTGCTTGTACAATGTTTTCAGCCCACTTGGGCCTAGATGGTGAGTCATCTATAGAAATATAATATTCAACAACATTTTTATCAGAAATATCAGAAAAAAAGAGCATTCATCATCACTTACATCTTCGAATGGTTGAGGAGAGGAGCATTCCCCCGGTGCAAGCTCGAAATCAGTAATTGGCTCTTCTTCAAATTTCACACTTATTTCAACAAATGTCTTGCAAGTAGAAGTGTCAAATAGCTTGTATCCTTTGCTTTCCTCACCATATCCAACCATGATGCACTCCTTGATTTGTGGTTGTGTTGCAGCTGCAACTATTTCCCAATTTTTTCAAAATTTTGGGCCCTCCTTTTAATTTTATCTTGCCTGGATTTGTCTTGGATTGCTGAACTTTGTTGTCCTCTGTCACAAATTTGGATCTTTTGAGGTTGAATTGAGGTACATTGTTTACCATTTTCACAAGTTGAATGACTGTATTTGTTTGACTTGAAATTAAAGTTTTTGGTTTGTTAATAGTTTCCTTTTTCGTTGTTGAAAGTTTATTGAACAGTGAATCGGGGCCATAGTTCTCTACGCAGCTACCGTTGCGGAAGCTAACTAATGAACATCCCAATGGGAATCATGTTTTTCGGCGATGGTTTATCTCCATCATTTTTTTTTTTTTGGTTTTCTGTGTCGTTTTGCTTATCACTTTCGGAGCATTAGGATTCTAAGTTGCCGCTGTTTTAGAGAACAGATGGAAAACATTCCGACGAGTTAGTTCTTACCCTTGTCGATTCCGTGTTTTATTGGTTTTTCATTACTTTGTGTTTTCTCTTCGCTATCAGAACTTTTCATGACTTTGATCGAAAGCCGTAGTCTGATTATTTTCTGCCATTGCGGCTCCTTAGAAAACTAATCATCTGACATATAGTTGTTCCATTCGCCAATGGTTTGTTTTGATTTTTGCCGATGTTTTCTGGTCTGCAGAACCCTTAGTCCATGCGACTTCCGCCATTATGGATCCTCATTGAACTAGTCGTCTGATGCTATATTTTTTAGTGTTTTATTCACCGATGTTGTATTTTGCCGCGGAATGCTTAGGCTATATGGCTCCCGCCGTTGCGACGCCTGGATAACTCTGATTTTCGTCTATGCTTTTGTTTTATTGATAAAAATTTTACTTCACGATGATTTTTGTTTTCACCATCAGAATGGTGTTGATGATTGATTAGAGTACTAATATTTTATGTTGCTGACATAGCGGAAACATTGAGCCTTTGGTTGTGGAACCCGTTGTCTCTCCACTTTCTGCCGTTGCGGTTTTCTAGTAAACTATCTTGCTGATTTTTAGTGGTTATGATCTCCGACCTTTAGCTTTTAGAGTTGCCAACCGTTGATGTTTTTATGTTGACTATGGAGCCCTTAGTATATATGGTTTCCATCGTTGCGACAGCTGAGTGAACTAACCATTTGACGGATAGTTGTTCCGTTTTCCGATGAGAAGTTTGTCAGCCCAATGCTTAGTTTTTTCGCCAAAGTGGATTATCTGCCCGATGCTTAGCGTTTATTGCTTCCGACTGTTGGTAGGGTTTTCCCACCTTTTTTTTTGTGCTGTTACTCTATTTTATGGGATGGCAGAGTTTTCCCGTGGGTGCTGGTCGAGTCAAGGTTTTTTTGAGATGAAGAGTGCAGTTTGGGATTTGGTGTTTTGAGGAGTAGCGGTTACATTTTTTGGTTCATGCTTTCATCGAAGGGTTTCAAGTTAGTCCACATGTGGCCTGGATTGAGATAAAGAGTCTATTCTATTGGGATTGTGATTTTAGTTGGATAGCGAGCTTACAGGATTTTCAAACCCAGCTTGCAGGATTTCTTTGCCTTATCTTTTCATGCATTATTATTGTTGTAGTGTATTTTACAGAATGCATGTATTGATACAGTTTGTGTCACGTTGTTAAACACTAAATGGTCTAAAATATGTTATTTTTATGACAGGGCGATTGCTGCAAGGAAGATATATCTAAAAGACAAAGCAGAACGGAGGCAGTAAACAAACATGAAGCTGGAGCATAAAGAAGCAGAGATAGAAAAAGAAGGATAAAGTGGAGGTCTGAGATTAATAGGATCTCAAAAGATCAACAGATTACTGAGCAGATTCGATAGTAGAAGAGGCCCAAGCTTGGGAAACATTTATCACTAATCAAGTTGGTCTCTTGTTATAAAAGTGCTATTAATTTTTAATGAAATGTAATGTATTGTATAAATCATGAGCACCCACTAAAAGACAAAATTATGGGATTAAATGGTTGGGGGAACCCAAAGGTCACCCGAGGGGGAAACCCAAAGGTTTTTCTGTTTTTGTATAAATATTAGGAGAGTTAGTACGGTAGCAGGAATTTTTCTGAGATAGATTTGTGAGAGTATGATGTAAGAAGAACTATTTCCTTTTGCATAAAGAAATTACAAGTTTCCCATTGGAGAAAGCTTTGTGGAAGGTTTCAAATGTTGTGCTATAGATTCGTTGAATGTGAACTATTTCATTTTCAGCTGTTATCCATTAATTGTGAGACCGTTCTAACTCTTTGAACCTATGTTATTGTTATGAATGCACTCTAGTTTATTCTATGAAATTTCCACTATGAGTAATGAATGTTGTTCATAAACAATTAGCTATCTGGTTGTTCATATATCTATAAATGTTCATGTGTTTTGAAATAAGTAACAACTATCTGTGATTTTTCTTAATGCATGCAAAAAATACATTACTCATTGATGAATAATAATCTTTCTCCCTAGGGATAGGTTAGATAGTTAGTTTTAGTTTTTTCTTGCTGTGTGTGGTTTAGATGCGAGAGAGTTAAGACGAGAGGTAAGAACCTGCACATCACATTGTGACCGCTCCTCGTATTCTCTATCAATATGAATTTTTGGATAGGCACTTGTATCTCATATTTAAATACAAAAACTAAAAACATACACGGTGGGCTGGGCCGTAACCGATAAAACCCTTTATTTTTGTTACTTGACTTACGGTAGCCGGACCGAATCCACCACCTGCTTGGAGGGCTAGGTCATCTTTAAACCTGGCACCCCCTTTACATGACTTACCTCAGGCTTTTGAGAAAATGCTGCCCAAGTTTGACCCAAGTGAAAATATTTTGGTAGATGATCATTTGTAAAGATTTTACTTGGATATAGAAGGACTAAGGGCTGGAGAACATGAAGATGTAGTCTGCATATTGTTTCCGCATACCCTGAAAGGAGCAGCAGCCTCATGGTATTTTGCTCTGCCTGCAGATTGAATCACAGACTGGGATACATTTGAAAGAATATTTAGAAGTAAGTATGCAATCCAAACAACTCATGAAACATTAATGAAAGGGTTGTGCACTTTAAAGAAAGAAAGAAAATAAAAAGTGCATAGTTTCACCCAAAGGTTTGCTGGTTATCTGAAGAATTTTTCTGCAACTAATAAACCGTCTGATAAGGTTTTTATCGAATACTATACTTCAGCTTTAGGGCCTGACATGGCCATGTTTTCCAAGATGCAAGTCAAACCTATGTTGTCAAAAACTTATGAAGAAGCCGAGTGT
>LPNX010672812.1:134479-147145 GCA_001517045.1 Pseudotsuga menziesii | reverse complement strand
GTGTTAGGAGCAGGTGTCCAGGCGGATGCAGAAAATCTTCCTCTTTACTAGTTCTGTGAGAAGATGAGCATGTGATCAATGGTAGAGAAGCACTGGGACTCTTGAGAGCGAATGCTGGAGCTCCATAGTCTGATATAGCTTCTGAAATAGATAATGAATCACATAATAAAATATCAGCAACCTCATATGAGGAAACTAACACCAAATCCCCATCAGCAGTTTTGAAGAGAAAGTGCGGTACTTGATTTTTCACACCGGAATTGGTGAGAACAGCTACAAGCACGACTGAATGCTTTTGAATTTTAAAATATGAACTGAATAATATCATATCAGAAATTAAACCAGATCTAAACAGGTTCAAAACAGATCCAAAACTATGAAATGGAATCAAATCCCCAGCAGTAGTTTTGTAGGAGACTTGCGGTACTTGTTTCTTCACACCGTTGATGAGAACAGCTACAAGCAGTACTGAAAGATTATGAATTTGATATATTAAACCAAGCAATATCAGATCAGATATAAATAATATCATATCAGATCCAATAAGGTTAATATCAGATTCAAATAAATGGTTAACCGTGACGGTCGATGCACAACTTTTTTCTTCTTCAAAATTCTGAATTTTGGTGCACGCAATCCTGCAGGAGTTTGCTGGAAAAACTAGATCATGGGGAGTGAATGGATCACTCTGGTAATCTGATATTTCTTCCAAAATATCCAAGGTATCACATATTTTCACACCAGCAGCAACATTAGAGGGAGAAAAATCAAATTTCTCTTCACTTTCGGAAGCAATTACTAGTAAATTTTGCACAGAATTTAAAGGAAAATCACCGGTGAATGTTTGCATGGAAGTGCAGCAGAATTTTTCTTCAATATCAGAGATTCGAATGTATTCTTATGTTTTAGCAATATGAGAATATGAGATATCAGAGATCTCATGACCTTCTGGAGCATCAGGGGAAGGATTCACTGCATAGAGACTGTCTTCAATTCGAATTGACTGTGTAGAAGCTTCTGCTGCTTCTTTATCTTGAACAACTTCATCAGAGAGAGTGGAGGCCGAGATTTTTTGATCAAGGATGCTTATGGTGCTGGATGTGCTCCATATGCTATCAATTCCAAAGTTTCTGTCCAATCTTGTCCAGAGTTCCCTTAGACCTTGTCTCATCAGAGATGAAATCATTTCGAAGTTGTACCTGCAAAACAAAAAAAATGACCCAGTAGGAGATCTGAGGAGGAGAAGTGCCTTGTCCGCCGAGGCTCTGATACCATGTAAATTTGAGCATATAGATCTGTAGACAAACACACAACTCACAAAGAATATCTCACAATTTACTCAGCCATTGAAGAATGAAACAGTGCAAAAGGCTTGCAGCTGTGAATGCTTTCATTAATCAAAAAAGTAATCCAGATAATAATTACAATGATGTAAAATGGATTTAATAGCCACAAGCAATTCGAATCCACATGAGGAAGTTCGAATTGAAGACTCTACTTGACTGTAGGTAACCAAAACTTGTCTAAATCACAATTGGAGTTCTAAAACACAACTAACTGTTACATTTAGTATTAAATAATGGTTAACTGACTGTGATAGGTGAGAAAAGCGCCCCACATGTGTGCAATTAATTAAACCATTATTTAACTGAATGTAACTGACTCCTAACTTGTCTTGACTAGTCATCAACTAAAGTTAACTGACCTTGGTTGGTTTCGGCACTCCCAGTTGCTTCCTAAATTGTAGGGATTGATCTAGGAGACTCCTAAACTTATGCAATCAAGTGCAATAAGTGGCAGTGAGCCTCAATTAGTGTTCCCCACACTTTGGTAACTGAAACATGTGCCCCAATTAGGTTAAGTTTAACCAATGGTGCTAATGACTATAAATAGACTGGATGGACTCCTGATTTAGACATATGACCAAATTTGGACAAGGGAGGATTAATAATCCTAACACCGAGAGAGTAGAAGCTGAAAAAGAGAGCATAGAAGATTATCCTGAGCAGTCGGGAGAAAAAACTTTTGGTAAGAAATCCTTATTATTGTCCAATCCTAAGGGGGAGAAGTCACATGACTTTGAAGGAATGTTGAAAATGATGCAGAAACTATCTAACAGAATAATAGATTTGGAAAGGGAAAAAGAAGCTCAGGAATCTTATAAGCCTTACTATAAAAGGAGAGAGGACAACAATCAATCTAAGCCTCCTCCACATAGTCCTACATCAATGAATTTAACGAAGGTGGGTATGGATAATTTTTTGCACCTTTCATCAGCAGCCTCATTCTAAAAAAAAATTCCCTCAATGGATCAATTATATGACATTAGTAATGAATCAGCTATTGGACTCTAAACTAACAAAAGCTGATGATGAGGAGGAAAAGGGAAATAAATTCATAGAAAAACAAGAGGATGATGCTCTGGTTTTATGGGACTGTGTCTCACTTTTAGATACAGAAGACGAAGGTACTTTGAAGCATGAGGAGATATCAGAAAAATATGTGACAACAAGGAGCCAAGGTTTGTTAAATAAAGACAATTCAATAATTCCAAAGATTAAGAAATTTCAAGACAATATGAAGAAAATACAAAAGAACAACACAAATGATAAAATACCTGAACTTACTATTAGAAGTCAAGATCCAAAACAAGTCAACATGCCTGATAGGCATATTGAAGACAAAGCTGATAATGTCAAGGAAAATATCAAAGCACCTGAGATGGGGTACAAATTGTTAAAATCACTTGAAGTACCATAGGAGGAGCTTCCCATTAACAACCAACATGTAGAAGAGATTGTTGAAGCAAGTGTGGGAGGTAAGACTAGGTTTAAAACCCCACCATTCCTCCTGACCTTGGAGATTTTAAACCATAAGGTGTACAATTGTTTAGTAGAATCAGGGTCGTCGGTCAATGTTATGCCACTTGCAGTCTGCAAAAAGATAAATGGACAACCTAAACCAATTTCCTGGCAGGTTACTCAGTTAGACAGGACCAATGTGAAAGTAGTCGGGGAAATGGAAGATGTTCTGATTCGCTTATCTACAAATGAAAACATATGTCAGTACATTGATATTGTAGTAGCAGACATACTTGATGGCTATGGAATTATTTTGAATCAAGACTGGTCAACAAGACTAAATGGGTATTTTGCTTCAGATTGGTCACACTTGTGGTTTCCTCAGAAGGGAAGTCAAAACCATATTAAAATATTAAGAGAGTCCCACATGAAGCACAATGTTACTCAATTGGAAGAAAAAAATGAACCAGTGAATTCTATGTTGGGAAATCATCTAATTGAGCTAGAACTAGGAGACTACCAAGTAGAAGAAGCTAGCAGTACATCAGACACCCAGCCCGATCTCCTTCGATTTTCATGGGCTGATGAGATTGATTGTAAAATAGTAGATGTAGTTTTTTATTCAAGTACGGTAGAATTAGATAATGGTTAGGTATTTTTCATTTTGTAGTCAAGCCTAGCTCCTTAACTTACAAGTTATCATATTTATAAGGGTGGGTAGAGGATTGACCAGTTAGTGGTTTAGTTATCAAACTTTATTTTTCTTTTTCTTGATTTTTGTTTCTGGATTATCTTGTACATAAATAAATTGATTTGGTTGTTTATTTTGATTTATTTTATTTTTGTTTGTTCTAGTTTAGATTTTGATGGATTTCAATAAAAGAAGAAAACTTTTGGTTGCATGGAGAGTATTAGAATTCTGGATTAACTAAAATCCTTGATTATAAGACTGTGTACTATTGTTTTATCTGAAAGAATTTCTTCTAGTTAGCAGTTTTCCTAAATGGCTATGAACACATTGAAGTCCTACTTAATCCTTGTAAAATAACTCAGGATCAAAAGGCCTGGAATACTATTTCGAGGCTCCATCCATCTCACATTTAAAAAATGTCCTAGGGAGTGACAACAAAAGACCCATGGAAAGGAAACAAGGTAAATAGTATATTATATATAAATAATCCCATGCCAAGAATTGAAAGCCAAAAGGAAAATAAGAGTCAAGAATCTCCTGAGAAAGCAATATGTATCAAAACAAAGTACTAAATCATCTGAGTACAAAATTGCCAAAGTTCTTCTCCGTCCGTGAGCCGAAAATTAAATTCATCTCTCACACAAAAGGACACTATGGATAGAGGAGCCTGAATACAAAAATTCAGAAAGAAAGGAATGTAGGAGGACTCAAAAGAAAGGACAAAAGTCCAAAAGCACAAAAAGTGCAAAATTGCATGGGAATGAGGAACAAAAGAATATTTTTGTTTACCATATGTCACAATCTTGTGGTGTCCAAGATGGAAGCTACCAGAAGATAGAGGTAAAAAATGAAACTCATATTCCTGGCCTCAAAAGAGTTATCTTGACTTTGAAATATTGGTTTCCATTTTCCTAGATTGGACTATAATCAATGATTAAAAGTACATATATTTTCCATTTGGGAAATTTAGACATCTAGAAGAATTCAACATGTTGGTTTTATTGTCAAACAGTCTGTTACTTAAGGAAGAAATTGTCTAGAGATTTGGGTTCACCAGGTAGTCACCAATTGTTGCAGCTGCAACTGATTCGCAATTTTTTTTAAATTTTGGGCCCTCCTTTTAATTTTATCTTTCCTGGATTTGTCTTGGATTGCTGAACTTTGTTGTCCTTTGTTACAAATTTTGATCTTTTGAGGTTGAATTGAGGTACATTGTTTACCATTTTAGAAAGTTGAATGACTGTCTTTGTTTGACTTGAACTTGAATTTTTGGTTTTTCAATAGTTGCCTTTTTCGCTATCAAAATTTTATTGAACAGTGAATTGGGGCCATAGTTCTCTACACAGCCGCCGTTACGGAAGCTAACTAATGAATGTCCTAATGGGAATCATGTTTTTCGTCGATGGTTTATCTCTGTCATTTTTTTTTTGGTTTTCGGCGTCATTTTGCTTATCACTGTCAGAGCATGAGGCTTCTAAGTCACTACTGTTTCGGAGAACAGATGGCAAACGTTCCGACGGGTTAGTTCTTACCCTTGTCGATTCCGTGTTCGATTGCTTTTTCATTACTTTGTGTTTTCTATTCACTATCAGAACTTTTCATGACTTTGATTGAAAGCGTAGTATGATTATTTTTTGCCTTTGCATCTCCTTAGTGAACTAATCATCTGACATATAGTTGTTTCATTCACCGATGGTTTGTTCTGATTTTTGCCAATGTTTTCTGGTCTGCAGAACCCTTAGTCCATGTGACTTCTGTCTTTATGGATCCTCATTGAACTAGTCATCCGATGTTGTAGTGGTTTCGAGATTCGATGCTACATTTTTTAGTGTTTTATTCACCGATGTTGTATTTTGCTGCGGAACCCTTAGGATATATGTCTCCCATCGTTCCGGTGCCTGGATAACTCTGATTTTTGTCGATGCTTTTGTTTTATTGATCAAATTTTTACTTTGCGATGTTTTTTGTTTTCACCATTGGAACGTTGTTGATGATTGATCTAAGTACTAATATTTTGTGTTATCGACACGGTGGCAACATTGAGCCTTTGGTTGTGGAACCCGTTTTCTCTCCACTTTCCGCTGTAGTGGTTTTCTAGTAAACTATCTCGCCGATGTTTAGTGGTTATGAGCTCCGACCTTTACCTTTTAGAGTTTACAACCGCTGATGTTTTTATGTTGACTATGGATCCCTTAGTCTATATGGTTTCCACTATTGCGGCAGCTAAGTGAACTAACCATCCGGCGGATAGTTGTTATGTTCGCTAATGAGAAGTTTGTCAGCCCGATGCTTAGTTTTTCCGCCAAAGTGGATTATCTGCCCAATGCTTAGTTTTTCCGCCAAAGTGGATTATCTGCCCGATGCTTAGCATTTATTGCTTCTGACTATTGGTAGGGTTTTCCTACCATTTTTGGTGTGCTATTACTCTATTTTATGGGATGGCAGAGTTTTCCCATGGGTGCTGGTCGAGTCAAGGTTTTTTTGAGATGAAGAGCACAGTTTGGGATTTTGTGTTTTGAGGAGTAGCAGTTACATCATTTGGTTCATTCTTTCATCAGAGGGTTTTGAGTTAGTCCAGATGCGGCCTGGATTGAGATAAAGAGTTTGTTCTATTAGGATTGTGATTTTAGTTGGACAGTGGGCTTACAGGATTTTCAAACCCAGCTTGCAGGATTTTCTTTGCCTTATCTTTTCATGAATTATTATTGTTGTAGTGTATTTTACAGAATGTATGCATTGATACAGTTTGTGTCACATTGTTAAATAATAAATGGTCTAAAATCTACTATTTTCATGACAGGGCGATTGCTGCAAGGAAGATATGTCTAAAATACGAAGCAGAAGGGAGGCAACAAAGAAAGACTAAGCTAGAGCATAAAGAAGCAGAGATAGAAAAAGAAGGAGAAAGTGGAGGTCTAAGATCAACAGGATCTCAAAAGACCAACAGATTATTGAGCAGATTCGATAGCAGTAGAGGCCGAGGCTTGGGAAAATTTTATCACTGATCAAGCTGGTCTCTCGTTATTAAAGTGATATTAACTTTTAATGAAATGTAAAGTATTGTATAAATCATGAGCACCCACTAAAAGACAAAATTGTGGGATTAAACAGTTGGGGGAACCCAAAGGTTACCCGACGGGTGTTGCAGCTGCAACAATTCTCCCCAAATTTCTTAAATTTTGGGCCCCTCCTCATGATTTACCATTGTTTTTAATCGTTGGATACTTTGAACCTTATGGTCATGATTTAATGTTGGATGATTTTAAAGGATTGACTCTCGGCCTGTTTTCGGAGGTTGCGTGTGTTTGAAATTGTTTGGGTCGCCGATTGTGAGTTTGGTTTTGTTGATGGATCTTTGAAAGGCCGTTGTTTCGAAGGTGAAATGTATTTTGACCGCTGTTGATTTTTTAAACTGTCCAAACAATCAATTTTCTGTTAATTGGGCATCATACTATGTTAAATCGGCAGCTGCTGTCCATTTCCCTTCCGCCATTGTGGCTCCCAAAGCAACTAAGTGCCCAATATATAAAGCGCTCCACTCGTCAATGTGTGTTAGCCCTCTAGTCGCATGTTTATAACCTTTTCGATTTCATCTTTGCGGCTCCCAAATCAATTATCCACCTGAAGTGAAAAGTGCTCCGCTGCCGATGCAGGTCACATGTCCGTAGTCTTTTCCTTTCCCGTCATTGCAGTTGTGTGGAGCAATTGGCTTCCGATGTGTTGCTGCCGCAACGTTTTCCCCGACTTCAGTTTTTCACTTAAATTCTAGGACCCCTCCTTATCTTGATTTACTTGAATCTAAGGTTGAAATTTTGGCGTCTTTGAGTATCTTTGCTTTAAAGTTGAGCGTCCGTCTTGTTGGCTGGTTGCGTTCAGTTCAATGTGAGTCGCAAGATCAATTTTAACACTTTTAAGAGTGTGAAGGTTTACCTTAGCGAAATTTTGGTTTTTGGCCTCATTTGAGCCTTAGCGCTGTTAATTATTCCCTTTGGATCGGGCCTCTTTTGGAAGAAGTGGAGTCTTATATCACTCGCCGTTGCGGCTCTTAGACCAAAGTCTCCGTCCGATCCACTTCTCTCCGACGCCCGATTCGGGTGGTGAATCGCTTGCCCCAGAGTTCCGGTTCACCCGACGTTGCGGCTGGGGAGATAAAGTCGGGCCCCGACGTGAGTTTCACCCGACACCCGAACTCCGCCTTATTTTAGCCTCCGTCACCTTTTTGTAGCCTGCGTTCTGTCCACCGTTGCGGGTGGCAGAGTAGTCTGTCGTCCGATCCACTCCTCTCCGCCGCCCGATCACCTATGACGCCCGCGTTTCCGCTCCCCCTATTCTAGCACTCCTCCACCGTTGTGGCTCCTTGAGCCTTCTCCCATCCGGTGTAAGAACCTTGTCTCATCCGATCTAACAACTGCCCGACTTCCGTTTTACCTTTTCGTTGCCGTTCCGAGCCTCCGCAGTTCCTCACCCAGATGAACTAGGCTAGCTCGTTGTGAATATATCATTATAATTTTAAAATTATGGATGCCTAATGTCTGAATTCAATGGATAATGCACCAAGTTTGTATGCAGAGATCATCTCATGAATCGCTGAAGCAGAGCATCGCGCCGGAAAGGACAACGTGAACGAATGACCGAGGCGCCGATGGGACATTTTCTTTTTAGCGGTTACTGTCAGAAAATAAATGCCTGTGGAAATGATGGAGAAGGTGAAACGACCAAAAAAGAAACTGAATCGTCAAGGGCATTGAAAATATGCGTTGAGGGAACCCATAGGATATCAGTTGTAGTTTAAATAATGGGAAGCTCGATGAAAGGAGGGCTTTTTCCCTTAGAAAATTTTGTAATTGTTGACTTGTAAGAGGAACTATTTCGTTTTGCGAAGTGAACTGCAATTTTGTCTGCTGGAAAGAGTAAAGAAGTGAAATGTACCAATGCTATTCAATGAATAATGCTGAAGAAGAACTATTTCATGTTCAGCTGTATTTCATGCGCTGTAAGGATATTTGATGTTTCGAACCTAAGTTCTTGTTAATTATTCTGCAGTCTTTTCTGGGATGCATTTGCACTATGAGCAATAATTGTTGTTATAGAATGATCGGCTAACTGGTTATTTGAATATTTGTAGTTTTCATGTGTTGTGGGAAAAGTATCAGGTATCTGTGATTTTTCTTACCGTATGTGATTTTGTATTGCTCAGTTAAGATGATAGTCTCGCTCCCTAGGGATAGTTTAGATAGTTAGTTATTTCTGTTCGTATCTGGTTTGTTTCCTTGTGAGAATAAGACGAGAGGTAAGAACCTGCGCATCACTTTGTGACCGCCCCCTGCATTTAAACCAGCCTGCATTTAATTAGGCACGTGCATATCATTCCTTTAAGTCAAAATACAAAAACTCGGTGGGCCGGGCCGCAACCGGTAAAGCCTTTGTTTGTTACTTTGACCTACGGTAGCCGGACCGCAAACCGGACGGATTCCCTATACCAAACAGTCAGCGGGCTAGTTGGGAACGTTGATTGGAGAGAATCCCTTACTGTTGCCGCCTGCGAGTTTCCAGGCCTCAACACGATGTCAATATCTTCCGATTTCCGATTAAGAATTTTCCCGCCCGCGGGTCATGTGTCCTTAACCTCTTCTTTTCCACCGTTGCGGCTGTGAATAGGTCTACCCTGCCGAGGTTAGCGCTCTGAGCCTCCGATGAAGTTCACGTTTCCTGTCTTGGGTGTTTTCCTTCGAATCCATAGTTAGACGAAGTAGTGGTGCCAGTGTTTGTTAAAGCCTTGCGATAGTAACGCAGTACATGGCCTTCTTAATGCTTAGCCATTTTAGTTGATATGGTTTGAATGCGATTCCAATGAATGATGCACGTCGTTTGATTGCAGGTGGTTTCCGGAGATTGGTTAAACTATGGCGGTGCAAAGGGATATGGGTGGTTTGGTGAAGGTAGAGCCAAAACCAGCAGGAGCGTAAGGATGACGAGTGGAGTAGAAGACAAAATCAGTAGCTACAAAGGCGCAGACCTAAAAACTGATCTGTTACCAAATGGTTCATGAGTGCATATAGAAAAGACAGAGGGATCTGAAGCATTTGGGGAACTGAAAGGTCACATGCTTGTGGGTAGCCCAGGGGCAACTGTTTTAGCTTAAATATGTGAAAATTAGAAATGATAGGGGATTTTTTCCCTAGAAAAACTTGTAACTTAATTCTTGTAAGAGGAACTATTTCGTTTTACAACCAGAGACTGCAAATTTTTCCTGGTGGAGGAAGTGCTGTGTGGAATATGTCAATGTGATTAAATGAGCAATGTTGAATGTGAACTATTTCATTTTCAGCTATGCCTCATTAGCTGTAAGAGCATTCTAATTTCTTGAAACTATGTTCTTGTCTGAATGTTCTTCAGTACCTTTATGACGTCTTTTCCACTATGAGGAATGGAATTTTTAACTGTTGATGAGCTATCTTATCATATATACTTTTATTCCTGTTTATATGTTTAATTATCAGAACAAATATCTGTGATTTTCCATAACACATGAACAGGGGTGCATTACTCATGAATGAATACCCAGCTCTCTAGAGATAGTTTATTTAGTATTTATTTTCTTGCATGATTTGGATGCTTGTGAGTTCTAAGATGAGAGGTAAGAACCTACGCATCACATTGTGACTACTCTTTGCATCTTTATCACCCTGCATGGTTAATTAGGCACTTGCATATCATACTTAAGTCAAAAAATACAAATACACGGTGGATCGGGCCGCAACCGGTAAAACCTTTGTTTTGTTACTTGACCTACAGTAGCCGGACCGCAAACCGGACAGATTCCCTATACCAAACAGTCACGGGCTAATTGGGAACGTTGACTAGGGAGAATCCCTTGCTGTTGTTGCCTATGAAATTCTAGGCCTCAATATTTCTTGAACTAGAAGGAGGGCCGCCAGTGCATGGCTGGCCGAGGAAACCCATTTTCCTGAGATTATTCCACCGGTAACAGTTCTGAAAGCAGTGGACTTCATAATCCAATTCCGGAAGAAAGGAATAGAGAAAATCTATATTGTGTTGGCAATGAAGTTGTTAATGACCTGAGAAGACACACCAGGGCATATGTAAAGAAGATTGGAGGATTTCCAATTATCCCTGAATTGCCCAGAAGAGAATATAAAAAGAAAGATCGTCCTATAGTAGAAGACTCAGTGCTGGTTGGAGACTGGGAAGAACTTGTAGAAACAGCCTTACAGGAAGTTGTACTACCTTTGAATCAAGAAGGCCTAGATACCCCTCACAGTTCTCCTGCCCACACTCCTATTGGCTCACCTCCTCACTCTCCACCTAGACTCATGGCAGGAGTAAATGCTAATCCACCACCCAACCCACCAAATCCACCACCTGCTTGGAGAGCCAGATCACCTTTAAATCTAATGCCTCCGCTACATGATTTACCTCAATCCTTTGAAAAGATGCTGCCCAAGTTCGAACCAAATGAGAAGATACTAGTAGATGATCACCTGCAAAGTTTTTACTTGGTGATATAAGGGTTGAGGGCTGGGGAGTATGATGATGTAGTTTGCAGACTATTTTCGCATACCCTTAAAGGGGCTACAACATCATGGTATTTTGGATTGCCTGCTAACTCTATCCCTGATTGGGATACCTTCGAGAGAATGTTCAGAAGAAAGTACGTGATTCAAAAGACTCATGTCGCCCTCAAGAAAGGAATATGCGCCTTGAAGAAAGAGAGAAAGGAGAAGGTGCACAGTTTTACTCAAATATTTGCAGCATACCTCAAGAATTTTTCTGACGCTGACAAACCTTCAGAAAAGGTCCTGATTGAATATTATACCTCAGCTTTAGGCCCTGATTTGGCCATGTTTGCCAAAGGTATGCCCAAGCCTACTTTGACGGAAACCTATGAAGAGGCAGAAATAGTGGAAGCTGAAAGAGAAAGTATTGAAGATTATCCTGAACAGTCAGGAGAGAAAGGTGGGGGAAGGAAATCCTTATTGTTTACTAAGCCTAAGGAAGAGAAATCACTAGATTATGAAAGTATGGCCAAAATGATGCAGAATCTATCTAATAAAATCATAGACTTGGAGAAGGAAAAGGAAGCACAAAGGTTCTATAAGCCCTATTATAAGAAAAGAGAGGATAACAATCAATCTCAACCTCCTCCACACAATTCTGCATCTATGAATTTAAAAGAGGTAGGCATGGACAATTTTTGCACTTTTCACCAACAACCACACTCTGAAAAGAATTGTTCTCAATGGATAAACTCGGTGACATTGGTCATGAATCAACTGTTGGATTCTAGATTAACAGAAGAGGGAGATGAAGACAGAAAAGATAATACTACTTCAACAAAAGAACAAGAAGAGGAAACCATGGTTTTGTGGGATTCTATTTTGTTATTTGATGCTGAAGAGGAAAAGAATCAAGGGTGCAAGGACATCATGGAAACCAACGTAGCAACAAGAAGCCAAGGGTCGGTTAAAGAAGACAGTCTCATACTCCCAAAGATTAAGAGGCTTCAGCGAAATGTTAAGAAATTTCAAAATAAATCCTTAGCTGATAAAATTTCAGAATTCACTATTACCAGCCAAGATCCTAAGTAGAATAATACGTTCGCCAAGCCAAATGAAGAAAAGATGAATGCTGATAAACCTCATCCCATTTAACAGCAGATGGATTATGACATCGTGGAGGATTTAAATAAGGTAAAAGTGAATGTTTCACTATTCGAAATGTGTAAAGTGCCACAGCAAAAACAAAGACTATTGAAAGCACTTGAAGCATCGGATGAGAGGCTGCCCATTGACAATCGGCCTGTAGAAGAAGAAGAAATCAGAGAAACCAGAATTGGAGGTAAGTCTAAGAGCAAACATCCACCTTTCCTCCTCACGTTTTAAATTTTTAATCACAACGTACATAATTGCTTGGTAGACTCAGGGGCATCTGTCAATGCCATGCCAATATCAGTCTATAAAAGGATAAATGGGAAGATTAAGCCATCCACTTGGAGAGTTGTCCAGTTGGACAGGACGGATGTAAAGGTAATGGGTGAGATGGAGGATGTCCTGATCTGCCTGTCATCAAATGATAAAGTGTGCTAATTCATTAATATCGTGGTGGCAGATATACCAGACGCTTACGGTCTTGTTTTGAGCAGAGATTTGTCAG
>LPNX010672812.1:88706-134388 GCA_001517045.1 Pseudotsuga menziesii | reverse complement strand
GGTCACATCTGTGGTTTCCGTATAAAGGAAGTCCGAACCAAATTAAGATTTTGAGGGAGCCTCACATGAAATATAACGTTACTCGACTTGAGGAGAAGAATGAACTAGTGGATTCTGTGTTGGGAAATTATTTTATTGAGTTGGAACCAGGAAATTACCAAGCAGAAGAAGCTAGCAACACGTCAGACACCCAGCCTGATCTCCTTCAATTCTCGCCGGCTGATGAAATAGACTGTAAAATAGTAGACTTAGCGGTAGGAATAGATTCGCATTCATTAGTTAGTGATTTTTGAAAAGTTTGTTTTTTGATGGATCTAAGACATTATAAGGGTCAGGGGCTGGTTGTGTCCTGATCGACCCCCAGAAGAATAAACATTTTCTTTCATGTAGATTTGAGTTTGAATGTACGAATAATACAACTAAGTATGAAGCGCTGGTGCAAGGCTTAAAGAAAGCGATTGAATTAAAGGTAAGTAATCTAAAAGTTTTTGGAGACTCTGAAATTATTGTGAAACAAATCTGAAATCAAATACATTGTGTTTCCCCTCACTTGAAGGATTACCAAAATGAGGTATGGGACCTACTTAATTTTTTTAATGTATTCAATATTATCTCAATTCCAAGACTTAAAAATGTAGCAGTTGACCTGTTGGCCACATCAGCCGCTGGGATGGTACCTACTAATAATCTATGCTCTATTGAATTGCTTTTCAGGCCCTCAGTACCTAATATGATTACCAACCTACGAGTGTTCGATGATGACCAGAATATTATAGAATGTTTAACAAATGACGAGGTATTTAAACGAGCAATTATAGATGATGAAGAACATCAGGCCGAGCTGAAGTATGATAATTTCATCCCTAAAGGAGTCAGAATGTTAGAAAGAATGTTCGATTTAAATGAGAAGTTTAGAAGACCGGCCAACGTGAAGACTCACAGCTCATCTCTACAGTTCGAGCTGATAAATTTAGGGACTGAGGCGAATCCTAAGTTTGTGAATCTAGGCAAATGTTGTTCACCAGCAAAAAGAGATAAGTTCGTCAGTTTGTTTAAACAATATAAAGATGTTTTCTCCTAGACATACAAATATTTGAAAACATACGACACCAGCATCATCAAGCATGTTGTCCCCATCAAAGCTGGCGTCAAGCCGTATCAGCAACCTTTAAGAAAAATGCATCCAAAATTGGAACCGCTGATTTAGAGTGAAGTGAAGAAAATATTGGATGCTAGAATCATTTTTAAGGTCAGACACTCTGAGTGGGTATCAAATCTGGTACCAGTGAGAAAAAAATCTAGAGAAATCAGACTATGAGTGGATTTCAGAAATTTAAACCGCGCTTCAGATAAAGATAACTATCCTATGCCACCCATGGAGAAATTGCTACAAATGGTCTCAGGTTCTGAACTGTTTTCGTTATTAGATGGTTTCTCTAGCTACAATCAAGTATTAGTAGCCGAAGAAGACAGATTGAAGACAACGTTCAGGACCAAATGGGGAACCTTTGCCTACATAAGGATGCCCTTTGGGCTTATAAATGCTGGAGCAATGTTTCAGAGGGCTATGGACATAGCTTTCCATGGATTGATTGGCCATAGTGATGTAGTGTACCTTGATGATATTACGATATTCTCAAAGAAGAGAGAAGAGCAGGCGTTTCATTTAAGGCAGATTTTTGAACGCTGTCGGAAATATGGCATCTTGCTCAATCCCAAAAAGTGTGTGTTCACTGTCACATAGGGCAAATTGTTGGGTCACATAGTTTCAAAGAAAGGAATCTCTATAGATCCAGAAAGAATTAAGGGAATTGAACAGATCCCGTTACCCCATAATAAAAAAGGGATGCAATCATTTATGGGAACTATAAACTTCGTGTGAATATTTGTGCCTGATTTCGCTCAGATCGTTAAGCTGCTACAGCAGATGGTGAAGCAAAATGCACAGTTCAAATGGACTGATATTGAGAAGAACGCTTTCAACAAAATTAAAACTACTGTTGCACACACACCCTCCCTAAAAAGCCTAGATTTCGATAAAGACTTTATTCTGTATACCTTTGCATCCGATGATTCGCTAGCAGCTGTGCTTACACAAAAGGAAGATGGAGGGGATGAATTCCCAATATCTTTCATGAGCACTGGTCTACAAGGGGCTGAATTCCCAATATCTTTCATGAGCACTGGTCTACAAGGGGCTGAATTAAATTACCCAGCCATTGATAAACAAGCTTACGCAGTATTTAAAGCAGTAAAGCAATTCAGGCCTTATATTTAAAAAAATCGAACCAAGGTGATCGTCCCCTACCTAGTTGTAAGGTCCCTTCTTGTACAAAAGGAGTTAGGAGAAAGAAGGGGAAACTAGGTAACAGCTCTCCAAGAGTATGACCTTGAATTCAGGCCAACCTCTATAGTTAAAGGAAAAGGGTTGTGCAAACTGATGACTGAAAATGGAAAAAATGAAGAACACGCCTGGGAGGATGAAGCCGAATTACATGTAATGGAGGTATGTCCTTTGTTTATAGCTCCCAAGTCTTGGTATAGAGACCTCATGCATTACCTGCAGGTAGGGCTATTTCCAGAACATTGGAATTCTAAGCAAAGAAGAGCGCTACATCTTAAATTAGCTTCCTATCAAATTGTTGAAGGAGTATTATTCAGAAAATTTTTTGACGAAGTTCTTCTGAGATGCTTAGAGAAAGAAGATGGGGAAAAAGTAATGACAAATTTGCATGATGGGAATGCTGGGGGGAATTATTCAGGGGATACTACAGCCCACAAAATCCTCAGATCCGGTTACTATTGGCCTACGCTCTTCAAATATGCGCACGCATATGTCAGGAAGTGTGATATTTTCCAAAGGTGTAGTGGAAGACAACCTAAAGCAGCAACACCCCTAAAGCCTGTGATGATCACGGAGCCATTCGAGCAATGGGGGTTGGATATCATTGGAGAAATAAAACCAAATTCCTCCCTACAACACAAGTGCATTCTGACCGTGACTGATTATTTCACTCGCTGGGTCGATGCAGTCTCGCTGCGCAAAATAAATCAAGACGAGGTCATCAGCTTCCTGCAGGACCACATCATGACCAGGTTTGGAGTTCCAGTTTCGTTAGTTTTTGATAATGCTATGTACTTTTCAGCAATTAAATTAACTGCTTTTGCTCATAATAAAGGGATAAAATTGCATTATTCTGCTAATTACTATCCACAAGGAAATGGCCTGGCTGAATCCACTAACAAAAATCTGATTAGAATTTTAACGAAGACTGTGATAGAAAACCAGAGGAGCTAACACTCAGCG
Source organism: Pseudotsuga menziesii (assembly GCA_001517045.1). Taxonomy (NCBI): domain Eukaryota; kingdom Viridiplantae; phylum Streptophyta; class Pinopsida; order Pinales; family Pinaceae; genus Pseudotsuga; species Pseudotsuga menziesii. The sequence continues at coordinate 131,081 of LPNX010672812.1, read as the reverse complement.
CTACCAAACGCCCTTTGGGCCGATAGAGTCACCCCCAAGTCTGCGATAGGAGTGTCACCGTATACCCTTGTGTATGGTAAAGAAGCCATTCTTCCCCCCAATATCATGCTACCATCCTCCATGATAGCTCAAGAGTCCAGAGGGTCGGAGAATGAAGTTTTGCAGATGAGGATATGCAATCTTTTGAAAGCAGAATAGGATAGATCTAAAGCCAGAGAACGCTTTAAGCAACAACAGGAGTCAATAAAGATATGGTTCGACAAACATAAAGCTGGAACAAAAGACTTTGAAGTGGGAGACTTAGTCCTCAAATGGGATCACCCCCATTATGAGAAAGGAAAGCATACTAAATTTCAGCAGTTGTGGGTAGGCCCTTTTCAGATTGCAGCAAATCTTGGCCCTTCTACTTATAAATTACAATATCTACAGGGGTGGGAAGAGAACTTACCAGTAAATGGTTTGGTTCTCAAGCCTTATTTTTCTTGAGTTTATTTGATTTCTTCTGTCTTGTATAAAAATAATCTATTTGGCTATCTTTTGAGTCATGTTTTTCAGTTTGTTTTTTATTTCAATAAAGGGAACGAACCTGCGGTTGCGTGGGGAACATCGAAGTTTTTGGGAATGATAAATTTTTTTGGGTATCAGACTATGTGTTGCTTTTTGTCTAAAAGAAATTCTTTCAGTTTAGCAGTTTTCTCGAATATATCTATGTGCATCGAAGTCTTACTTAACCCTTGTGAAATAAAGCGGATTCAAAGAGTCTGGAATACTATGTTGAGGCTCCATCCACGTCACACTTAAAAAGTTCTAAGGGGCGACAGCAGAGGACCCATGGAAAGGAGCAAGGTGAACAATATATTAAATATAAATGATCCCATGCCAAGAAACGAATGCCAAAAGGAAAATAAGAGTCAAAAACTCCTATGAAAGCATCATACATCAAATCAAATGCTGAATCATAAGTACTAAATTGCCGAAAATTCCTCTCTGTCCGTGAGCTGAAACATGAAGTACACCGCTCACACAAAAGGACACTATGGGATAGAGGAGCCTGGATTAAAATTCAGAAAGGAAGGCATACAGGAGGACTCATATGAAAAGGGACAAAATTCCAAAAGCACAAAAAGTGCTAAAGTGGCATGGGAATGAGGAACAAATGAATATTTCTGTTTACCATATGCTACAATCCTGCAGTGTCCAAGCTATCAGCTATCGAAAGACAAAAGTAATAATGAAACTCATTCTCTGGCCTTGACATAGTTATCTGGACTTGAAAATCTTGTTTTCCACTCTCCCATATTGGACTATCATCAATGATTAAAGGTACACACTTCTGTCATTTGAGAAATCCAGATAGCTGGAAGAATTCAACAGTTGCATTCATTATTAAACAGTCTGTCACTCAAAGAATAATCTCCTAGAGATCTAGGTTCACCAGGTAATCGCCAATTGTTGCAGTTGCAACAATTCTCCCCAAATGTCTTAACTTTTGGGCCCCTCCTCATGATTTAGCGTTGTTTTTAATCATTGGATCCTTTGAACCTTATGGTCATGCTTTAATGTTGGATGATTTTAAAGGATTGACTCTCAGCCTATTTTCGGAGGTTGCGTGTGTTTGAAATTGTTTGGGTCGCCGATTGTGAGTTTGGTTTTGCTGATGGATCTTTGAAAGGCTGCTGTTTTGGAGGTGAAATGTATTTTGACCACTGTTGATTTTTTAAACTATCCGAACAATCAATTTTCTGTTAATCGGGCATCATACTATGTTAAATCGGCGGCTGCTGTCCATTTCCCTTCTGCCGTTGTGGCTCCCAAAGCAACTAAGCGCCCAACATGTAAAGCGCTCCGCTCGCCGATGTGTGTCGGCCCTCTAGTCGCATGTTTATAACCTTTTCGCTTCCACCGTGGCGGCTCCCAAATCAATTAGCCACCCGAAGTGAGAAGCACTCCACCGCCGATGTAGGTTGCTTGTCCGTAGTCTTTTCCTTTCCCGCCGTTGCGGCTGTGTGGAGCAATTGGATTCCGGTGTCAATATCTTCCAATTTTCGATTAAGAATTTTCCTTCCTGCGGGTTGCGTTTCCTTAACCTCTTATTTTCCACCATTGTGGCTGTGAATAGGTCTACCCTGCCGAGGTTAGCGCTTTGAGCCTCCGATGAAGTTCACATTTCCTGTCTTGGGTGTTTTCCTTCGAACCCATAGTTAGACGAAGTAGTGGTGCCAGCGTTTGTTAAAGCCTTGTGGTAGTAACGTAGTACATGTCCTTCTTAATGCTTATCCATTTTAGTTGATATGGTTTGAATGCGATTCCAATGAATGATGGACGTCGTTTGATTGCAGGTGGTTTCCAGAGATTGGTTAAACTACGGTGGCGCAAAGGGAGATGGGCGGTTTGGTGAAGGTAGAGCCGAAACTAGCAGGAGTGCAAGGATGACGAGTAGAGTAGAAGATAAAAGCAGTAGCTACAAAGGCGCAGACCTAAAAACCGATCGGTTACCAAATGGTTCATGAGTGCATACAGAAAAGACAGAGGGATCTGAAGCGTTTGGGGAACTGAAAGGTCGCACGCTTGTGGGCAGCCCAGGGGCAACTGTTTTAGCTTAAATATGTGAAAATTAGAACTGATAAGGCCTTTTTTCCCTAGAAAAACTTGTAACTTAATTCTTGTAAGAGGATCTATTTCGTTTTACAACTAGAGACTGCAAATTTTGCCTGGTGGAGGAAGTGCTGTGTGGAATATGTCAATGTGATTAAATGAGCAATGTTAAATGTGAACTATTTCATTTTCAGCTGTGCCTCATTAGCTGTAAGAGTGTTCTAATTTCTTGAACCTATTTTCTTGTCTGAATGTTCTTCAGTACCTTTTTGACGTCTTTTTCACTATGAGTAATGGAGTTTTTAACTGTTGATGAGCTATCTTATGATATATACTTTTCTTCATGTTTATATGTTTGGTTATAAGAACAGCTATCTGTGATTTTCCATAACAAATGAACAGGGATGCATTACTCATGAATGAATACCCAGCTCTCTAGAGATAGTTGATTTAGTATTTATTTTCTTGCATGATTTGGATGCTTGTGAGTTCTAAGACGAGAGGTAAGAACCTGGGCATCACATTGTGAATACTCTTTGCATATTTATCACCTTGCATGGTTAATTAGGCACTTGCATATCATACTTAAGTCAAAAAATACAAATACACGGTGGACCAGGCCGCAACCGGTAAAACCTTTGTTTTGTTACTTGACCTACGGTAGCCGGACCGCAAACCGGACAGATTCCCTATACCAAATAGTCACGGGCTAATTGGGAACGTTGACTGGGGAGAATCCCTTGCTGTTGTTTCCTGCGAAATTCCAGGCCTCAACAATTCTGGCACTAGAAGGAGGGCCGCCAGTGCATGGCTAGCCGAGAAAAACCGTTTTCCTGAGATTATTCCACTGGTAACAGTTCTGAAAGCAGTGGACTTCATAATCCAATTCCGGAAGAAAGGAATAGAGAACATCTATATTCTGTTGGCAATGAAGTTTTTAATGACCTGAGGAGACACACCAGGGCATATGTAAAGAATATTGGAGGATTGCCAATTATCCCTGAATTTCCCAGAAGAGAATATAAAAATAAAGATCGTCCTATAGTAGAAGACTCAGTGTTGGTTGGAGACTGGGAAGAACGTGTAGAAACAGCCTTACAGGAAGTTCTACTACCTTTGAATCAAGAAGGCCCAGATACCCCTCATAGTTCTCCTACTCACACTCCTATTGTCTCACCTCCTCACTCTCCACCTAGACTCATGGCAAGAGTAAATGCTAATCCACCACCCAACCCACCAAATCCACCACTTACCTGGAGAGCCAGATCACCTTTAAATCTAACGGCTCTGCTACATGATTTACCTCAATCCTTTGAAAAGATGCTGCCCAAGTTCAAATTAAATGAGAAGATACTAGTAGATGATCACCTGCAAAGTTTTTACTTGGCGATAGAAGGGTTGAGGGCTGGGGAGTATGAGGATGTAGTTTGCAGACTATTTCCACATACCCTTAAAGGGGCTGCAACATCATGGTATTTTGGGTTGCCTGCTAACTCTATCCCTGATTGGGATACCTTCGAGAGAATTTTCAGAAGTAAGTACGTGATTCAAAAGACTCATGCAGCCCTCATGAAAGGAATATGCGCCTTGAAGAAAGAGCGAAAGGACAAGGTGCACAGTTTTACTCAAAGATTTGCAGCATACCTCAAAAATTTTTCTGACGCTGACAAACCTTCGGACAAGGTCCTGATTGAATATTATACCTCAGCTTTAGGCCCTGATTTGGACATGTTCTCCAAAGGTAGGGCCAATCCTACTTTGACGAAAACCTATGAAGAGGCGGAAATAGTGGAAGCTGAAAGAGAAATTATCGAAGATTATCCTGAACAGTCAGGAGAGAAAGGTGGGGGAAGGAAAGCCTTATTGTTTACTAAGCCTAAGGAAGAGAAATCACCAGATTATGAAAGTATGGCCAAAATGATGCAGAAGCTTTCTAATAAAATCATAGACTTGGAGAAGGAAAAGGAAGCACAAAAGTTCTATAAGCCCTATTATAAGAAAAGAGAGGATAACAATCAGTCTCAACCTCCTCCACACAATTCTGCATCTATGAATTTAACAGAGGTAGGCATGGACAATTTTTGCACTTTTCACCAACAACCACACTCTGAAAAGAATTGTCCTCAATGGATAAACTCGGCGACGTTGGTCATGAATCAATTGTTGGATTCTAGATTAATAGAAGAGGGAGATGAAGAAAGAAAAGAGAATACTACTTCAACGAAAGAACAAGAAGAGGAAACCATGGTTTTGTGGGATTCTGTTTCATTATTTGATGCTGAAGAGGAAAAGAATCAAGGGTACAAGGACATCATGGAAACCAACTTAGCAACAAGAATCCAAGGGTCGGTTAAAGAAGACAGTCTCGTACTCCCAAAGATTAAGAGGCTTCAGTGAAATGTTAAGAAATTTCAAAATAAATCCTTAGCTGATAAAATTCCAGAATTCACTATTACCAGCCAAGATCCTAAGCAGAATAATATGTTGGCCAAGCCAAATGAAGAAAAGATGAATGCTGATAAACCTCATCCCATTGAACAGCAGATGGATTATGACATTGTGGAGGATTTAAAGAAGGTAAAAGCAAATGTTTCACTATTCGAAATGTGTAAAGTGATGCAGAAAAAATAAAGACTATTGAAAGCACTTGAAGCATCGAATGAGAGGCTTCCCATTAACAATTGGCATGCAGAAGAAGAAGAAATCAGAGAAACTAGCATTGGAGGTAAGTCTAAGAGCAAACATCCACCTTTCCTCCTTACGTTTGAAATTTTTAATCACAACGTACATAATTGATTGGTAGACTCAGGGGCATTGGTCAATGTCATGCCAATATCAGTCTGTAAAAGGATAAATGGGCAGCTTAAGCCATCCACTTGGAGAGTTGTCCAGTTGGACAGGATGGATGTAAAGGTAATGGGTGAGATGGAGGATGTCCTGATCCACTTGTCATCAAATGATAAAGTGTGCCAAGTCATTAATATCATGGTGACAGATATACCAGACACTTACGGTCTTGTTTTGAGCAGAGATTTGTCAGCGAAACTGAACGGATATTTTGCCTCTGATTGGTCACATATGTGGTTGCCGTATAAAGGAAGTCTGAACCAAATTAATATTTTGAGGGAGCCTCACATGAAATATAACGTTACTCGACTTGAGGAGAAGAATGAACCAATGGATTCTGTCTTGGGAAATTATTTTATTGAGTTGGAACTAGGAAATTACCAAGCAGAAGAAGCTAGCAACATGTCAGACACCCAACCTGATCTCCTTCGATTCTTGCAGGCTAATGAAATTGACTGTAAAATAGTAGACTTAGTAGTAGGAATAGATTTGCATTCATTAGATAGTGATTTTTGGACTTTGTTTTTTGATGTCTCTAAGACGTTATAAGGGTTAGGGGTAGGCTGTGTCCTGATCGACCCCCAGAAGAATAAACATTTTACTTCATGTAGATTAGAGTTTGAATGTACGAATAATACAGCTGAGCATGAAGCGCTGGTGCAGGGCTTAAGGAAAGCGATTGAATTAAAGGTAAGTAATCTAAAAGTTTTTGGAGACTCTGAAATTATTGTGAAACAAATCCGGAATCAAATATATTGTGTTTCCCCTCACTTGAAGGCTTACCAAAATGAGGTATGGGACCTACTTAAATGTTTTAATGCATTTAATATTATCTCAATTCCAAGACTTAAAAATGTAGCAGCTGACCTGTTGGCCACATCAGCCGCTAGGCTGGTACCTACTAATAATCGATGCTCTGTTGAATTGCTTTTCAGGCCCTCAGTACCTGATATGATTACCAACCTACGAGTGTTCGATGATGACCAGCATATTATAGAATGTTTAACAAATGACGAGGTATTTAAAGGAGCAATTATAGATGATGAAGAACATCAGGCTGAGCTGAAGTATGATAATTTCATCCCTAAAGGAGTCAGAACGTTAGAAATAATGTTTGGTTTAAATGATAAGTTTAGAAGACCGGCCAACGTGAAGACTCATAGCTCATCTCTACAGTTTGAGATGATAAATTTAGGGACTGAGGCGAATCCTAAATTTGTGAATCATGGCAAATGTTGTTCATCAGTAGAAAGAGATAAGTGCTTCAGTCTGTTTAAACAATAGAAAGATTTTTTTGCCTGGACATACGAAGATTTGAAAACATATCAAGCATGTTGTCCCCATCAAAGCCGACGTCAAGCCGTCTCAGCAACCTTTAAGAAAAATGCATCCAAAATTGGAACCGCTGATTCAGAGTGAAGTGAAGAAATTATTGCATGCTAGAATCATTTTTAAGGTCAGACACTCTGAGTGGGTATCAAATATGGTACCAGTGAGAAAAAAATCTAGAGAAATCAGACTATGAGTGGTTTTCAGAAATTTAAACCGCACTTCAGATAAAGATAACTATCCGGTGCCACCCATGGAGCAATTGCTACAAATGGTCTCAGGTTATGAACTGTTTTCGTTATTAGATGGTTTCTCTGGCTACAATCAAGTATTAGTAGCTGAAGAAGATAGATTGAAGACAATGTTTAGGACCAAATAGGGAACCTTTGCCTACAGAAGGATGCCCTTTGGGCTTATAAATACTGGAGCAACGTTTCACAGGGCTATGGACATAGCTTTCCGTGGATTGATTGGCCGTAGTGCTATAGTGTACCTTGATGATATTACGATATTCTCAAAGAAGAGAGAAGAGCACGCATTTCATTTAAGGTATATTTTTGAATGCTGTCGAAAATATGGCATCTCACTCAATCCCAAAAAGTGTGTGTTCGCTGTCACGGAGGGAAAATTGCTGGGTCATATAGTTTCAAAGAAAGGAATCTCTATAGATCCAAAAAGAATTAAGGGCATTGAACAGATCCTGCTACCCCATAATAAAAAAGGGATGCAATCATTTATGGGAACTATAAACTTCGTGCAAATATTTGTTCCTGATTTCGCTCAGATCGTCAAGCCACTGCAGTAGATGGTGAAGCAAAATGCATAGTTCAAATGGACTGAGATTGAGAAGAATGCTTTCAACAAAATTAAAACTGCTGTTGCACACGCACCCTCCCTGAAAAGCTTATATTTCGATAAAGACTTTATTCTGTATACCTTTACATCCGATGATTCGCTAGCAGTTGTGCTTACGCAAAAGGAAGATGGAGGGGATGAATTCCCAATATCTTTCATGAGCACTGGTCTACAAGGGGCCAAATTAAATTACCTAGCCATTGATAAACAAGCTTACGCAGTATTTAAAGCAGTAAAGGAATTCAGGCCTTATATTTTAAAAAATTGAACCAAGATGATCGTTTCCTACCCAGCTGTAAGGTCCCTTCTTATACATAAGGAGTTAGGAGAAAGAAGGGGCAACTAGGTAACAACTCTCCAAGAGTACAACCTTGAATTCAAGCCAACCTCTATAGTTGAAGGAAAATGGTTGTGCAAAATGATGACTGAAAATGGAAAAAATGAAGAACACGCCTGGGAGGATGAAGCCGAATTACATGTAATGGAGGTATGTCCTTTGTTTACAGCTCCCGAGTCTTGGTATAGAGACGTCGTGCATTACCTGCAGGCAGGGCTGTTTCCAGAACATTGGAATTCTAAGAAAAGAAGAGTGCTACATCTGAAATGAGCTTCCTATCAAATTGTTGAAGGAGTACTATTCAGAAAAAAAAATTGACGAAGTTCTTCTGAGATGCTTAGAGAAAGAAGATGTGCAAAAAGTAATGACAGATTTGCATGATGGGCCTGCTGGGGGACATTATTCAGGGGATACTACAGCCCACAAAATCCTCAGAGCTGGTTACTATTGGCCTACGCTCTTCAAATATGCGCACACGCATGTCAGGAAGTGTGATATTTGCCAAAGGTGTAGTGGAAGACAACCTAAAGCAGAAGCACCCCTAAATCCTATGATGATCACGGAACCATTCGAGCAATGGGGGTTGGATATCATTGGAGAAATAAAACCAAGTTCCTCCCTACAACACAAGTACATTCTGACCGCGACCGATTATTTCACTCGCTGGGTCGAAGCAGTCCTGTTGCGCAAATAAATCAAGACAAGGTCATCAACTTCCTGCATGACCACATCATGACCAGGTTTTGAGTTCCAGTTTCGTTAGTTTTTGATAATGCTACGTACTTTTCATCAATTAAATTAACTGCTTTTGCTCATGATAAAGGGATAAAATTGCATTATTCTGCTAATTACTATCCACAAGGAAATGTCCTGGCTGAATCCACTGACAAAAATCTGATTAGAATTTTAAAGAAGACTGTGATAGAAAACCAGAGGAGCTGGCACTCAGCGCTACCAAATTCCCTTTGGGCCGATAGAGTCACCCCCAAGTCTGCGATAGGAGTGTCACCGTATATCCTTGTGTATGGTAAATAATCCATTCTCCCCCCCAATATCATGCTACCATCCTCCATGATAGCTCAAGAGTCCAGAGGGTCGGAGAATGAAGTTTTGCAAATGAGGATATGCAATCTTCTGAAAGCAGAAGAGGCTAGATCTAAAGCCAGAGAATGCTTTAAGAAACAACAGGAGTCAATAAAGAGATGGTTCGACAAACATAAAGCTGGAACAAAAGACTTTGAAGTGGCAGACTTAGTCCTCAAATGGGATCACCCCCATGATGAGAAAGGAAAGCATACTAAATTTCAGCAGTTGTGGGTAGGCCCTTTTCATATTGCAGCAAAGCTTGGCCCTTCTACTTATAAATTGCAAGATCTACAGGGGTGGGAAGAGAACTTACCAGTAAATGGTTTGGTTCTCAAGCCTTATTTTTCTTGAGTTTCTTTGAGTTCTTCTGTCTTATATATAAATAATCTGTTTGGCTGTCTTTTGAGTCATGTTTTTCATTTTGTTTTTTATTTCAATAAAGGGAATGAACCTGCGGTTTCGTGGGGAACATCAATTTTTTTGGGAATGATAAACATTTTTGGGTATCAGACTATGTGTTGTTGTTTGTCTAAAAGAACTTCTTCCAGTTTAGCAGTTTTCTCAAATATCCTTCTGTGCATCGAAGTCTTGCTTAACCCCTGTGAAATAAAACAGATTCAAAGAGTCTGGAATACTATGTTGAGGCTCCATCCACGTCACACTTAAAAATTTATAAGGGGCGACAGCAGAGGACCCATGGAAAGGAGCAAGGTGAACAGTATATTAAATATAAATGATCCCATGCTAAGAAATGAATGCCAAAAGGAAAATAAGAGTCAAAAACTCCTATGAAAGCATCATACATCAAATCAAATGCTGAATCATAAGTACTAAATTGCCGAAAGTTCCTCTCTGTCCGTGAGCTGAAACATGAAGTACACCGCTCACACAAAAGGAAACTATGGGATAGAGGAGCCTGAATTAAAATTCAGAAAGGAAGGCATGCAGGAGGACTCATATGAAAAGTGACAAAAGTCCAAAAGCACAAAAAGTACTAAAGTGGCATGGGAATGAGGAACAAATGAATATTTATGTTTACCATATGCTACAATCCTGCGGTGTCCAAGCTATCAGCTACCGGAAGACAAAAGTAATAATGAAACTCATTCTCTGGCCTCGACATAGTTATCTGGACTTGAAAATCTTGTTTTCCACTCTCCCAAATTGGACTATCATCAATGAATAAAGGTACACACTTCTGTCATTTGAGAAATCTAGATAGCTGGAAGAATTCAATAGATGCATTCGTTGTTAAACAGTCTGTCACTCAAAGAATAATCACCCAGATATCTAGGTTCACCAGGTAATCGCCAATTGTTGCAGCTGCAACAATTCTCCCCAAATTTCTTAAATTTCTGGCCCCTGCTCATGATTTAGCGTTGTTTTTAATCGTTGGATCCTTTGAGCCTTATGGTCATGCTTTAATGTTGGATGATTTTAAAGGATTGACTCTCGTCCTGTTTTCGGAGGTTGCGTGCGTTTGAAATTGTTTGGGTCACCGATTGTGAGTTTGGTTTTGCTGATGTATCTTTAAAAGGCCGCTGCTTCGGAGGTGAAATGTATTTTGACCACTGTTTATTTTTTAAACTATCCAAACAATCAATTTTCTGTTAATCGGGTGTCATACTATGTTAAATCGGCAGCTGCTGTCCATTTCCCTTCCACCGTTGTGGCTCCCAAAGACACTAAGCACCCAATGTGTAAAGCACTCTGCTCATCGATGTGTGTTGGCCCTGTAGTTGCATGTTTATAACCTTTTCGCTTCCGCCGTTGCGGCTCCCAAATCAATTAGCCACCCGAATTGAAAAGCGCTCTGCCGTCGATGCAGGTCACTTTTCCGTAGTCTTTTCCTTTCCTGCCGTTGCAGCTGTGTGGAGCAATTGGCTTCCGATGTCAATATCTTTCGATTTCCAATTAAGAATTTTCTCGCCCATGGGTCGTGTGTCCTTAACCTCTTCTTTTCCACCGTTGCGGCTGTGAATAGGTCTACCTTACCGAGGTTAGTGCTCTGAGCCTTTGATGAAGTTCATGTTTCTTGTCTTGGGTGTTTTCCTTCAAACCCATAGTTAGACGAAGTAGTGGTGCCAGCATTTGTTAAATCCTTGTGGTAGTAACGCAGTACATGGCCTTCTTAATGCTTAGCCATTTTAGTTGATATGGTTTGAATGCGATTCCAATGAATGATGCACATCGTTTGATTGTAGGTGGTTTCCGGAGATTGGTTAAACTACGGCGGCGCAAAGGGAGATGGGTGGTTTGGTGAAGGTAGAGGTGAAACCAGCAGGAGCGCAAGGATGATGAGTGGAGTATAAGACAAAAGCAGTAGCTACAAAGGTGCAGACCTAAAAATTGATCTGTTACCAAATGGTTCATGAGTGCATACAGAAAAGACAGAGGGATCTGAAGCATTTGGGGAACTGAAAGGTCGCACGCTTGTGGGCAGCCCAGGGGCAACTATTTTAGCTTAAATATGTGAAAATTAGAACTGACAGGGGCTTTTTTCCCTGGAAAAACTTGTAACTTGATGCTTGTAAGAGGAACTATTTTTTTTTACAACCAAAGACTGCAAATTTTGCTTGGTGGAGGAAGTGCTGTGTGGAATATGTCAATGTGATTAAATGAGCAATGTTAAATGTGAACTATTTCGTTTTCAGCTGTGCCTCATTAGCTGTAAGAGTGTTCTAATTTCTTGAACCTATGTTCTTGTCTAAATGTTCTTTAGTACCTTTATGACGTCTTTTCCACTATGAGTAATGGAATTTTTAACTGTTGATGAGCTATCTTATCATATATAATTTTATTCATGTTTATAAGTTTGGTTATAAGAACAACTATCTGTGATTTTCCATAACACATGAACAGGGGTGCATTACTCATGAATGAATACCCAACTCTCTAGAGATAGTTTATTTAGTATTTATTTTCTTGCATGATTTGGATGCTTGTGAGTTCTAAGACGAGAGGTAAGAACCTGTGCATCACATTGTGACTACTCTTTGCATCTTTATCACCCTGCATGGTTAATTAGGAACTTGCATATCATACTTAAGTCAAAAAATACAAATACACGGTGTACCGGGCCGCAATCAGTAAAACCTTTGTTTTGTTACTTGACCTACGGTAGCCGGACCGCAAACTGAACAGATTCCCTATACCAAATAGTCATGGGCTAATTGGGAACGTTGACTGGGGAGAATCCCTTGCTGTTGTTTCCTGCAAAATTCCAAGCCTCAACAATGGGCAACCCAAAGGTTTTGTTGTTTTTGTATAAATATTAGGAGAGTTAGTATGGTAGCAATAATTTTTCCCAGATAGATTTGTAAGAGTATGTGTTATACCAAAATCCTATCACCATCATGTGATAAGACATTTGACATACCTACTTGCCCTAAATCCCAACTTCTGGAGTGGAAACTCATATCATTTGTCAATCTTTTCATGCAAATTCCCAGCATCGTGCTTGACCCTTTATTGATATGCAGTACCCTTTTTTGCACCACCCATACTCTGTTTCCCACAAGCAGTGCCACCGCTTATGGCCCTTAGTCCATAAGTGGTTATTACCAGAACCACTCTGTCACTAAAGGAGAAACGTGGTACCCTAGGTAAAAAGGGAAAAACAGAAGTTTCTCGAGGCTTCTAGATGATAATACTCATTTCCTCCCTTATCCCTACTATTGTGGTTCTGTTGAGCTCGAGATCCCCCATCCTAGGATCTTGGAGGCCACCTCACCCACAAATCTCTAAAACCTGCTCCTATCCAACATGATATCCAGAGGTTGGTAGGTTTCCCCCATTACCTAAAAGCTAATGGCTTAGCTCCATTATGATGTCCATAGAAACCAAAAGTAAACTATGCTCTCGACATGATTTCATTTTTATGCAAGCTTGAAACCAAAAGGGTAAACTATGCTTAAGGACTGGTTTTATTTTTTAATGAGCTTAAAACCAAAGGTAAACTATGCTCTAAAACCTGCTTCTATCCAACATGATATCCAGAGGTTGGTAGGTTGCCCCCATTACCTAAAAGCTAGCGGCTTAGCTCCTTTATGATTTCCATAGAATAGATCCATGCCCCCCATTTTACCTATGCTGGGAAGAAGATAACTAGAAGAAGGGGAAGGAAGCACAAGAACATGTGGGACATTTAGGGAAGTCTAATTACTAGGAGTAATGCGATGGTCAGGTGTAACAAAAGAAAGTTGATCAATGGTCACAATCTTCCCATCATGGGGAAAATGCATAACTCTAAAGAGTTTGGACACAACATCCTTCATGGCGCAAACATAATCATGTCCAAGGAGAATATTGAAATCTAAAGGACCTTGGACCACCATAACATCAATACAGATAGTTTTCCCTCCTAATGTAATATTAAAATAAGGAAGGGTCCCTAAAGGTGCAATAGGCCTACAATTAAAAGCCAATATCTGATCGGTGGATGGTAGAAGCTGAGGAGAACCTAAAGCTTGCCACGCAGTTGAAGATAGAATACTAACAGAAGACCCTTTGTCAACAATAGTGCGAAGTATCCACCTAGCAGTAACATTCACAACTATCTGGAAAGGAACACTCGAATGAAGATGAAACTCTGTTAGGTTACTCCAGTCAAAGGAAATAACCTCACTACTCGGAGAGGGTTCTGTCGACACAGACAAAATTCCCTCTTGTCGAGAACAATAAGAACAAAGCATAAAAACTTCGGCAGGTTTTGGTTCATTCTCTATTGGAAGAGAAGAACAAGACAAAGATTTGGTCAAAGAGGCTGCTTCAGTCTTAACACTCTCTGATGAAAGAGTGGGATCGGGTGGAAATGGCATCGACCCGACCACTTCACTCTCTGAAGGAAGAGTGGTATCAATCACAGATAAATATGAATTGACCACTTGGTCAACCAGTGGGGGATCGAGGGATAACTTACTATTACTTGTTGGAATCACCTGTTGATGATCAGTAATATTTTCCAACCAACGTGAAACTTCATCCATGCTTGGAAAAATAAAAGTATGATGCATAGCCTTGCATATCAAACAAGGATACACTAATTTACCCTTACGACATTTTATCAATGGGTCACTAGTTGAGGGAGTATCGTCAACATGATGATCAGAGGTTGATGGCACAGACGGTTTGGATATTTTAGACCACTCTTCTTGTACACGGGAGAGACTGGGACACTCCTTAAGAAGGTGGTCCCCCTTGTAAAGCTTACAATGGGACTTGGGTTTTCCAGGCGTTCTCTTAGAATGAGCACCATCAAGGGAAGATAGTTGTTGTTTTTTCTCTTTCATATCCTTCTTCTTCTTACTCTTCCCTATCTTCTTCTTCTTATCCACATGACTACTAACCATAGATCTTTGGTCAAGCGAAGAAGAAGAAATAGATGAAGCCACAACCAGTGAAGAAGGAGAAGGATTAGGTTGATGTCGATCCTCTCCCGGAGGAGAGGTGACATTTGAGACATTAGGTGTAACAGGAATTACCAGATTAAACAGCCATACTGGTAATCCTATAGTTAATCCAGGAAGATTTAGAGTGGCAATAAAGGGAGGACCAATACCTTCACTTGGAGGGAATACAAAAGGTACACCTTGGAAAGGGACCTATTGAGTGGTAGTCCTAGATGAGAATGCCATCTCTAAACTCTCTAATAACCCCCTAACTACCATGCACAAGCAAGTACTACTCAAACTAAAAGAAAGAAGAAAACATGTGAAAGGAGTGGATAAGAGTTAGGAACCTCACAGGATAGGCCAAAAGGATAACTCATATGGTTTGAGGATTCCTAAAAGGGTCACCTGATATACGCAAGGTACGAGGGAGCTCAAATCGGTAGTAGTGCTATCTAATAGTTTACTTTTGGTTTTAAGCTCATTAAAAAATAAAACCACTCCTTAAGCATAGTTTACCCTTTTGGTTTCAATCTTTCATAAAAATGAAATCATGTCGAGAGCATAGTTTACTATTGGTTTCAAGCTCATTAAAAAATAAATCCACTCCTTAAGCATAGTTTACCTTTTGATTTCAAGCTTGCATAAAAATGAAATCATGTTGTGAGCAAAGTTCCCATTCTATGTCAAGCTCGTTAAAAAATGAAATGGATCTCCTCAAGCATAGTTTACCTTTTGATTTCAAGCTTGCATAAAAATGAAATCATTCCTGAGCATAGTTCATTTTCTATTTCAATCTCATTAAAAAATGAAGTAGGTTTCCTTAAGCATGGTTTACCCTTTTGGTTTCAAGCTTGCGTAAAAATGAAACAGATCCCCTTCCCTTGATTCAAGTCTTCACTTTAGTGTTAGAACTTGAACCTTCGCTTTCTTGATTCTCGTTCTTCCTACCCCCCTGGTTAACATTTTCACATTAGTAACCAGGTTTTTAGGTTGGGTATGGAAGAAGAATCGTCATATGAAACGAAGCTTGGGGCCATGTCGAGCCGCTAGCAACCATTCTAGGGGTAGGATTCGCTAGCAATCATGCTGGGGGAAAGATTCCAACCTCTGTATATCATGTTAATGGATTTTTTCAAGCATAGTTTACCCATTGGTTTCGAGCTTGCATAAAAATGAAACCAATCCTTGAGCATTCTTTTAACTGATCTTCGATCTCGTTAAAAATAGTAAGATGTTGTTGAGCTTACTTTTCATTTTTCGTGGTCTGGTTAAAACATGAAAAGTGGTTTGAGCTTAGTTTATTAATTTTTCATGCTTTGGATTCAAATATGAAAAAGGTCAATGGAGTCCTCTTTAAACTCTTTTTAGGCTCCCTAAATACGAAAATATTGTCGAGCGATCTTGTCTTCTTCATGCTCGTTAAAGTATTTGAAGATTCATCCATCCGACGGTAGGTTATCTCTTTTTCGGTTTGGATAGGACTATTTATGAAAAAGGAACACTCCAGCCAATCATGACTGGAAGAGTTCTCTAAGGTATGATTTTATACTTTTCGGGCCTTAGAGACTAAATCATACAAAAAAGGACTCCTTTGGAGTCTTCTTTTGTATTCGTTCAGACTCTCTAAACATGAATGATACCTAGTTTTCTGTCAGTGGACTCGTTAAATTAAACATTGAGAGACTTGTTTTGGGATCAAACCCCTCCTCTCTCAGGTTCGTAAAACATATGAGTCTGGAATTATCTTCCGATAAGCTATACCGAGTGTTTTTTACCCTCTTTGAACTCATAAAACTAAAAAGAGGCACTCATCGATCATGATGGGGGAAATGGGAAGGGAATCATTTTGCAAATAACGCATTAGAGGAAATTTCAACTCAAAATGGGCCTTTTAACTTTTATTCAAATTCCATGTCATCATGTTTTAGCCAATGAAATTTCTTTAAATTTGAAATACCGTATAGGTCTTAAACACTTTTTTAATATAAATTTGGGGATAGGTATCATAAAAAAAACTACTTTTTTGTTTGTATTTTTGACATATCTCCCTGTGTTTTTACTCAAATTTCGATCGGGAGAGCTTGTTGGATGCAGAATTAAATTCTGCATCCAACGAGTTCCCACTTGGCATACTTTTGATGGACCCCTCTACCCCAAAAACAAGAAATACCTGAAAAAATAGAATGATGACATCATCATTTCATTTTTTTCAGGTATTTCTTGTTTTTGGGGTAGTGGGGTCAGTCCAAAGTATACCGAGTGTGTACTCGTTGGATGCGGAATATAATTTCGCATCCAATGATCTCTTTTGATGGAAATTTGAGTAAAAACACAGGGAGATATGTCAAAAATACAAACAAAAAAATAGTTTTTTTATTTTCTTCCTCCAAAATTAATAAATATTATTTTATTATTTTAACTATTATTTTATTAGTTCATTTTAGGAGGCCCATTTTGAGTTGAAATTTCCTCTAATGGCAGTTGTTTTTTGTTTCCTTTGAACATGGCACTTGTCTGCACAACCATATCATTCAATTGGGTATTCAGCTGATCTTCATGACGATCCACTTTCATGAGTCATGTCACTCCTTTGAGTCTTTCAAAAGAATGCATTGTCCATTGTCATATTGTGTGTCTGTCCCATCTAGTCATGCTGCCAAGTCTTTTGTCGTGCCGCCCAATGTTCAAAGGGGATCTGAAGAAGTGTCACCTCTACAGTCCACACAGTCTTTGTTTCAGTATCTTTGAGTCAGTCATATGGTTACTACATTCACATCATTCCAGAACTATGTTCCTAGTTTCATGTCATCAATGTGGGACTCATCATGGCCCTCCTTTGACGAGACTTTTCCCGTCGACATCAGCTAATCATCCAGGAAATAGTATTAGAAACAATGATTGGTACCTTGAGATCTATATGCCTTAATGACAGATTCTCTCACTCTCGACATAGGTTCACATCATTTACCTTTGATCGATAGAATCGGCTGGGTGTTCGACATCAGGACATCTATTCACACTCAGTAGATTGTACTAGAGTACCTTGGGAATCATTAACATTAACGGTGATCTCCCTCACACTTGTTAACGGTTCGCATCATTGGCCGGTAATCAAGTGGTTTCTACCATGTTCGACTTCAGATCATTGTAATCACATGGATAGAATCGTACTTTGTGGAAGATGAAACGAAGACCCTAGGTATTTGTTTAAAAAACTCATTGCTTTTCCCCAGGTTGTGATGGAGTTTTGTATATCTAGCATAGATCCACATTTGTATGGTCGTGGCTATGCTCAAAATTGTGTCTATATGACATAGATCTACATTGTATGCCTGGTAGCTATGTCCAAGTTTGAGTCCTCTATCACATGGATCTACACTGTATTCTAGTAGCCATGCTTGTTTATTTATCTCATGGATCTACCTTGTATTCGTTTGTAGCCATGAGTTTGGTTACTTGTGTCTATGATTCAACATACTGATGTACTGCAGATGCCTACTTCACGACATGCTCCAATTGAGCCAATAGTTTTGCCTCATGGCAATGACTTGTTCTCTCAAAGCTCTCATTTATCATATCCCTCTAAGACTCATGCTTTGGGGGGCATCCTGTTATACCAAAATCCTGTCACCATCATGTGATAAGACATTTGACATACCTACTTGCCCTGAATCTGAGCTTTTGGAGTGGAAACTCATATCATTTGTCAATATTTTCATGCAAATTCCCAGCACCGTGCTTGACCCTTTCTCCATACACGGTACCCTTGTTCGCACCGCCCATACTCTATTGCCCATAAGCGGTGCGACCGCTTATGGCCCTTAGTCCATAAGCAGTTATTACTAGAACCGCTCTGTCACTAAAGGAGAAACGCGGTACCCTGGGTAAAAAGGGAAAAAGAGAAGTTTCTCGAGGCTTCTAGATGATAAGCCTCGTGTCCTCCCTTATCCCTACTGTTGTGGGTCTGTTGAGCTCGAGATCACCCATCCTAGGATCTTGGAGGCCACCTCACCCACAAATATCTCAACCTGCCCTATCCATCTAGCATTATAAATACAAGCTTATGGCCATGGTTGAGGGGGAGAACTCTTAAGGCATTGTTATGTTGTTGAATTGATCACTTGGTCCATATCATTGGAGAGCATAGAGAGAGATAGAGTCGGAGCTTATGGGGATGAGAATGCTTGGTTTCATGGAGATGCATGTCAACACTAAGGCTTGGTTGTAAAATTCTTCATATTTCTTTAATGCAATTTGATTTATGTCCCACATATATTGTTAATGTTTGATTTCATATATATGTTTTTAGATTCCTTAGTCACTAGCATAGATTAGTAGATCATGTTCTGGTTGCTTTGATCTGTTTTGTGTCAAGCTTATTGCAGGTACATAGGGTGACTATCAAAGCATTGTATTCCAAGTATCTGCGACGTCTAGGGAGAGTGTCTTCTATTTGTTCTATATCTAAACCATTCAGACCAGTGGAAAACCTTGCTTTCTGCAGGAGGTGAAATAATCCAGCTAACAGTATGATGTAAGAAGAACTATTTCCTTTTGCATAAAGAAATTACAAGTTTCCTGTTGGAAAAGCTTTGTGGAAGGTTTCAAATGTTGTGCTATGGATTTGTTGAATGTGAACTATTTCATTTTCAGCTATTATCCATTAGCTGTGAGATCGTTCTAACTCTTTGAACCTATGTTCTTGTAATGAATGCTCTCTAGTTTATTCTATGAAATTTCCACTATGAGTAATGAATGTTGTTCATAAACAATTAACTATCTGGTTGTTCATATATCTATAAATGTTCATGTTTTTTGAAATAAGTAATAGCTATCTGTGATTTTTCTTAATGAATGCACAAAATACATTACTCATTGATGAATAATAATCTTTCTCCCTAGGGATAGGTTAGATAGTTAGTTTTAGTTTTTTCTTGCTATGTGTGGTTTAGATGCAAGAGAGTTAAGATGAGAGGTAAGAACCTGCACATCACATTGTGACCGCTCCTCGTATTCTCTATCAATATGCATTTTTAGATAGGCACTTTCATCTCATACTTAAATACAAAAACTAAAAACATACACGGTTGACCGAGCCGTAACCGGTAAAACTCTTTATTTTTGTTACTTGACCTACGGTAGCCGGACTGTATATTGGACAGATTCCCCATACCAAATAGTAACAGGCTAGTTGGGAATGTTTACTGGGGAGAATCCCTAACTGTTGTTACTTGCAATTTTCTAGGCCTCAACAAGTTACAAGGATTTCCTCTTCTTAGAGGGAATTCTAGCCCATGCTTTTATCCCGAAAATTTTGAAATTTGAGACATTTAACTTTTGACCAAACCATGCCTTGTAAGGTGTCATTCCTTTTACTGATTTATGGAAGGCTCTGTTTTTTATGTGAGCAGAAAAAATATTGGCTTCATGCCATATCTTGGGACTTAGATCCCTTGCTTCTATCATGCAAGTGGCCATCTCCTTGAGTGACCTATTCTTCCTCTCAACCACACCATTTTGCTATGGTGTGTAGGGAGTTGAGTGTTGCATTTGGATGCCACTCTCCTCACAAATTTGCTGAAGTTTTTTATTCACATAATCCTTTCCATTATCAGTCCTAAGGACCTCAATATTTTTCCCACTCTGATTTTCTACTAGTGCTTTCCAAATCTTGAGTTGCTCAAACACCTCAGACTTCAATTTCAGAAAATACACCCAACAAAATCAAGAGTAGTCATCTATGAATGTAAGCACATACCTAGATACACCATATGAAGGAGTGGGTAATGGACCAATCAAATCAAAATGCACCAAACCAAATGTCTGTGTTTCTCTCCTTGCCTTCCCATTCTCATAGCTTTGCTCAAGATGCTTCCCAACCACACACCCTATGCATGATCCAATTGATGACTTGATTTGTGGAAGTCCTTCCACCATCTCATCTCTATGAAGTGCCTCAAGGTACCTGTAATTGATGTGACAAAACCTCTCATGCCATAGTTTGGAAACTTAATTGGAATGTGAGTGAAGTGCTTGATCACTGGAAGTGTGGAGGAAGTTTGAAAACTTGTACATCCTCTCATGATGATCAGCATACCCAACTACAATAACTTGGTCTGTTGAGATTTCAGAAATATCTACCATGTCAGGAGTGAAGATAACTCTCCTTGGCTCTCCTGTATGGGTCATTTGATAGAGTGACATCAAGTTTGTTGCAAGGTCTAGTACATACAATAATTCACTGAAGAAGCCATGCTCTAAATCAACCCTCCCATTCCCTTGGGTTTGGACTTCTGAATCATCCCCCATTCGAACTGCTGGGTCAACATTTGAACTCATGGAGGAGAAGAGTTCTCTCTTAGCTACCATATGCCTAGAATCCCCTGAATCAATGATAAAAGATGAAGAGTTAGAAGTACCTGCCACCAAAGCATGAGATTTATCCTTGCTCTCACTTGAATTGGAGTTTCCATCCTTCTTACTTGCGCTTTCAGGGATTGGAATGTTGTTCCTCTCTAGCAGCTGCACCATGGTGTCAATGGTATTTTTCATGCATGAGCTCTCTAGATGCCATACCTTAGGACAATAGGTGCATTTGGACTTCTCTTTTCCCTTATTTTCCTTCTCCTTGGAAGGATTCAAACTTGCATCATTGGATTTAGGTTTTTTCTGGGTTTTTCTTCTTCTCCGGCAACTTCAAATTCTTGGGCTTGAGCTTGCCCTTTGATAAATTTGAAACTCCCACTACTAGAGCTTGATTCTTGGTCTTAATGGAGCCCATTTAGACCAATTTTTCTTACTCTTGAGTGAGTGATTCCATGAAATTTTCCAGACTGGGCATTTTCTAGTTTCTAAGTGTTAACTTGCCAAAGTGGAATGTACTCACAAAAATCGAGAACTCTGGCCCCAACTTTGAAAGTATAGACAAGATCAATTGGTATTATTTATTTTCAATGCCAAAATTCTTCAAATGCAACACAAGTGACTCAAAATTGGTGAAGAAATCCTGGATTGTGTCATAGTGCGCTAGGCTCAAGCTGATAAGCTCATTCTCAAGCGGGTGACCATGTAGTTCATCTGTTTTCCCAAATAGAGTCTCTAGTTTTACCCAGGCCTCATTGGGTGTTGTTAAACTGTCAATGTGGAACAATATCTCCCTTTATATTCTTAGACACAACAATCCAAATGCCTAATCCAACCTATCAAAGTACTTGGATTTCTCAACAACAGAATTTGGTTCCACCTCAGTGCACATGGTAACTCTGTAAAGCCCCTTGGCTCTCTGCTAAATCACCATCTCTTCCTTCCACTCAAAGAAATTGAAGGGTGTTAGCATGATGTGGGTCACATCCATTTCTATCTGCGCTGACGATGAAGAAATTTGTCAGATGTTTTGCAAAACACAATTTGATTTTATCTGGAACTCCACTAAAAATGCAACTCAAATCACCCTGAATTGATATGCAACTCAAAAATATCCAATAGGATCTGATAAAATGTGAGAAATTTGAACCACTAGGTGATTAATTTGAACCACAGGAGAATCTAGGAGTGCTAGTGAATCTCACAAATCAAATCTGGTGCAAGAATTAGAAAAAACCATCAAATGAGAAGTAAAATTACACACACAATGTGAACAGAAACATGATAATTTCAGACTGTCTAACTATGAAACATATTATTATCAGGTATATAATACAATACAATATTTTCATGAGGCTTTGGAATCCAAATGTGAGCATACAAGTCAAAATTGACAAAATGGCATCAAACCCCCCTAGGTGGGCCAATCATGTCCCAAATCACCCCAAAAAACCATGAATTGCTGAGTTTTCATAGCTGATGTGTTTTGGACCAATGGTTACACCTTGGATAGTGTGGGTGTGGAAAATTGGGTGGTTTAGAGTCTAAATGCAGCATTTAATGCACCAAATCAAGCAAAATTTGGCCAAAATCCCACTCTAGCACTCCAAGTCAACTTGCCTGTCCACATTCAATGAATGGGAGCACACCAGCAATGATGGAGGTGCATATGTGGCTGTTGACAGAGCTGGAATGCTCATTTGGGTTTGAAAGGCCCACTATGACTTGGCATTTGTCCACCTAAGCACCCCTAGTCCACCTCATAGTGTATTAAAGCTTAAAAAAGCAATAAAATTAAGTAATTAGTGTAAATAAGGTAATAATGATGGATTATTGTTCTAACACTCCCACTTGTTGTTTTGTTTGCATAGCAATGAGTCATGTACTCATAAAGTCACAGGTTCAGAGCATCAATGCCCATAGATTCTCTACACCAAGAGAACTTCTTTGTACTGACATACTTTGTTAATAAGTCTGCAACATTCTTCAATTTTTTAACCTTTTCTAGAAACACATTCTTTTCTTCAACCATATCTCTCATAAACTGATATTGCGCATTAATATGCTTTGTCTTAGCATGATATAAAGGGTTCTTTTCCATGAATATTTCAATTTGTCTTTCTCAAACTAACCCTACAACTTTATGTACAAACCCAACACTTGAACATAGTATCTGCAACCATACTGCTTCTTTGTTGGCATGTGTGGCTACCATGTATTTATATTTGTAGTTGAGAGTGCAACTACAACTTGTCTCTTTCTCATCCAACCAATAGCTCCTCCAAAAAATTTAAATACATACCCCTTGTAGATCTTCTGCGATCAAGATCTCCAGCCTAGTTTACATAAACAAATATATGTACATCTATTACTCTATCTAGTCTAGGTTTTCCTTGGTAGTATAATGCATAATATGTGGTTCCATGCAAGTATCTGAATACCCTCTTTACGATTGTCCAATTTTCTTTCCCTATATTTAACATATATTTGTTCAAAACTCCCACTACATGAGCAAATTCTGGTCTGGTGCAAACCATTGCATACATCAAAATTCCAATTGCACTGGAATATGGAACTCGTAACATATCTTCTTCCTCTTTCTATGTCTTGGGACACTGATCTACATATAACTTTACACCTATAATAATGGGGACCTTGATTGGCTTACTTTCCTACATGTTAAATCTCTACAGTACCGTATCAACATATTTTATTTGATTTAACCAGATCTTCCTGTTTACACGATATCTTCTTATCTCCATTCCCAATATGAAGTTTGTAGCACCCAGATATTTCATGTCAAATTTGGAGGACAACTAAGACTTCACCTCCTTTATAACATCTTTGTTGTTTCCAATCCAAAACATGTCATCAACATACAATACTATGTTAATGAAGTAATCACTAACTTGTTTGGATTATATTCATTGATCATCTTGTTAGAATAATCAAACCCATAGTTATACTTAGGAGACATTAATTTGCCAATTTTGTCATATTCCTATATTCCTTGCTATACTATTCGGCATCCACTTGTACCCAGAAGTTAACAAATGATAAAATTGGATAAAGGAACACTTTAGAAATATCTTGGAAAATATTTTGACAACTCTGTAGTCATTCCAGAATAGTAAAAGCACAATTATTCTTTTTCGTGAGTTTCTTTTCTTTTTCAGCAGTTTTAAGGAAAAAAAGGAAAAGCTAGTCTTGTAGTAACTGCCTTGTTTTTTTCCCAACTCATCCTCCTTATTTTTCTCCATCCAAAAGCATGGATCTAATATCTATCCATAATTTATCATCTCGTACATCTCACTCAACCAATTTGTGAGCATCTTGACATATTAGGAAAGTGATTTATGCACCTATGGGGGATTTTGACTAGTTTAGTAAGCCTGGTTTTTGTCCAATTCGAATATCATCCTTATGATTTTGAATATATTATTTAATTATATATTTGGAAATCCTATGACTTCATGAGTTTGGATTATGTACACTTTTTCAATAGAAGTTTGTGTTATGCTCCATATTCAATCTCCTTTTTGTGGATTTTTGCATGTTTGACTAGTAATTTTGTGAATGTATTTGATCTACATATTGGGATTCATTTCCACATGGTATCATATCCTTGGTAGTTTGATTATTCTCCTTCCAAATTTCTATTGTAGTTTCAACATCACTATTTGGGAGCGCATTCTGCTGGTTGAAGGGCATAGTTGCTGAGATATGGATCAATCTCAAAGGATGATCTTGACTCCATTCAAAATTTTTGAATGGAAGGATGAGATGGAGATTTTTTTAAGGAGTAAATGCCTCTTCAGAGTGACCATGGAAAATAAGGCTGAGCCCAATGCAACAACAAATAAAATTAGATGGCACAATAGGAGGGATGAGGCCTATGGTCTCTTGTGTTTGATCATTTCAAGAGACCTCCTTTTACATATTGATGTATCGACATCACCAAATGAGGTTTGGAAGAATATAGAGACTCTATTTGGAAATATAGATGGAATAAGGGGACATCAAATTGAGAATGATCTGATCTCATTGAGTCCCAATATCTTTGAATCCTTGCCAGTCTACTTTTCCAAGTTTAAGGCCCTTGTTCTGTAGTTGAAACAGTGTCGAATCGAATAGAGGGATGAGAAACTAGTCTTGGCCATACTTTCAAAGATTTTTCCTAACTACTTTGTGTTTGTTTCAACCTTCCCTGCCACCAAATTGATAGCACGAGCCTAAAAGATTCCTAATCTTGCTAAATTCATGGAATCCTGTACTAAGGAGCAAGATAAACTGGTCATAATGGGCACCATCAAACCTTCCAAAGACCAAGCATTGGTTGCTAGAGATTCAAAGGTGGATTCCAAAGGAAAGAAGAAATCTAATTCAAAGAATCCACTAGAACAAAAGAGAGACAAGTCCAAGTCTCAAGAGGATTCCTTAGGCTCCTAGAAGAACTTCCAGAAGAAGAAGAATAAAGGTAAAATGAGAAAGTGTGCATACTGCAGTAAGGGTTAGCATCCTGAGAGCTCTTATACGAAGAATAAAATTGATATGTTGACTCAACTAAGAGAAGAACAACATCTCCCTTCCTGAATGGACAAATAAGAGGGAAGGAGGATCACATTCAGATGAAAAGGAGAGAGTTCATGCCTTGGTTTCCAGCAGTTCAAGATCATATACCTTCATCATTGATTATGTAGCTTCAAGGCACATGGTTTCGACAAGGGATAATTTATCCTCTATTGATGATTAGAAAGGTCCAAATTTTTATTTGGGAGATGTCCCTGTAATTGATAGTAAGGGGAAGGGTAGGATTTATCTTGACCATGGTTCTTTCAATGATGTTTTGTATGTCCCAGGATTTATTGCTAACCTATTTTCAGTGTATTAGATGACCCACATTGGGTATCCTAAGAAGGTTTTATTCTCTCCCAATGATGTTGAAATATCAAATATTTCGAATGGTAGAGTCATAGCTAAAGGTGTTGTGGATCACAGAGTGTACAAGTTTTCCCATATCCTACCCTTCTCTAACTCCTATGATCTTCTCACTCATGCTAATGAAGAAATCAAGCTTTGGAATGAGATATTTGGCCATATAAATTACAAGTATCTTTATAATTTTAGTGACAAAAACATGGTCATAAGGTTAACAAAGATCAAGTTTTCCAAAGGAGTTTGCCAAGGTTGCATCCTAGGAAAAAACCCAGAGCATAAGTATGAGAGAGTCAGTCATGAGAGAACCTCTGCCCCTCTTGAGTTAATCCATAGTGACATTGTTGTTCCATTCCCTCATATGTCCATGATTCAAGCCAAATAATTCCTAACCTTCATAGATGACTTTTCCAGGAAATGTTGGGTTTATTTCCTAAAGCACATGTTTGAAGTTTTTGACCTCTTCAAGGTCTTTCGAGCCTTGGTTGAGAACCAGTATGGGAGGAAACTCAAGATCCTCAGATATGATAATGGTGGAGAGTATGTCAAGTCTGATTTCATCCATTATTGTGAATATGAAGGTATCTAGATGAAAAATTGTATTCCTTACATGCCTTAGCAAAATGGTGTTGCTGAGAGGAAGAATAGATCGCATAAGGAGATGGCAACTTGCATGATGGAGTCAAAAAATTTGCTACCAAAGTTTTTGGATGAATCTATAAAATTTTCATCCTATATATAGAACATGATTCCTTACTCCTTTCAGTATTTTTGGCTCAAGGTCTTGGGATATAATTCTAGGAGTGGGCACAAGACAAATGTGACCCATTTCAGGATTTTTGGCTGAAGGGCTTGGGATAAAATTCCAACTGAAAAGAGGAAGGATTTGCAACCCGAAAGTAAAGAGTGTATATTTTTTGGGTATTCTGAATATTCCAAAGGGTATAATCTGATAAAATTGAACACTAAAAAATATTTCATCGAAAGGAGTGTTCAGTTTGAAGAAGAGCCTATGCCAAAAACAGAAATTAGAGTCTTCTTCATCACCACCACCACTGAATGTAAGTGAAGAAGATAATGAGTTTGTTGATTATGATATGTATAATAATTATGATTTAATTACACATCATAAAAGTCCTATAATACCAAAATGGGAATCAATTACCATTCATGCAGATTGGGAACTTGCTAGGAATCCTAGTGACACTAGGAGGAATAGATCTTAATTTCAGAGTTCCCTTTCTGTGAAAGATGCATTATTTTCTGAGAAGTGATATTTGATGGTTGAATCAGACCATAGGACATATGAATATACATCAATACAGTATGTAAAACATCCATTAAGGAAGAATACAATTCACTCTAGAAGAATGACACATGGGAACTAGTCAATCTCCCCCCAAGGAGAAAGCTAGTCAAGTGTATGTGGGTTTATAAAACTAAATTTGATGCTGATGGTTCACCTTTGAAATATAAGGCAATATTTGTATCTAAGGGATACTCACAATTACAAGGTATTGATTACAATTATACCTTTGCACCATTGGCAAAGATGGACTCCATAAAGATAGCTTTAGTCATTGCAGCTTCAAGGCAATGGGAGGTGCATCACATGGATGTGATGTGTGCATTTATACATGGATATCTTAAAGAATATATTTATATGTAGACACCTACTTTTTTTTTTCTAATACATCTCTTGTGTGCAAGTTAAAGAAATCATTGTATGGGCTAAAGCTAGCCCTGAGGGTTTGGTATGCCAAGATTGATGGATTTTTGTTGTCACAGAACTTTGTTCGATGCAAGTATGATTTGAATTTCTATTTGAAGCTGATACATGGTTATTTAATCATTATTTTTTTGTATGTGGATGACCTATTGATTACAGGAATTTTCATGAAAGAGATTTCCTCCTTGAAGGATGCGTTGAACCATGCCTTGTCCATGACAGATTTGGGATTGTTGAGTCAATTATTGGGATTTGAAATTTCACAATAAGCCCATGGGATAAAGGTACATGAGTCCAATTATTCTTCATATCTTCTCAACAAGTTCAGCATGAAGGATTTCAATCCAAGCAAGACTCCATTCCTCTCTGGGGTTAAGCTTGAAGAATCAAGCTCTACTCCATTGGTAAATAATACACTGTATAGGCAGTTGATTGGGTATTTTATTTATTTGACTCATACTCGACCTGATATATATTATGCAGTGAGTGTGGCTTCAATACACATGGATCATCCTCATGAAATCCATTGGAGGGAAGCCAAGAGATTCCTAAACTTTGTTCAAGGAACAAGAACTCATGGGATTTTCTATGCAACAACATTTGAATTAGAGTTAGTTGGATTTACTGATAGTGATTGGGAAGGTGATAACACTGATAGAAAGTCTACTTCAGGGATTTTGTTTATGCTTGAAGATGGAGCAATCAGTTGGTCAAGTAAAAATCAGAGTGCCATTGCACTCTCTTCTACATAGGCAGAGTATAGAGGAGTTGTGAATGTAGATACTCAACGTTTTGTTGAAATTAATCAAATAATTGAGAGGGGGGGGGGGGGGGGGGGGGGGGGTTGAATCAGTTATTTCCAAATCTTAAACCATTTTTCAAAATTTAAACCCTTATTACTGATTACAGACTTATTGTTACGGTAATGTAGCAAGTAAAGCAGAATAGATGAATATTATCAATTACACATGCATGATAGAGACATACAAACATTCATTTTTATTTGAGCACCTACTCAAAAGAGGTTGTGACCTCTGTTTTACAAAAACCTTATTGTAGAGAGCACCAACCCTCATGTTTTTCTAGCACCCACTAAAATAACATTCTCCAGCTACAACTGAGTGAAAGCATCAACTTCCACTTGTATAGGCTTCAACTTGTACAGAGAAGATAACATGTTTTTTCTAGCAACACCCTACCACCCTTGGTTCTTAGATTTAAAACATGTATAATACAATATTTAGAAAAACAGATATAACAATTCAAACAAACTCTGTATAGATATTCTCCTAAATTGCTTATGCATAT
Organism: Pseudotsuga menziesii; assembly: GCA_001517045.1. Lineage (NCBI taxonomy): Eukaryota > Viridiplantae > Streptophyta > Pinopsida > Pinales > Pinaceae > Pseudotsuga > Pseudotsuga menziesii. The sequence continues at coordinate 102,304 of LPNX010672812.1, read as the reverse complement.
TGGTTCTCCTCATCATCTCTATTCTGGATATTCTTAAAAGAAATCAAAGTCCTCTGTCATTCTGCAATCTCCACTTCGACGGCGATCCAAGCACTAGATCGCTATCTAGTGAGAGCGCACAAATTCATTCATCACGCATATCCTTTTATAAATGTCGATATGCAAAACCTTTACCTGTTCATATACCTGACGGTCCATTTCCATATCTGATCAAACTGTTTGATACCTTAATACTAATAAGGAGTCCAGTCATTGAGAAATTACGAGTTTCTGCAACACATTTTTTTTTGTCATTTGGATTATTCCGCACTTATAATTTTCTGCAACAAATCAGAGTTTCCACACTCGTGATTCTGCAACGTTGATTTTGTGTGGCCTCTCTACTAATAGTTGATATGAACTCAAACTAATTGCTTCATCCCATCCTTTTCTGCATAATCAATCCGCACCGTCAATTTATCGTGCAACATTTCTCGACCGTCGATATGAGATCTAGTGCAGGATGCGGACCTCATGTTTTCAACATTTGTTTGAATAAGTTCCAGAATTTTTGACTTCCAAATTCTGCTTTCTGACTTCTGCACTTCTAGTGTTTAGACTTTGGGATCGAAAAACTCAACTTCCAACCTTAATCCTTTCCTGTTCTCTTGCTTTCCGCTTTCCTCTTTCCGACTTCCACACTTCTAACTTCGAGACTTTGGGATCAGAAAACCCAACTTATAGCCTTAGTCCTTTCATATTCTCCCACTTTCCACTTTTTGCTATCTGATTTCTACACTTCCAACTTCCATACTTCGGTATAAAAAAACCCAACTTCTAGCCTTAGTCCTTTCCTGATATCCCGCTTTCCAACTTCCGCACTTCGGAATAAAAAAACTAACTTCTCTCATTTTCAACCATTGATTTATTTTGTGTATTTATTCCTATCCATTGGATCTATTCTTCAGATCACATTTCAGACCTTGCAGATCTGCTCTTGATCATTGATTTCTTGTGCGGGATCACTTCTAACCGGTGGATCTGTTCAATAGATTTAATTTTTCTTTGACCGTTGATTTCTTGTGCGGGATCACTCCTGACCGTTGGATTCTTCTGAGTCCTCTATACATCTAGGTAATTATTGGAACTATGTTTCCATAAATCAAAACCATATTACACTATGATTTGTTTTCCATATGATCACAAATCCTCCAACAATCTCCCACTTTGGCATTGATGGCAATCTTTAACTTTTGGAAGCATGTTGTACTAGTAATCAATCTATTTATCATCTATAACAAACAACTTCTTCCACTTTGACATCAATGCCAAGGAAGCCTCTATAGCAAAACTCCCCTTATCAAGGTGAACAAATTATTTGGAATAAGATATGATACCTAGCTTCCGGCATAGGTACTCAAACTGTGTATTTGGTAAAGGTTTAGTGAAGATATCAAAAGTTTGTTCTGAAGAAGGGATACAATTCAATTGAACTGCTATGTTTGTATTTAAACTGCGCCAACCACTCATACAGTATAATTGGAAACTCATAGAAGAAATACTCGCGATGACCATCGTGTATGTAATTCTCCAACCACTTGTCTTTTGTCAATCCAAGGTTCTGATTTTTTGCTTCAGCAAACTCTTGTAACTTCTGGTTAAACCAATATTGGATTTTTGGTTGCGTCGGATGCCACATCCCTTCTTATCAGTCACAAAAATGTCCCGAAAATGGAACCATTTGTTGGCTCAACCCTCAACTAGAAAAACCCAGTCGACAGGGGTCCCACTTTGTTGACACTTGACTCACCGCGATCTCCCTGAGCATCGGCCTAGATAGGTTTTATCCTATCTAGCAACACCTGTAGAGCGTATGAGGTCTCACCTGAGATGTTCGAGGGATGGATAACGGAACCAAGTTTCCATGGTATAGAGAAGTGTTATGGCATCAATGGTTTATCATCTCAACAACCAGACCAGATCGACTTCTTTTATAGAACTGTCCATCATTGTGCATCATTCATTCATAATTGTAACAGATCTACTAGTGCGAAACATATCTAAAAGATAACAACATTCAGAGTCACTTAGCAAGTATCATCAATTTTGCAAGAATGAAAATATAGGAAAACATAAGATAACAATGATTCAGGCCAACATTTGTCTTATCATATTACTTCTATGCAACCACAGATCAAAACAGATAACAATTCATCTCAGAAAGATAACAACTTTTTCTGTCCCTCTCTCTCTATATGTATCTCTGTATGTATCTATGTATATCTCTCTCCCTATACCTATATCTATATATAGGCTCATGCCTTTACATTCATGGTCCACTTCTAACTAAATCCTAACTGATTTAACTGACTAATGACCAATATCCACAAAAAAATGGTCAACAAGTACAAAACGTGACACAAAGTAATCCAAAGTAGTCTATCTTCTGCCTATCATGCTATCTTAGCCTTTGCGTGGTGTCTTCTAGGCTTACGCAGCATCCGTGATGCTACACAACTTACCCCAAACCCTTGCCAACACCTTCCTAATATGTTATGTATGATTATTATGATGTATCATGAAGGATTATTGTGCACACTTATTGCTAAATTAAATGATAGATTTATCATGTTACAAACTTCGATGTTTCATTGACAGCCTCCAGGAAGGTATGTGTTTTCTTGATCTAGTATTTTGTATTTTGATGTGTAAATGTAAGATGATTTAGGAAATTTAGTAATGGAAAACCATATGTCCATATATGGATATCACATATCATATTTTCCCATGGGGTTTGTATTTTTTTATCAATAAAGAAATGGTTAAAATTTATCTTGTTTATGAGCAAGCTTTAGTGCAAATATGGTTACTCGAATTGAGATGTTAGTACCATGTTTTGTTTAATTTGTTTATCAATTATTTTAGGAATAATTGTTTTAAGAATAATTATTTTATGAATAATAAGAAGTTTTGGTTTAACTAGTTAACCTAGAAAATTTAATTTAACTAGTAAATGAACAAACCATTATTTATAAACATATCTGACATGCTAAGATCAGAATTCATACCTCTTTACCTTGAAGAGATCCCATGCACACTTACTTAGCCGTGACCTAGGTTGTGTCAAAAATGGACACCAATTCTCTAATTGACAAGTATATAGCAATTGGTGCAAATGTCTCATCATAATCAACTTCGTGTACCTGAGAGAACCCCAGTGACACAAGTTGAGATTTATAATTCTTGATGCTTCCATTCGCAACATGATTGATCTTATAGATCCCACCAAGAAGTGACAAATGACTTCCCCTCCATCTCAAAACCACCTCCCACACATCATTATTCATCATTGAATGGTACTCTTCCATCATGGAATCTCTCGATATTTGATGCTCTACTTCCTCCTCAAAAGTAGAAGGCTTGGACTCATTAATACAACTCACAATATCCACGTAACTATAAAATTTATCTGGAAATCTATTCTCATAGGATTATCTTTTAGGATTCTCCATAGACTCTTAAGCTTCATTCAATGTGTCTTGAAGCCATTTAGGCTTCCTCTTCCCTGAAGTAGTCTCATGTGGGGGAGATTTCTCCTTCTCATCCTCGTGTATAGGTTTTCCTCCTAAATAAGTAGTACCTTGGTTGTTGACACAATAATTGGTGAAACTAAAACTTCTAAATCTAAAATTGGGGAACCAATAACATGAGACCCTGTACTAATACCAGGGAACCAATGACATGTATCCTTATACCTAAAGAACCTAAAACCTATGGAACTGTCACGCCCAATACATGTGATCTTAAACTATGTGAAGTTCTCACTTGAGGTGTGGGATCTCGTTGCTCTCCCTACTCTGACTCACAAGACTTCTTGAAGGCCCACTTATCCTCAAATTTCATATCCTACCACACAACAACTCTCCTATATGATGCAGTAGCATCCAGCTTGAATTTCATTGATTGATGAATAAGCTTAGCATACAACTTGAAGTTCATTTACTAATGAGTCAGTTTGCCTTGTAATCAAGTTCTAGATGGATAGTTCGATGATAAGTAGATAGAATTAGTTTTAAATTTGTAATAAGTGTAAATTTTTCCTTTGTTCTCCTTGATCCCTACATGGATTTATCAAGGATTGATCTTTGTCGATAGGGTTTTCTTTTATCAGGTCCTTAGATCCAACTTAGTTGGATCTGACAGGTTATCTGAGTGTTATAAATTAATTTGATTGTAATAGGTATAGGGGGAGTGAGATAGGAAGGAGTGAAAGATGAGAGAATAAAGAGTGTGCACAGGAGTGAATAAGTTGAATTCTTTGCGTTTGAAATTTCGATCAAGTTGAATAAAGAATAGACGATTACATTTTGTGTGTGTTTTGATGGATTCCTGGTTTTATACAAATCGATAGAGATATGAATTCATCATGCGTTCACTCCATATAACTATGTGTATAGATTATTTAGTTTCCGAATTGCATAGAAATTGATCCTTTCAGTGATCAATTTGGGGAGTTACGAAGAAAGATCTCATAGAAGATCGAACGATGAAGAAATATCGCGACAGAAATCAACGGTTACAATCTGTTCTGCATCTGGAGACATATCAATGACCGAGAACTAATTTGCAAGAATCGACGGTGCGAAAGAATTTAAAATTGTGGAAATTGAGAAACATGGAAATTGCGGGAAATCAGTTTTGATAAGTCAAGTTCCGCAACCCGCATGCAGTATAGACCCTTGTGGCCGCAATTAGTTGCGGAAGTTAAATGTGAAAAGTTGTAAAGCTGCATCCCGCAACCCGCATTGTTGTGGAAAAGGGTTGTTGCGGAAAAGGTGTTGCAGAAAAGGAGTTGCAACAAACATCTTACACAATGACATTTTTGGAAAAGTTGAGTTGCAGAAAGGTGAAGATTGCAGAAAGGTGAAAATTGCAGAAGAACGATCTTGTAGAAGGGCAAGATACTTGCTTTAATTTGTGGAAAGAAGATTTCAATCAGGAATTCAACATTTAAGTTGAAGTCTTGGATCTAGTTTATGTTTGAGTCCATCATTTTTGGTATCAGAGCAGGACAAAGATTCTACGTAGTAGATTAGTTGATCAGTTGAGTATGTGAAGAAAGATGCCACCAAAAAAGGGATGTATACATGGAGTTCCTGTAGGAAGTGGTCAAGGAAGACAACTTGCAGATACCGAAATGGAAAGAAACATGAGACTATTGTAAGAAAGGTAGAATCTATGGAAAGAAATAAATATTCAGACAATTTAGATTACAGTGATGAAGAATCTGAATCCTCTAAGGATGAAGAAGAATATCTTGATGAAGTTAAAATCTTGAAGATGTTGGTGAAAACCAGTGGTAGACCAAGAATAGAAGTATCTATGTATTCAGGTAACTTAAATGCTGAAGAACTCATGGATTGGATTAATGCTCCGAGTAAATACTTTGATTTTGAAGAAATAGAAGACAAGAATAAAGTAATATATGCAGCTACTATATTGAAGGGACATGCAACTATCTGGTGGGATGAGCTCTAGATCCATCGAGAAAGAAGAGGTAAGAAAAAAATCAACTCATGGGATAAGATGCTGTAAAATAATATACATAATAGTTTTTTAGACTGGGAAAAAAATCAAATCAAATCTTCTTAGAAAATTACAGAACCTTAGATAGAAGGCTATGACAGTAAAGGAATATACAAAAGTGTTTTTTAAACTAGATATTAGATCTGGACACACAGAGGGATGTCTAGAAAGAGTACCTAGCTATATCAATGGGTTGAGATATGATATACATGATGATCTCATTATATTAAATTTGAAAACCATAGAATATGCATATCAGTTATCTTTAAAGGTAGAAGAGAAACTGCTAAGAAAGAAAAACCAGAGGAACATAGGAAAGAACTTGGTAAGAGGCATAGGTGTTCCAAATGGAGGAGGTATAAATTATAAAGATGAAGCTAAAATTTATAGCAGTAGAATTCAATCATTCCAGAGAGGAGGATTCATAGGAGGTAGAGGAAGAGGTATAAATAAAGAAGTAAGATGTTATACTTGTGGAGAGATTGGACATATGTCTTGGGATTGTCCAAGAAATAAATCTACAGGTTAGAGAAATGTGAATGTTACAGAGGCATAGGAAGAATCAAAAGAAGAAACAGAGGTGAATAATCCTCCAAAGGATGGAGAGGCTCTTATGGTGAAGAGAGTCTTGGTGAAGACAGAGAAGCAGGTACATGAACCAGTTCAAATAAAAAGTATGTTCATAACAAGGTATAAGTCACAATGTAAGTGTTGTAAAATGGTTATTGATAGTGGTAGTACCGTGTTGGCAGTCAACAACAACCCCTTCATTTTTCATTAAGATGAAGGGAGATCAGATCTCTTTTATGATTTACTTTTAAAAAGATTATAAAAGAGTACCTTCAGAATCTTCGATTCTGAAGGTACTCTCAATTGTAGAAGAGTCAAATGACAATATTCTCATAGTTGTTATAATTAGCAGCTGTCAGTTTCATAGATTTTTATATAATCATTTCTATCATTAATTGATCTATCTGATTATATATGAGTTAAGAAATTCAAAGAGATAGTATGCTAATTGGGGTTCAACGAAAACACATTTTGAATTTGTTTGAAGCTGGTTATTGATAAGATATTATAAAGTTATGAAAGTCCTAGAACTTGAGGTGAATTATTAAATTAAATTTTTTTATTAAAACCTAAAGAGTTCACATTCTATAGGTAACTTAATATCATATCATTATTTTGTAAAAATTGTGTATATATAGCTAGTGAAAAAGCAAATAAATAAATATCATTTTGAAATCTTTATATGCCATAGTTTAATGGCTATGCATCCTATCAAATTCGAATGGGGATATTAATGGATCAGGTTTTGTAAAGTCTTAAGACTTTATTTCAAAATGAAATTTATGTATATACGTGGCCCAAGTGTTAGTTTGGATTATTGGTTAGTTATATTGCAAACACTAGGGTTTACTGTTTCAATACTATATTATCATATTAATAAACACTACCACCTTTCATGTATAATCCGAAAGAGATCATTAATTGACCGTTTTATGAGATACACGACCCATGTGTCAAATAATTAACACCTGTTACTTGGATCGCTGCATTGGCATGAAAATTTGGCTAACACCTTTCATTTTGATCGACAGTGGTGAATGAGTTAATGAATCGTATCAGCAGGATTTAATGTTGTATATGACTGATAACCATTACATTTTGTAACACTGTATGAGCTCATCATGCCCACTGTGTGTAATCAATGTCTTGATTCATGATCCATCAATCAAATGATCCCTAATATGTATATTTGGTTATGATTTACAGTTAGTCGTGGTTATTCATGCATTTATCATAGTAAAACGCAGGTTGAAGAGTTCATCTTCTCTCAATTCGGTTAAAATGGCCAAACTTGGAGCCTTTGTCTCTGTCAGGCATGAATCATGTGAGGATTTGATGTTTCATATCATGTCTTTTAACTGGGTTCCTATCCCTTCCCTCTTCACTACTCCATTCATTCCATTTCGTAATCTGGATAGTGGTGAGGAGTCCATGGCTCCACTTAGTCGTTTTGAAATCTCAGTGTCAGAGATTATTGAAGCTGATGAGAAGATTGCCCTATTATTTGAGAAGATTGGATGGGGGCATTTCTTCAGGAGATTTAGTGGCCATAACACGGAGGTGACCAAACTGTTTTCTTTAAGCTTGAAAGAAAACGTAGCATAGATTGGGGGTTTCAAGTTCATCGTTGACGAAGAGAAAATTGCAGAGGAAACGAGGCTCCCACAGACTGGGGAGCATTGGTTTAAAGGTGGGAAAGTAAACAAGAAGAAGCGTCAGTCCTTTCTGTTGCCTTTGCCAGCTAATGCAAAACTGAAGATTGGGGTTTCAGTCAGGTTTCTGAAGTCGGAATGGCGAGCCTTCTATGAGATTTTGGTCAGGTATGTATCGTGCGATGGACGATTTTTTCACCTACATTATTATCACCTAAGACTCCTGTTAGCATTAAAAGGATGTAAACTTAATCTACCATTCTATCTTTGGCAAAGTCTAAAAAAAAAGTCGCATTCGGTTCAAAGTTTCGATAATCCTGATAGAAGTTTATTTCATCATGGTTTAGTCAAAATTATAATACAGCATCAGCTGTCCCTTAATGGAAAATCATGGGATGAATTTTTAATTAAATGTCAATTTGGGTCGACTCAATTTTGGCCAACCCCTTCTCCAAAGACCCGTAGGAAATGAAAGGCCACTGTAAAACCCGAAGTTAGTAATGTTCATGAGGATGAATCAAAAGATAAGGGTTGGAGGAAGTCAATCCATTGATAAATACTGATATCAGTAATGATGGGGTCGAGAACGTAGCCCCCTGTTACTTTGAAGCTCCCTTTAATCAATCCCCATCTAAAAAACGCTGTAGTACTCCTGCAAAAATAGAGGACAGGTTAACCGAGAACGAAGATGTTAACACTGTTGATAATAAAAATCTTTTTGATCTAAATACTCCTCATAAACATGGCAATGATTCTATGCATAAGCTAGAACAACTAGCGCAGGTATGCTGTGACAGAGGGGGGCTTGAATCAAAAAATATTATGTTCGTTCGTACGAGAAGGGTTACTAGGAGCATGAACAGTACACCTGCAGCTTCTATTCCTATAACTACTCCACAGAGTACTCAACCAACAATTATCCAGCTTGAGGATGACGTTCCAACGTACGTTCCTGAAACTACTTCTATGGATGATCCTACTCTTATAAGGAATAATAGTGCAAAATTGACCGAAGACATTACAGAGTCAGGCAGGACAGAAGTTGCTCCATCGTGTATGGACGCCTATGGTTCAGGTCCTGAGCCATCCTTCATGAATTTCCCATTACCTGGTCAAGACATAGACCATCATGATTCTTCTCAAACGGATGAATCGTGTCATGATAAAAAGGAGGAAATCCTCCAATAGGTTCTGGGCAAGGTATACGAGACTAAAATTATAGAACTGAAAACTGAACTTAAACAATGTCAAGCTAATGCAACTTTGACGGAGGTGGAAAACAAGATGTTCAGGGAATAATTGTTAAACTGGATTAACAGGTGGAAAGAAGTAAACATAAAAAAGAACCAATACAAAAGGGCCAAGAAATCAATGATAGGTACCAATCAACATCTTCTTGAACAAATAGAAAAACAAAAGTTAGTGATAATCAGGCTTAAAGCCAAACTAGCTGAAGCCAGAAGAGTGGTTGATCTTCAAAATAGAACTTCATGACTATTTCCATTTTCAGATTACGTGATTTGCTTCTCTGTCAACAAGTAATCAAAGTTTTTTTGCATGCCTGTAAAATCGCAGATTTTACAAGCACACATTTAAATTATGGTTTCTTTTATTATTTCTGTTATTATTGGTTTTTAAGATGCTTGTTTATTGTTTTAAATAGGTGGGAATGTCATCGCTATCCTCTACAATTTCAGGACGTTCCTAATATTCTGGGTGTCAGTTGGAAGACGTGGATGTGTATTGAATACTGGAGTTTCGAAGTAGCCATGAATTTGTGAGTTCCTTTAAACCAGCAACTGTTTCAGGCTAGTTGTTTTTGTTATTATCTTCTGGTGACAAGTGTCTGATAAAAGAGATTCGATACTCTTTGATAGTGATAGAGCTCCTATAATCTTGCATATAGCATTTATAGAAAAACTGAATCGAAAGACTAGTAGTATTATATAAGTTAGGAATTTTTATGAGATGAGGATGGAGTGACTGAAGCAAAAATACTGGAAATACTATTTTGATACTAGTGTTGTTCCTGCTGAAGTTTTATCTTTGGAAATGGGATGTGACTGGAAATCTCCAAGTTGATATCATGACTGGTATTGTTTTGGATTCTCTTTATATTTCAGTATATGATCTTCTATTTTAATATTAATACAATATACTTTGTTATGCTTGTGTTTATTTATAAGTATTTCACTTTGTCAACACAACATTGTATTTGAATTAGTATGTCTTTTGACTGAATTTATCAGTGTTTATACTGAAAATTCAAGATATAGGAATATATATTTATGTCAGTTAGATATCATTTGTATTTTGGTAATGATTTCATACTGAACATGATCTCTTATTCAAATATCTGATGTTGGTTATTAGTTACTAATTAATTAGACATTTCAGAAAATTTGAAATAATTGTTTATTTCAGTTTCTCTGATAAGTTATTTTATAGTAGAATGATTTAATGAGGAAGGTTTAAATATTTGTGTTTAGATCTTACTCCTTATCCTTATGTTCATCCTTATATTAATTAATAATTAATATAATATTCAAACTCGCTCTCAGCTCAGATAGGATAGATAGGATAGTTAAGATAGTTTAGTTATTATTATTCTAGTATAGTTGTATTTAACAGTTGTTAAATAAAATTTGTGTAATTTTTAGAAAAAATCTTCAAAAATCAAAGACTTTCCTCAAGAAAGCAATTGTAGGATACCTTAGGTAGTTGAAAATAATTTTTAGGGTTTATTTAGATAGAAATAACATTAGGATAGATTTTTTTGCTGAATTTTAGTTTCTCCTTAAGAGAAAAATTCAGTTGGTAGCAGGACCATAACCTGCGATATTTTGCCACTCCAAACACACTGGACGCTGCTTTAAGCTGATTGTGTGGGAATAATCTCCTTGTTGGCCTAGGTCAGAAAATCAGGCCAACAAATGGCACTAGAAGGAGGCCCTGCTAATGATTAATGGCAGGAAAAATTAATGAGAAATTTTCAACTAGTCAACATCCTCCAGAAGTCAGTAGATCATCGTTTATAGAAACTGTTAGGAGCATCCTCGAATGTGATCATATCACCTCTCCATTTACTCCTGAACAAAGTACTCAAACTTTGGAAGAATCACGACATATTATTACAAGAGAATATGCCAATCAACTTGGTGTATCTCCGATAGATTATGGTCTACCTAGGAATCAACGATGTAATCCACAATTGAACATAGTTTCTCAAGGTTTGCAAGAAGTTGATATCACTCCACGTTATCAAATGAGAAGTCATCAGAGACAAACTATTCAAACAAACACTGCTAGAAGACTAACTGCAGAAGGCGGTTTTGATCAGCCACCTTCTCCTCCTGAATCACCACCCCATAGTCCAAGATCATCCAATTCAGGGAATTCCTCAAGTTCTGAAAGAAGTCCAATGGCAGGAAATGTACATGTGGGAGGAGGATCTAATCCTCCACCTAATCCACAACTCCCTTGGCTGAGAACAACTAATGTAGCTATCCCTGGTGTACAACATCCTTTGCCTAAACACTCAGATAAACTTCTTCCTAAGTTCAACCCAGATGACAAAGAACCTGCGGAAGTGCATGTTGACAAATTCATGTTAGCTCTTCAAACCTTGAATGTTCATCATGAAGATGTCATTTGTAGATTGTTTCCTCTAACTTTTGAAGGAAGAGCCTCTACCTGGTACTTCTCGTTAGTACAGGGATCAATCACAAATTGGGATGAATTTAATAAAGCTTTTTTAGATAAATTTGGGGAAGATAAAACACCTGCTCTTTTAGCCCTAGAATTATCTCGAATTAAAATGGAATCTAAAGAAAGGATTAAAGATTTTAACTAGATGTTTATAACATTAAAAAATAAAATTCCAGTTGCTTCTCAACCTCCCGAAGATATAATTATTGAAAATTATACTTCAACCTTACCAAAATATTCGGGATGTTCGTTAAGAGAGTTGGGAAAACAACATTAGTAGAAACTTTTGAAGAAGCCATTAAAGTCGAAAAGGATTATATGTCCTGTGAACCAGATAGAAGTGGGAAATCTGATACTTTTCCTCGTAGGAAGATTGAAAAACTTAATTCAGAAAAAGATAAAGCATTTGATATAGAACAACTGCAAAATGCTATTCAGGCATGTTGACGGGCATATGTGACTATGCACGTAACGGGGAAGACAACCCAGACCGAGATCCTTAGAGCAGGTTCCAAGCTGTTTGGGATGGTTGTTTTCGACAGGTTTAAAGGCTCTGTTAGCCTGAAAGTCTAAAACTAAAACAAAGCTATTGTTAAATCTATTAAATACCTACGAATATACACAACAAACTTATTAACAAATGTACAAATTAAATGAGTTAATCTGATTATTAATGAATTATTAATATAATTATTAATTCTATACAATTAATCTATTTAATTAACTGAACTTATAAATAATCAAAAATTAATCAAACATGTTAAATGAGTTATAAAATTTGCATTATTAACAAATATACATTAATTACAAAAATCAAGAAAGAACCTGAATGTAATTCAATGGCTGTTTTCCATAAAATAATTTAAAAGAAACAGCATATTAATCTATTTTCGATCTTATCCTTATCAAAAGTGAAAAGAATATTAAACCTGGAATCGAACTATGCTCATAAGAATACTGCATGAATACACTTGATAATATTTAAAGAAATTTAAACATTAACAAAACCATACAGTAATCATTACACATTATATAAACAATGATATCGATCATTAATTAAACAATATGACATATCAGCAAGATTAAAAATCGATAATCGTACAAAACATGTATATTTGCAAAATTCTTTAAAGAATTATAACAAACATAGATAAAATAGAAAAGAAATGACAAGACTGATAGATATCAAAACTATATGCAAAGTATACAAACTGTAAACATATATTAAAAATATCACCAGTTCAATATATTGTATCTGAAGACAGATAGCTGTCTAAAATTGCAAATAAATCAAACCACAGTCTTGTTGTCTCCTCTCCATCAACTATCGACCTCCTGGAAGCAGTGTTTGATGAGCTTACAAGAGAGAAATATCTTCAGCTTTGGCAGCCCCCACATTCCCTCTCCTTCCATCAAATTCCAGTCTGCTTAAATAACCAAAAACGGAATCCAAATTAGGTTTTACACAGACAAAATTTTGCCGGTTGCAACTGCAAAAATCTCGTCCAGAAAACCCCCGAAATATCCCAGAATCCATCACTTTTTGGCAAAATCCTCGTGAGTACAACTAAATGGGTCCGTTCTGAGAAAAACCCATGTCGCGGATTTTTCATATCTATCTCCATTTGCTCAAAATGTGGCCTGGAAAAATGCTTGTTAATTGAGGACGCGTTTTTAATAACTGACAGAGAATAAAATTCGTTTCCTGGCAATTTCCAGAATCAAAACAATCTCCTTAGCATCTGCACATGAAAAACAAAAAACCTAATAAAAAAAAGAAGTGTAAACAGAATTCAATCATGAGAAAATAAATCGCTTAACCAATGATCTTTCCAGCTCTTTTGCCGTTTTCAAAATCTGCGATTTGTTTCAATATATGCAATTAAAACATTTTAGCATCTACAGGATATTTGTTTTATTATTATTAGCAATATAATAATCCATAGATTCGGCTGGCATCTCTCAAATCTCTACAACATCGGAGAACAAATAACTGATTTAATATGAGAATCCCAAAATTCATAAACCTTTGCATTGAATTAATAGCTCCTTCAATCTTCATTGATAACCACGTACCATTATTCAAATAACCAATCAGACAAT
>LPNX010672812.1:61021-73363 GCA_001517045.1 Pseudotsuga menziesii | reverse complement strand
CATAGTGCAAAAAACCTCATATTAACACTCTCATACCACTACGAGGACAATGATGTCCAACACATACCATGTTGTATGGTTTGTGTCCTTATTCATGGAATTTGGTCCTTAGAAGCTTCATATAGGGTCTAATAGTTTTATTTTCCTCCAACGCCTATTGGAAAGGCCTTGCCACCCATTGCTTTCATCCAATGCATTTTTTTTATCCAAGGAGTTGTTGATCATGTCATATAGCTTTATTTTATATTACTGTGAAAATAAGAAATTATATATGTAGAAACATAAAAAGCATCATAAAATAATCATGGATATCTCTTCAAGGCCTTTGAGATGAGCTGAAAAATTGGAAAACAAAACTTCAAAAATTGATATCAAGGTAGAAATAATTTACGGGAAATTCATGTGTGCATTATATAATGCATGTGTGTTATTGAAATCCATTTTTTTCTAGGTAGGATAGTTTCCACTCACTCAAGGCGCCGTCGCTTAAGCGACGCTTATGGGACTAGTCGTCGCTTAAGCAATGCTTATGAGACTATCCGTCACTTAAGCGACGCTTATGGCCACATTTACAACAACAAAAAAATATCCTTGTGATTTTTGGTAAGTTTAAAAAAAGAAATCCACGCACCGTCGGATTTTTCCGTCGGATTTTGGATCGAAATGTAGTAGTGAATGTTAGCTTGCTGCGGGAAGGGTTAAGAAACATGCTTTTCCTTTACAACCTATTTCAGTAGAAAGACCTTTTTAGCAATGGGGTATCGATATAGTAGGGCCAATAAATCCTCCCTCCTCTAAGCAACACAAATATATAATAACTGCAACTGATTATTTTACTTGTTGGGCAGAAGCTGCACCATTAAGGGTTATAAATACCAATCAGGTTATATTATTTTTAGAATTCTTTATCATAACAAGATTTGGTATTCCATATTCCCTTGTCTTTGATAATGCTTCGTATTTTTCATCAGTTGAGTTAACCCAATTTGCCTTGAAAAAGGGAATAAGAATCAGATATTCAGCTAATTACCATCCTCATGGAAATGGTTTAGCTGAATCAACAAACAAAAATTTACTGAAAATTCTCAAAAGAACTATTTCAGTTCACCATCGAGATTGGCATATAGAATTAGTCAATGCCCTTTGGGCAGACAGAGTAACTCCTAAGGCTGTGATAGGTAACTCACCCTTCTTCTTAGTATATGGAACTGAAGCTATTTTACCACCAAATTTATTCTTACCTTCATTGTAGTTAGCTCAATCTGTTCAATATGAAGAGTGTCCAGCAATGGAAAAGAGAATTAATACTCTGATAAAGCTTGAGGAAGAAAGAGAAAATTCAAAACAACACTTTACAAAACATCAACAAATCGTGAAGTCTTGGTTCGACCAATCCTTCAGTTCCAATCGAGAATTTCAGGTGGGAGACTTAGTTTTAAAATGGGATAAAGTTCATGAAAACAAAGGAGATCATACTAAGTTTCAGAAACTTTGGCTAGGTCCCTTTGTTATTGCTGAGAAGATAGGTCCAAGTACCTTTCGATTACAAAGACTTGAAGGTCATTTCGAAACATTCCCAGTGAATGGACTGATCCTGAAAAAATATTTCTGTTAATATTTTTGTCTTGAAATGTATATAATTTGTTTGTTGTTTGTAAATAAATGTATATTTTTGTATGTAAACTGAATTATAGTCCATATAATGATGAGAAATTCATAAAACTTTTGTAACTTTCAAACATCATTCTGTTATTTCAGCCAGTTTTAATTCTGTTGGTCAAATATTTTAGATTGTCAAATTTTTGTATATAATCAGTCAGTAATCTTTAGTTAGCAGTTGAACAAATAAATGTAAATAAATAAATCTTCTAGTTGAAAAACAACAATCAATTTGCTCATTAGCTTGAAATTATGATACTAGAATGAAGTCTTTTAAAATTTGTTTAGGATGATCAAGGTTTATTAAATATATAAAAGGCTTATCATTATTTTATTTTTAAGTGTCACTCAAATTATTCCTCACCTTTTTATTTTCTTATAAAAGTTGGGATAGCTTATTAAATGTCTTTTTCGAAGCTTGTACTTTTGAAAAACTCTTACTCATCTTTACCATCAGTTTTCAAAAGTATTTACAATCTGAAAACTTTTTAAGATTTGTTTCAGTCAATAAAATGCTAAAATGAGAGACAGAAGGTCTTAGTAATAAGCCGGTCTGATCAGAATCACAAATATCACTAGTATGACATTATTAGGAAACTAGTAATGGATTTTGGTTTAAAAACCAAAAGATAAGGGGTCTCATCACGAGCCAGCTGATTCATTTTCTGGTGCTAGGTAATGATCTCTCATTTTATAAAATTTAAAAGTTGAAAATGAATAAAGACAAACATAAATTTTGACTGAAGAATAGGAGGTCTCATCACGAGCCTTCCTAGTCATGATCATCAGTGTTGTCTAGAATAACTTCATTTCTGATCACCAGGGTGATGGCTTTTGATTTAAAAATTAAAAGACAAGAGGTCTCATCACGAGCCGACTTGCTTATTCCAGATAGTTCTCGTGAATGATGCTATCACATTAGGATACCATACCTAGATAGTAGTCTTCAGCCAGAATTATTGTTTAAAGAAAAAGAAAAGCATACAAAAAGAAAATTATTATGTGTATGGAACAAATTCTGGAAAGTTTTCGGAAAAGTATATTTCTATATCCTATACTGATGGTGCAGGTTATTTTTACTATGAAGTACTTTGTTTCGATCAAGATATTTTAAAGTTTATCCCTAACTAGATCTCTATTTCAAAAGGTGGAATATTTCCGAGTTATACTTATGAATATGAATAAAAATAATGGTTTTTATTTAGATAAAGAATTTTTGATTGTTTTTAATAAATTTTAAGGTTTTTTTTTATATCATTTATAAGTTGTATGAGCAGATATAACTGGTTCACCCAGGTCGTCGCCATTTGTTGGCAGTCAACAACAACCCCTTCATTTTTCATTAAGATGAAGGGAGATCAGCTCTCTTTTATGATTTACTTTTAAAAAGATTATAAAAGAGTACCTTCAGAATCTTGGATTCTGAAGGTACTCTCAATTGTAGAAGAGTCAAATGACAATATTCTCATAGTTGTGATAATTAGCAGCTGTCAGTTTCATAGTTTTTATATAATCATTTCTATCATTAATTAATCTATCTGATTATATATGATTTAAGAAATTCAAAGAGATAGTATGCTAATTGGGGTTCAACGAAAACACATTTTGAATTTGTTTGAAGTTGGTTATTGATAAGATATTATAAAGTTCCGAAAGTCCTAGAACTTGAGGTGAATTATTAAATTAATTTTTTTATTAAAACCTAAAGAGTTCACATTCTATAGGTAACTTAATATCATATCATTATTTTGTAAAAATTGTGTATATATAGCTAGTGAAAAAGCAAATAAATAAATATCGTTTTGAAATCTTTATATGCCATAGTTTAATGGCTATGCATCCTATCAAATTCGATTGGGGATATTAATGGATGAGGTTTTGTAAAGTCTTAAGACTTTATTTCAAAATGAAACTTTATGTATATACGTGGCCCAAGTGTTAGTTTGGATTATTGGTTAGTTATATTGCAAACACTAGGGTTTACTGTTTCAATACTATATTATCGTATTAATAAACACTACCACCTTTCATATATAATCCGAAAGAGATCATTAATTGACAATTTTATGAGATACATGACCCATGTGTCAAATAATTAACACCTGTTACTTGGATCGCTGCATTGGCATGAAAATTTGGATAACACCTTTCGTTTTGATCGACAACTGTGAATGAGTTAATGAATCGTATCAGCAGGATTTAATGTTGTATATGACTGATAACCATTCCATTTCGTAACATTGTACGAGCTCATCATACCCATTGTGTGTAATCAATGTCTTGATTCATGATCCATCAATCAAATGATCCCTGATATGTAGATTTGGTTATGATTTACAGTTAGTCGTGGTTAGTCATGCATTTATCATAGCAAAACGCAGGTTGTAGAGTTCATCTTCTCTCAATTCGGTTAAAATGGCCAAACTTGGAGCCTTTGTCTCTGTCAGGCATGAAGCATGTGAGGATTTGACGTTTCATATCATGTATTTTACCTGGGTTCCTATCCCTTCCCTCTTCACTACTCCATTCATTCCATTTCGTAATCCGGATAGTGGTGAGGAGGCCATGGCTCCACTTAGTCGTTTTGAAATCTCAGGGTCAGAGCTTATTGAAGCTGATGAGAAGGTTTCCCTGCTTTTTGAGAAGATTGGATGGGGGCATTTCTTCAGGAGCTTTAGTGGCCATAACACGGAGGTGACCAAACTGTTTGCTTTAAGTTTGAAAGAAAACATAGCACAGATTGGGGGTTTCAAGTTCATTGTTAACGAAGACAAAATTGGAGAGGAAACGAGGCTCCCATAGACTGGGGAGAGGTGGTTTAAAGGTGGCAAAGTAAACAAGAAGAAGTGTTATTCCTTGCTGTTACCTTTTCCAGCTAGTACAAAACTGAAGATTGGGGTTTCAGTCAGGTTTCTGAAGCCGGAACGACGAGCCTTCTATGAGATTTTGGTCAGGTATGTATCGTGCGATGGATGATTTTCTCACCTACATTATTATCACCTAAGACTCATGTTAGCATTAAAAGGCTATAAACTTAATCTACCGTTCTATCTTTGGCAAAGTATGAAAAAAATGTCACATTCAGTTCAATGTTTCGATAATCCTGATAGAAGTTTATTTCATCATGGTTTAGTCAAAATTATAATACCGCATCAGTTGTCCCTTAATGGCAAATCATGGGATGAATTTTTAATTAAATGTCAATTTGGGCCGACTCAATTTTGGCCAACCCCTTCTCCAAAGACCCGTAGGAAACAAAAGGTTACTGTAAAACCCGAAGTTAGTAATGTTCATGAGGCTGAATCAAAAGATAAAGGGCTGGAGGAAGTCAATCCATCAATAAATACCGATATCAGTAATGATGGGGTCGGGAACGTATCCCCTTGTTACTTTGAAGCTCCCTTTAATCAATCCCCATCTAATAAACGTTGTAGTACTCCTGCAAAAACAGAGGATAGGTTAACCAAGAACAAAGATGTTAACACTATTGATCATAAAAATCTTTCTGAGCTAAATACTCCTCATAAACATGGAAATGATTCTATGCATAAGCTAGAACAACTAGCGCAGGTGTGCTATGACATAGGGGGGCTTGAATCAAAAAATCTTATGTTCGTTCGTATGAGAAGGGTTACTAGGAGCATGAACAATAAACTTGCAGCTTCTATTCCTATAACTACTCCACAGAGTACTCAACCAACAATTATCCAGCTTGAGGACGATGTTCCAACGCTAGTTCCCAAAACTACTTGTATGGATGATCCTACTCTTATAAGGAATAATAGTGCAAAATTGACCAAAGACATTACAGAGTTGGGTAGGACAAAAGTTGCTCCATCGTGTATGGACGTCTATGGTTCAGGTCCCGAGCCATCCTTCATGAATTTCCCATTACCTGGTCAAGACATAGACCATCATGATTCTTCTCAAACTGATGACTCGTGTCATGATAAAAAGGAGGAAACCGTCCAACAGGTTCTGGGCAAGGTATACGAGACTAAAATTATAGAACTGAAAACTGAACTTAAACAATGTCAAGCTAATGCAACTTTGATGGAGGTGGAAAACAAGACGTTCAGGGAAGAATTGTTAAACTGGATTAACAGGTGGAAAGAAGTAAACATCAAAAAGAACCAATACAAAAGGGCCAAGAAATCAATGATAGGTACCAATCAACATCTTCTTGAACAAATACAAAAACAAAAGTTAGTGATCATCAGGCTTAAAGCCAAACTAGCCGAATCCAGAAGAGAGGTTGATCTTCAAAATAGAACTTGATGACTATTTCCATTTTTAGATTACGTGATTTGCTTCTCTGTCAACAAGTAATCAAAGTTTTTTTGCATGCCTGTAAAATCGTAGATTTTACATGCACACATTTAAATTATGGTTTCTTTTATTATTTCTGTTATTGTTGGTTTTTAAGATGCTTGTTTATTGTTTTAAACAGGTGGGCATGTCATCGCTATCCTCTACAGTCTTAGGACGTTCCTAATATTCTGGGTGTCAGTTGGAAGATGTGGATGTGTATTGAAGACTGGAGTTTCGAAGCAGCCATGAATTTGCCAGTTCCTTTAAACCAGCAACTGTTTCAGGCTAGTTGTTTTTGTTGTTATCTTCTGGTGACAAGTGTCTGATAAAAGAGATTCGATACTCTTTGATAGTGATAGAGCTCCTATAATCCTGCATATAGCATTTATAGAAAAAATGAATCGAAATACTGGTAGTATTATATAAGTTAGGAATTTTTATGA
The DNA here is from genome assembly GCA_001517045.1 of Pseudotsuga menziesii. Lineage (NCBI taxonomy): Eukaryota > Viridiplantae > Streptophyta > Pinopsida > Pinales > Pinaceae > Pseudotsuga > Pseudotsuga menziesii. Next base: position 66,950 of record LPNX010672812.1, on the reverse strand, counting down.
GATGAGGATGGAGTGACTGAAGCAAAAATAGTTGAAATACTATTTTGATACTAGTGTTGTTCCTGCTGAAGTTTTATCTTTGGAAATGGGATGTGACTGGAAATCTCCAAGTTGATATCATGACTGGTATTGTTTTGGATACTCTTTATATTTCAGTATATGATCTTCTATTTTAATATTAATACAGTATACTTTGTTATGCTTGTGTTTATTTATAAGTACTTCGCTTTGTCAACACAACATTGTATTTGAATTAGTATGTCTTTTGACTGAATTTATCAGTGTTTATACTGAAAATTCAAGATATAGGAATATATATTTATGTCGGTTAGATATCATTTGTATTTTGGAAATGATTTCATACTGAACATTATCTCTTATTCAAATATCTGATGTTGGTTATTAGTTACTAATTAATTAGACATTTCAGAAAATTTGAAATAATTGTTTAGTTCAGTTTCTCTGATAAGTTATTTTATAGCAGAATGATTTAATGAGGAAGGTTTAAATATTTGTGTTTAGATCTTACTCCTTATCCTTATGTTCATCCTTATATTAATTAATAATTAATATAATATTCAAACTCGCTCTCAGCTGAGATAGGATAGATAGGATAGTTAAGATAATTTAGTTATTATTATTCTAGTATAGTTGTATTTAACAGTTTTTAAATAAAATTTGTGTAATTTTTAGAATAATTTTATTAGTCTTTATATTTAGAAAAACTCTTCAAAAATCGAAGACTTTCCTTAAGAAAGCAATTGTAGGATACCTTAGGTAGTTGAAAATAATTTTTAGGGTTTATTTGGATAGAAATAACATTAGGATAGATTTTTTTGCTGAATTTTAGTTTCTCCTTAAGAGAAAAATTCAGCTGGTAGCATGACCATAACCTGCGAGATTTTGCTACTCCAAACACACCAGATGCTACTTTAAGCTGATTGTGTGGGCATAATCTGCTTGTTGGCCTAGGTCAGAAAATCAGGCCAACATACCAATAATTTGGTTTCCATAGAGATGGTAGAGAAGTTGGGAATGAAGAGGATGAAGCATCCCGCTCCTTGCAAAGTGTCCTGGTTACAGAAAGGACATCATCTCTTGGTGAATGAGTAGTGTAATGTGGAGTTCCAGATTGGTACTTACAAGGATGAAATATTGTGTGACATAATTCCTATGGATGTGTGCCATATACTCTTAGGGAGGCCATGGTAGTATGATAGGAAAGTTGTTCATGATGGGAGGAAGAATACTTATTCTTTGGAGAAAGATGGGAAGAGACATACCTTGTCACCCTTGGAAGATGAAGAGGTTTAGGGAAGTTCAGGATCAAGCATTCTCCTGATGTCTGGAAAAGAACTATTACAGGAAGTTCAGAAAGAAAAGGATCTACATTTTGCTTTTATTGGTAAGCCAAAGGTAATTTTAACTTCTATAGATTTATACGATTTGCCAGATGAAGTTAAAACTTTGCTTGATGAGTATGTTGACATTATTGTGGATGAATTTCCAAATTAATTAGCTCCTGTAATAAGTATTAGTCATCACATTGACTTAATACCTGGTGCAAGTTTACCTAACAAAGCAACATACAGATTGACCCCTCTAGAAAATGAAGAAATCAAATAGCAAGTACAAGAGTTATTGGAGAAGGGATTGGTGAAAGAGAGCTTGAGTCCTTGTGTTGTACCCACTATGCTAAGTCCAAATAAATATGGTGGGTGGAAAATGTGTACTCACTCTAGGGTAATCAACAAGATCACTATCAGGTATAGATTTCCTTTACCCATAATTGATGATTTGATGGACTGTTTAAGTGGTTCAAAATATTTTTCCAAAATAGATTTGAAAAGTGGATATCATCATATTGGAATAAGGGAAGGGGATGAATGGAAAACAACATTTAAAACTAATGATGGTCTATATGAGTGGTTAGTGATGCCATTTGGGATTACAAACGCACCCAGTACTTTCATGAGATTGATTAATGAGGTTCTGCAAAAATTAACTGGAAAATTTGTGATAGTATATCTAGATGAAATCCTGATTTTTAGTCATAACAAAGAAGAGAATTTAAGGCACATTAAGATGGTGTTGAGAAATTTGCAGAAGGAGAAGCTACTAATAAATTTAAAGAATCCTGGCTTCCTGAAAAAAGAATGGTCTACTTATGGTTCGTGGTTTTAGAAGAAGGGCTGAAAATGGATTCTGATAAAGTGCATGCAATTTTAAATTGGCCAGTTCCAAGGAATGCTTATGAGGTAATAATTTTTCATGGACTTTCTAGCTTCTATAGGAAGTTCATTAAGAATTTTTGTCAAGTTTGTGCACCTTTAATAGATACTTTCAGAAGAAGAAAACAACCTTTCCAATGGATTGAAGTAGCTAATAGAAATTTTAAATTATTGAAGAATACAATAACCGAGAATCCTATTTTGGCTTTGCCTAGTTCTGATAAAGTGTTTCAAGTGGAGATAGATGCTAGTGGAGCAGTTTTAAGTCAAGAACAGAGGCTAGTGGCATATTTTAGTGAAAATTTGAATGCAGCCAAACAAAAGTACTCTTTGTATGATACGGAATTATATGTTGTTGTGAAGCAGGATAAGTTTGGTAATGCAGGAAGTTAAGGTAAGTACTTTGGGATTTGAAAATTTGATTGCTATGTATAAAGAGGATGTAGATTTCAAGGATATTTATGCTTCCTGTGAAAATCCAGTTACCCATAAAAGAAGCCAATGGTTAGATTATATGATACAAGAAGGATTGTTGTTCAAAGACAATAAGTTGTGTATTCCAAGATTTTCAATGAGGGAAAAATTAATTCAAGAAAAGCATAGTGGAGGTCTCTCAAGAAATTTTGGGCAAGACAAGACTTTTTGTCTAGTGAGTAATTTTTATTTTTGGCCAAAGATGCAGCATGATGTGAAGAAATTTTTTGAAGGATGTAGAGTCTGTCAACATGCAAAAGGGAGAATTTAGAACAAAGGATTATTGTATCAACCATTACCTATTCCAGCTAGGCCTTGGGATTCAATAAGCATGGATTTTGTTTTAGGTTTACCTAGAAATCAGAGAGGCCATGATTCAATTTATGTTGTAGTAGATAGATTTTCCAAAATGGCTCATTTCATTGCATGCAAAAAGACTAATGATGCAACAAACATTGCTAATCTATTCTTTTCAGAAATTGTAAAGTTGCATGGTTTGCCTTTGAGTATTGTGTCTGACAGAGATACAAAATTTGTTGGTCATTTTTGGAGAACTCTATGGAAGAAATTGGGGACTAATCTTAGTTTTATTTCTGCTTATCAACCTCATACTGATGGATAGACTGAAGTGGTAAATAGGAGGTTGGGAAATATACTAAGAATTCTGGTGTATGAACATCCAAAACAACGAGACTTAGCTTTAGCTCAGGGTGAGTTCGCATACAATGATTCACCCAATAGAAGTAGATGTATGAGTCCTTTTCAAATTTTTTATGGGATGAATCCAAGAGGTGTATATGAACTTAGATATTTGAGAAAACAGGAAAAGAGAAGTGTAGAGGGTGAAGAATTTGCAGTTAGTATGCATGAGCTAGAAGAAAATATCAAGAAGATACTATAGGAAAGTACGGAGAAGTATAAACAAAGAGCATACCTAAATAGGAGAGAAGTGAATTTTATATTGGAGATTTAGTGATGGCCTATCTTAAAAAGGAAAGGTTCCCTAAAGGAACTTATAATAATTTGAAGCTTAAAAATATTGGACCTTGTAAATTTTTAAGGAAGTTTTCTACAAATGCTTATGAAATTGAACTTCCTTCTAACCTTCATATTTCACCAATTTTTAATGTTTCAGATTTGTATCCTTTTAGAGATGCGAGTATCCAACCATATGGTGTAACTTCAGATAGAGATCATCCAAGTATAGATTGGCAAGGACAAATTCCACAAAAATAACAACCTCAAATTGAAGCCATCCTTGACAAAAGAATCTTAAGGAAGATCAAGAACAAAAACTTCTTTCAATACCTGGTCAAATGGAGAAATCAACCTACTGAAGATGCAGCCTCGATGATAGAGCAAGAAATTTCTAGGTACAATGTACTTCCTCAAGACTTAATGAAAATTTCTTTTCTTCCCTAGGAGTATGATGTAGGAGCATCCAGCTCGAAGTTCATTGACTAATGAATCGACTTAGCATCCAGCTCGAAGTTCATTTATTGATGAGTCATATTGCCTTGTAATCAAGTTCTAGATGGATAGGGTTCGATGACAAGTAGATAGGATTAGTTTTAAATTTTTAATAAGTGGAACTTTTTCCTTTGTTCTCCTTGATCCCTACATGGATTTCTCAAGGATTGATCTTTGCCAATAGGGTTTTCTTTTATCAGGTCTTCATATCCAACTTAGTCAGATCTAACAGGTTTTATGAGTGTTATAAATTAATTCGATTGTAATAGGTATAGGGGGGAGTGAGAGAGGAAGGAGTGGAAAATGAGAGAATAAAGAGTGTGCACAGAAGGAGTGAATAAGTTGAATTCTCCATGTTTGAAATTCTAATCAAGTTGAATAAAGAACAGAGGATTACATTCTGTGTGTGTTTTGATGGATTCCTAGTTTTATACAAATATGTAGAGATATGAATTCATCCTTTGTTCACTCCATATAACTCTGTGTATATATTCTTTAGTTTCCAAATTGCAGAGAAATTGATCCTTTCAGTTATAAATTTGGGGAGTTACGAATAAATATCTCAGAGAAGATCGAATGGTGAAGAAGGATCGTGACATAAATCAATGGTTACAATATGTTTCACATCTGAAGACATATCAACAACTGAGAACTGATCTGCAAGAATCGACGGTGTGGAAGACTTCGAAATTGTGGAAATCGAGAAACATGGAAATTGTGGGAACTCAGTTTCGATAAGTCAGGTTACGCAACCCACATGGGGGATAGACTGTTGCGACCGCAATTAGTTGTGGAAGTTCAATTTAAAAATTTGTAAATACGCATCCCGCAACCCGTAGTGTTGCAAAAAAGGTGTTGCGGAAAAGGGTGTCACAGGAAAGGAGTTGTAGGAAACGTCTTGCGGAAAAGCTGAGTTACGAAAAGTTGGAGATTGCGGAAAGGTGAAAAATACAGAAGAACGATCTTGCAAAAGGGAAATATACTAGAGTTAATTTGTGGAAAGAATATTTCAATAAGGAATTCATCCTGTAAGTTGAAGTCTTAGATCTAGTTGGTATTTGATGTCATCACTATATGAAGGAATGTATATGAGGAAAGCCTTCGAAGTCTCATCATACCCCACAAAAATTTCCTTTTCTGTTGTGGGATCCAAATTTGTCCTATTATTTGAAGGGAAATGTGACTAATTCAAGAGTCCAGATATCCTAAAATAAACAACCTCATGCTTCTTACTTGGAAAATCCTCCTTAGTATTTTTACACCCAAATCCATATAGGGACTCATGTTCAGAATATACATAGGTATACTACAATCCCTGACCCAAAGAAAGAAACACTACTACATTTCAATCCAAAATCCGACGGTTTTTTCCGACGGCGCGTGGATTTTTTATTTTAACAGTGCCAAAAATAAGGAAGATAATATTTTTTTTGAAATGGTGGTGATAAGCGTCGCTTAAGCGACGGCGCTAAAATTGCTATCCTCCTAAGTGTCGCTTAAGCGACGGCGCTAAAATTGCTATCCTCCTAAGTGTCGCTTAAGCGACGGTTTGCCTCCTAAGTGTCGCTTAAGCGACGGTTTGCCTCCTAAGTGTCGCTTAAGCGACGACTCTAAAAAGGTAGGCATGAGTCAAAAATTGGAAGAGTTCCTTAAAAATGTTGCATCCATGGTAAGGACAGAGTTATAGGATGCTATTCAATTAAAGTTTGAATAAGAGGTCAAGGAATCCTCTAATCTCATTTGATCCTTTCTAC
>LPNX010672812.1:0-45431 GCA_001517045.1 Pseudotsuga menziesii | reverse complement strand
AATTCCTTGAATTTGCTGAATACTTCATCTTTGTTCTTCATGAAGTAGATCCATGTCTTCCTAGAAAAGTCATCAATGAAAGAAACATAGTATACATACCCATTTAGTGAACTTTATGAAATTGGACCGCATACATCGGAGTGGATGATTTCCAAGATTACTTTTGCTTTGCTCTCGCTACTTGGAAATGTCTTCTTTGTGTTCTTTCCTTTCACACATCCTTTGCAGACCCCTTCATGTTTTGCTTGTATTTCTGGAAGACCTTCAACAACTTTGCTTGAAAGAGGTAGTGCTCTATAATGCACATGTGCAAGCCTTCTATTCCAAAGTTCATTTGGATCTACTATGTCATGGACCAAGTCTTGTTCTAGATGGCCCTTCAATTTGTACAAACCTCCTTCCTATTCCCCAATCACTATTGCATCATCAATAGTCTTTCCTTTTGGCCACATGATAACTTGACCATCTATGAATGTAAACCTCATTCATTTTGCATCCAATGTATATATGGAGAGAAGGCTATTCTTGAGTCTTGGTATAAACAATAATTCCTTCATTGTCATAGACTTTCCAGAGTCTAGCTTATAGGAGGATCCCCCACTACCTTTTATTGGATACTAGTAGTCATCTCCTAGTTTCACCTTGTGAGGTGATTCATGTTCTGAAAGTTTCACAAAGGATTCCTTGAATCCAGTCATGTGCTTGGAAGCACCACTATCTCTAAGCCAATCATTGCTTCCATGACTAATGTTTCCCATGAGAGCAGAAATCAAAACATATTCTTCCTCGCTTGAAGAATCTTCACTTTCATATCTGGTTCTCTTTGATGAAGGTTAATCATCCTCTGCAGCATGAGCATGATGTCTTCTCTTGTTTCCCTTCTTCTTGTGAGAGCTAATTTTGTTCTTAGGACAATCTCTTGAAAAGTGTCCTCTCTCATCACATGTATAGCAAATAAACTTAGACTTATCTCTAGGCTTTCTGAACTTATTCCTTTGATTAGAATACTTACTTCTATGATGGCTGGATCTCGGTTTCTTGGATTGTACTGTGAGAGCTTGATCTCCACCTCCCATCTTCTCTTCTTGAGCTACTATCTGAGCTTCTTCTTGAGAACATTCTTCTCATAGTCTACTGAACTTGACTAAATTATTCCTGGCACAGATCCCTTGAATGAAGGAGTCCCATGTCCTAGGGAGACCATTCAAGGTGGTCATCACAATCTCTACGTTCTCCAATTATTCATCTACTGCTTCCAATTGTTCCTTGATCTAAGAAACCATTGTGAAGTAAGACTAGATGGTTTCTGCATTCTATATCTTCACATTCTTCAATTGGTTCCTCAAGATCATTTTCTGGTTTATGTTCTTTCCTTCAAACAATTTGGTTAGGGCATCAAACATAGCTTTAGGTGTCTTGAGGGAGGACACCTATGGTATAAGGTGATCCTTGATAGAATCAGAAATGATCCTCTTTTCCATAACAAAATTATTCTTATGTAATGCCTTAGCCTCATCTCCCTCTGGAACTAGAACCTCCTCATTGATGTAGGAGTTCAACTCATTCTCTTCCATAACCAGGGAGATCCTATACTTATAGGCTCGGAAGTTATCAGCTCCCTCAAGCTTTTCATCAAGCTTGGTATGATGATACATCTTAACTGAGAACCTCAAATAGAAATACAAAAGATTTAAATCTTACCAGGTCAAGATGTTGGATCTGGATTTGGAGCTAAATCCTATAGTGTTGCTTTAGGAGCAGATTAGGGTTTTGCTTTTTCGGAGTTCTTTCCAACCAAATGCTTTGAAATTGATCCCTAACTTCGATTTTGGGGAGGAGATCAATCTAGGCCTGGGCTCACTGAAAAATTCGTCTTCTATGAAAAGCCCTAATTTCTGGCAATAGTGTTGGGTCCAAAACTAAAAAACCTCAGAATTGGATTCTTCTTCGACAGAAAGATGGGCCCTAAGCAGTAGAGATAATCCAACCTTATTTTGCAGAAAATATATGGAGGAATATTCACAAAGTAGGAAGCCCTAGTTCCCGCAGTTGCACAGTGTCTTCTTCTCAGGTTAGCTCTGAGTCCATGTTAGATTTTTAACATTAAGCTAGAATTATTAGGATCTTTTAACTGAGAGAATAACAAGCACATCAATCAAACACAAGAGACAATGAACACATTTTTTTTCCTTGGGGAAACCATAAATGGAGAAAACCCTGCAACTTCCTCAGAGATAGAATCAACACCAAAAAGAAAAGCCCAAAACAGTAAGATGATCTCATGACAGCAGTAGCCTCTTTCTTCCTAGCCCCAGTGTCTTCTTCTTCCTCAGCTATGCACTACAACTGAGTGTGAGTGAGTGTGTGTTAAATAGAGAGGTCGCCTCTCTATTTATACTGATTCTCGACATGATTAAAACCCTACTAGGTCCAACTTCACTAGGTGAGTCTAATAACCCTAGTGCCCCAAAACTGTGGGGACTTTAACCCTTAGACAATAGGAGGGTTACCCACAATGACTTTACATGACTTGTTTACATTATAGATTCTCTCGATCAGAACATCGGGGCATGACATCATGACACAATTACATTACAGACACATCCCAGAATAAACATCGGGGTACAATACATAAGATACATAGGTGAATACATTTCGAACTTACAAATACATCAACAAGAACAATCTCACAGTTCGTAGAATAAGATGAAAAAAAAATAATTCGACATTTAACCAATCTACAACATGCATTTGAAACTTCACAGCTCCTTCTCCAGCAAAAAATATGACTTTCTTTATTATAAAATAAAATAGTTCTTCTTACAATAAACTTCACAAAACATAGCATGGAAAAATCCTTTCTTCATCGACTCTATCTATTCTTATACAATTTGATATGTCCTTTGGTCTTCCTTCACAAATCAGTTACAAAAAATGACTTTGTCTCCTAGTGAGTTCACTAATTTAGGGAAAATATAACTATTAAAAAATATGTGTCAATAAAACAAACAATCTAAGTGGGTCCAGCCACCTCATTAATGAACTGCTTCCATGTATTGGCATCTGTCACTATTGTCTCAAACTTTGATGGCTCTAGAAATCTAATAGTGACCTCATGCTTGGCAACTTGATATTTTATATTAGCCATCCTGGCTGGAAGCAATCGAAGTTGATCTTATAATAGATGGTTTCTTACTGGTTCCTGGGCTATTACATTCTTAAGTACTCTAACATCCAAACTTTTGATCAACTGAATGCCCAGTTCATCCTACTGCCATCTAGCATGCAATTTTTTCAAGTGCTCTTCATGCTCTGGTAATTCATCTAACCTCTTCTTGGAAAATGTTTGGTAGCGGTTGTAAGTTGTAAGAAACTTTCTACAGAACTCTATGCAAATGCCTTTAGTTCTTTGGGATTCCCTTATCAGTTCTTTAGTAGCTTTATTCCCAAGTTCTATCAGCTCATATTCCATCTTCACTCTCATGGAGTCTTTGATCAGTGCATTTGCTGGAGTTTCCTTTGTTGTTTCCAACCAAGTCAAACGCCCTTGAAGGATTTTCAGGACATCCTGGGTCTTGTCTTTAAATTGAGAAGCTATACATGAAATCTCTTCCAACCTAGCTTCCACTTGACGGAACTTCAACACCTCATATGTTATTTGGATCTGATATATTTTATTTCTAAGCATGAGGGCATGCTTTGTCAAAGGCACTACATCAGTTCTTTTCTCATTTTCCACCTTTAACAATACCTCCAATGAACTCTTATGTGCCTCCAATGCTGCTACCTAGGTTTCATACTGTTTTTCCTTCTACTCCACAGCAGTCTTCTGCAATTCCAATTATGCAACATTGTTTTCCAAATTTCCTTTCTATTTACTAAAATTTTCATTGGATAATTTCAAACTGTCCCACTCTTCTTCTAAAGTTTGGTGTCCCTATTGAATCCTTTCAAAGTATGATAGGGTAGCTTCATATTTTCTTTTTGATTCTTGGCCTACCTTTTCTTCCTTCCTCAAAACTTCCTTCATTTCAGCCATCTTCCCCTTATACTGCTCAATGGTTTCTACAAGTTTGTTGATGTTGTGAGCATTGGCATAGGCAGTTTCAATGCCCATAGAAGCCAATTTCTTTCAGTGTGCTTCTACATTGCTCATGACCATCCTCTCTGTCACTGTGGTCAGTGGTTGTTGAGTCCCTACCTTCAAGGTTTTCTTTGTCCTCCATGTAATGGATTTCATTTTAGGATTGAAACCAATATCCTCCAAGCACGCAACATAGTACTATTTAGATGGGGTAAATGGTATTACTCCCATTTCAACTATGGGGACATGACCCCCGGTAAGGATGCTACTGGATGTGGATGGAGGGTTCTATGGATTATCCCGAATAGGGATTTTCTCCTGACCTCCACCAACTACAAATTCTTCATTTTCCTGACTTTTTCCCTCTGTGGGCTCTTCTGTATCTTGTATTTCTAGCTCAGATTTTGCATCTTCTCGAGAAATATATTTTTCTAACTCTAAAATTTTATCCAAAATATCTTCTGCATTATTTTGTTTGGCAGCTTATGGTTTATCCCTCTATGCTTCCTCTGCCACCAATTTCTTTGCTCCTGTTGCAAGCCTGCGGGTACTTTCTTCTTGGGCCTTCTTTGCAGCTTCTTCACCTCCTTCATTTGGTTTTGGATTTATACTGCTACTTCCATTGACCCCAGATGTCTTTCCCTTCAAACACTTACTCAAATATGCCATGTTGTAGATATTCCTCAAGACTTGCTCCTCTTTATCTACATAGTCTGCATATTCGAAATGTACCTTATGAGTTGCCTTGTAAACTGTCACCTTTCATTTCGGTGAAAAATTTTCTCTCCAAAATGGAAAATCTCTAGTTCTTTAACGAAATCTAGAGCATTCTTGAATTTGATGAACTTGTAGCTCCCTACATAGAAAGGTGCTGGTGGGAACACAACTTTATTTATATCAAACAAATAATTTCCAAAACCATCTAGAAATACTTCTCTAACTACTTCCTTATGTACTATGTAATAATTTGCATATTTGGGCAGTAGTGAGGGTGCTTTGGTGCCTCCATACATCCTTATATACATACCTTCTTCGAAGAAAAAATAATCTCCATACTCTTTGATTGATTCTACAGCTCCCTCTGACAAACATGGACACTCCTCTAGAAAGATCAACTTATATAGGGGCCTTATGAACTCCTCACATATCAATTGGTAATGGTTGTGATATTTATGGGCTCCCAGAATCTGATATGTTGTGTATATAGGGGCCTTCCCCCCTTTCCACACACATTTAATCCTCTTGAACTTGTGTCGGTATATTATGCAATCTATAAAAAAAGAAGACATAAAAAATTCCGATTTCTTCTGTTTCTAACCTTTTTGAGCTTCCTTGACACATTTGGGCAAGTTCCTGGTAGCTATATCTTCCCAATTAAAAATTGTTCCTTCCATGGATACATACTACATGAGGGGAATCCAACCAAAATTATACATCTTCCCATCATCCCTACCATATAGCTTGCTTATCATCAATGCTATTATCCTGAAAGGGATTCAAAGATGGGCCATCTCATATTCTCCTGACTGTTTGTGTCTAAATGTCTTTCCCTCGGCCAGCATCATCTTTGTTGTGGCTTTATAATCAAACTTCAAACTTTTAACCCATTCTATGGTTACACTTATTTATATTTTTGGTAGACTATAGGTTGTTGAAATGAATGCAGGTGCGAACGATGCAACAGGATTTCCTTCCTCATCATTTATCATCATTCCTACCATGTCTATTTTTGGAAACATCCATCGAATGACCTCTGCACAGGTAAAAATATCCATCCTAGTGGCTATTTTAGTTATCCCAGACCTCATTATGTTCCTGTACACAACTAGGTCTTCCAAACTAGCTTCTGGCACCTTTCTTTCAACCAACATGGGGTAGATCTGGCCCCATTTGAGCTCAAGCTCTACTCCTGTGATTGCCTTAGTGTCTTCATACACTATTTTAGTTCTTATTAAGAGTAATACCTCAACAACTTATGTGTCAGAATCGCTTTCAACAATCTTAAGCTTCTTCCTCCCCATCTTCGTCATGATGTCTGTGGCACAATGCTCGGCTCTCTGAACATTCATCGTTAACCTAGATGACTGAGAGGGAAACTTCTCTAGACAAGCGGATGAGATTTTAAAGGAGGTTAGCTATGAGGGAAAGCCTAAAATTAAATGGCCAAGTCTAAAAGATATATAGGCTTAAAAACCCCCTTATAAACCAGGCAATGTCATAACCTAACCCACCCCCACATCGACAATGGACAACTTTGCAATCTTAACAAATCAACCACTTGAAAGAGAGGATTGACAGCCTACCTATCAAGTCAGAGGTTTGACACGTGACTGTAAGCAACTGGCAAGCATGCGCCATGTGAGCTCTATCAGGGAATCCGCATGAAAAACTCGAACGGGATAAAATGCTCGCCCACTCCTTACCTTCTCCGTAAAATAACAATGGTAAAAACCTTGCACTTGGTAAATAAATAGGCTTTCCGAGGTATTAAAAATTTTCATTAAATCTTACATGTGCAAGCCCCAAACATTTTTGGCTCCAAACGCTTCGGGCTAGAAAACATAAGTCATCATAGGAACAACCCCGATACGGTGGATCCATCTTACCCATCCATCCGCTACTGCCGGCTCACAAGTTCACAATTCACCCGCTATCTTTCTGCGGCTCGAACATTGAAAACATATCAGTGGGAAGAACATTACAAAAGCCACTGTAGCAGATCCAAGTTTCAATAACCTCCACAACGACGGGTCCTACTAGAATTGGATATTAACAAGAAAATTCCTTCGTCATAGCATCAATGCATTGTAAACCACCTCTGCAACAAACTTGCATAACCACTCACTATAGTGGGTTAAACTGGAAGAAGCGTCTGTCGTAGCGGCTCCCGGAGACCAATCCAAAAGATGAAACATGAATTCCACCACTGTAGCGGGTGTGACTTGTAAATCCCTTAGCTGTAGCGGGAGTGAAAGAAATCAGGCACGCAAAGAGAAAATCACCCGCTACTAGCGGCTTGATCATGAAAATATATCCGCTGCAGCGACTTTGATACCAAGAGAGCATCTACAGTAGCGGCTCACAAATGGACATTGGTCCGATGTTGCAGCTCGAAATGAAGGAGCGCACCTACCATAGCAGATCAAACTCAAAGAATAATCCGCCATAGTGGCTCCAAGATAGGAAACCATCCACTGCTGCGGCTCAAAAATCACTTTCTGCCTTAGTAAAAAAATGAATCTATGGGACTCTTAATGATGGGAAGAAATCGTAAAGGATGAAAATCAAACTCAGAGTAGTGAAAGGATAAAAACTAAGATCTTCCAAGGGGCCCTAAAAAATAATATTTTTTTTTTGGGAGTTGTTGCAGCAGCAATAATTGGCAACTTGCGGGCGAACCCAGATCTCTAGAAAACTAACCTTTTTAAAAATCAGAACTGCTCTATAGTATCCTATTTAAAACAAACTTTACCAAATTTCTTTAAGATTCCCAGACTTTTTAGAATGTAAGATTTATAAACTTTAACATTGATTATGGTCCAATAGGATAGGGGAACCAAGCTTTCAAAGTCTCAATAACTCTTCTGAGGCCAAGATATGAAGTTCATTTTACTTTTGTTTTTGGACTGCTTCCAACTTAGACACCATAGGATTGTCACAGGGTGTGAACATATATATTCATTTGTTCCGCATTCCCATGCCTTTTTCATTCTTTTGATGCTTTTGGACTTTTGTCCTTTTAAGTCTTCCCAAATTTCTTTCTTCATTCGAAATTTAGTTTAGGTTCTTCCATCCATAGTGTCCTTTTGTGTGAGTGATATTTTGATTTCATCTCATGGATGGAGAAGAATCTTTGAGCAATCTTATCCAAACTGATTTTATTCAGTATGTCTTATGACATTTGCTTTCTTTCTGGGAGATTTGACTCTTTTGGATTTTTGGCTTTCATTTGTGGCATAGGGATTATTTTAAATACCGTACAACTACCCACCCGACTTCCTTTCCATGTGCCTTTTGTTGTTAGCTTCCTAGGACAGACTTCAATGTGAAGTGAATGGAGCCTCAAAATAGTATTCTGGACTTTTCTGACCTTAGTTATTTCACAAGGGTTAAACAAGACTTCAATGTGTTCAAAATCTATTCAGATAGTCTACAAATATTAAAGGATATTTAATCATGATATATGTGCAAATCACAAGCAGTCCTTCAGTTAAAATATTTTTAGTTTATCCAGAACTCTAATGAACTCCAATGCCAAAAGTTGTGCTAGTTTATTGAAAAATAAGGTAAAGCAAACAAACTGCAAGAAATCAAAATCTAAGAAATCAAAGTAGAACTAATCTAACGAAAACCAGACTGAAACAAATCAAAAAGTTTATTTATGTACAAAGAAAAACCAAACATCATTAAGAAAATTATGGTTTGAGAAATAAACCATTTACCGGCAAGTTCTCTTCCCACCCTTGTCAATCTTGTAATTTATAGGTTGAGGGGCCTAACTTCTCTGCAATCTAAAAAGGGCCTATCCATAATGGCTGAAATTTAGTGTGCTTTCCCTTCTCATCATGTAGGTGATCCCATTTAAGAACCAAATCACCTATTTCAAATTCCTTCTTTCTGGATTTGTGTTTATCAAACCATATTTTCACTATTTCTTGTTGTTGTTTAAACCTCTCTTTTGACCTGGATCTAGAATCTTCTAACTTTACTAGATTATTGATTCAGATTTGCAGGACCTCATTATCAGTTCCTTTAGAGGCTTGGGCTAGTTGAGAGGAAGGCAACAAGATATTGGGAGGCAGGATGGCTTCTTTCCTGTATACTAAAGTATAGGGTGACACACCTAAGGAGTTCTTAGGTGTGACTCGATCAGCCCAGAGTGCATTCAAAAGGGCTATGTGCCAACTTCTTTGATTTTCTATGATCGTTTTCTTCAAAATCCGAATGAGATTTTTATTTGTAGATTCTGCTAAACCATTACCTATGGATAGTACTTAGTAGAATAATGTAACTTAATCCCTTTCTCATTTGCAAATGCAGTCAATCTAATAGATGAAAAATAAGAAGCATTATAAAAAACTGAGGAAATTGGAACCCCAAACCTGGTCATAATATGATTTTGCAAGAAGTCCATAACTCCATCTTCATTCACTTTTTGAAATGGGATGACCTCTACCCATATGATGAAGCAGTATGTTGCTATCAGGATGTACTTGTGTTGCAATGAAGAATTTGGATTTATCTCTCCCATAATATCGATCCCCCATTGCTTGAATGGCTCGGAAATAATAACTAGCTTTAATGGTCCTGCTGCCCTTGCTTGTCTTCCACCGCTTCTTTGACAAGTATCACATTTCCTGACATAAGCATGAGCATCCTTGAACAGAGTCGGCCAATAATATGCAACCCTCAAAATCTTATGTGCCGTAGTATCTCCTGAGAAATGACCTCTAGAATGGCCATAATGTAACTCTATAACAACCTTAGTTGTATCTTCGCATTCCAAGCATCTGATAAAAACTCCATCATAGTTTTTTCTAAACATAACTCCATCAATAATTTGATATGAGGCTGACTTTAAGTGTAACGCTCTCCTCTACTTGGAATTCCAGTGTTTAGGTAAGTATCCTTGTTGAAGATAATGAACTAGGTCTCTGTACCAGGATTGTGGATTTGTAAATAAAGGAAATATATCAACCATGTGTAACTCAACTTCATTCTTCCAATTGTTATCTTCATTGTGCTAACTATCAGTCATCAATTTGCAGAGCTCTTGCCCTTTGAGTATGATTGCCGGTTTGAATTCTAAGTCGTATTCTTGTAAGGATGTTACCCAGTTACCTCTTCTTTCTCCTAACTCTTTCTGTACGAAAACTTGATCGGACTGCCAGGTGTGGAACTATCACTTTAGTACGGTTCTTTAGTATATATGGTCTGAATTGCTTCATTGCCTTAAAAACTGCATAAGATTGCTTATCAACTATGGGGTAATTCAATTTAGCACCTTGTAGGCTAGTGCTCATGAACGATATGGGGTACTCATCTCCCCCTTCTTCTTTTTGTGTGAGCACTGCTGCTAATGAATTGTCTGAAGCAAAAGTGTACAAGATGAAGTATTTTTCAAAGTTGGGACTTTTAAGGGATGGTGCATGGTTTATTGATGTTTTGATCTTGTTGAATGCACCCTTCTATGAATCATTCCATTTGAATTACACACTTTGCTTGACGATTTGTTGCAAAGGTTTGACTATCTAGGAAAAATCCGGCACAAATCGTCGCACAAAATTTATTGTCCCCATAAAAGACTGCATGCCCTTTTTATTATGGGGCAAAGGAATCCATTCTATTTCTTTAATCCTCTCTGGGTCTATTGAGATCCCTTTATTTGAAATTACGTGACCCAATAGCTTTCTTTCTATAACAACGAACACACATTTCTTTGGATTTCATGAAATGCCATACTTTTGACAATGTTCAAAAATTTGTTTTAAATGAAACGCATGTTCCTCTCTTTTATTGGAAAATATCGTGACATCATCCAAATAAACCACTGCACTTTGATCGATTAAACCATGGAAATATATGTCCATATCCCTTTCGAAATTTTCTCAATCGTTAATGAGTCCAAAGGGCATTCTTCTATATGCAAAAGTCCCCCACTTAGTTTTGAAAGTAGTCTTCAATTTGTCTTCTTCTGCTACTAACACTTGGTTATAGCCTGAGAATCTGTTTAATGGAGAAAACAACTCAGAGCCTGATACCATCTGTAATATATGTTCCATGGGTGGGATGGGGTAATTGTCTTTATCATATGCACGGTTTAAATTTCTAAAATCAACACAAAGTCTAATCTCTCCAGACTTCTTTCGTACTGGCACCAAATTTGAAACCCATTCTGAGTGTCTAACCTTGAATATGATCTAAGAATCAAGAAGCTTCTTCACCCCACTTTGAATTAGAGGTTCTAGTTTGGGGTGCATCTTCCTCAGAGGTTGCTGGAAAGGCTTGACTCCAACTTTGATTAGAGTGGCATGTAGTATAATTTTGGTGTCATAAGTTTTGAGGTCTTCATATGTCCAAGCAAAAACATCTTTGTATTTCTTGAACAAAATGATGAATTTGCTCCTTTTCCTGGGTGAACAATAATCCCCCAGGTTCACATATTTGGGTTCAGCCTCTGATCCCAAATTTATCAGCTCAAATTGCAAAGACGAACAATGTGTCTTAATATTTGTTGGTCTTCTAAACTTGTTGTCTAGATCAAACATTTGTTCTGACGTCCTGACCCATTTAGGAATGAAATTTCAATTCTGGAGGTTTGCTTGATGTTCTTCATAATCTATTATGGCTCCTTTGAAGGTTTCATTATTCATTAGACATTCCAAGATTTGTTGATCATCATAAAAAACCCTCAAATTGGTGATATTGTCTGGAACGGAAGGCATGAAAAGCAATTCAATTGAACATCTGTTATTCGTGGGTACCAGCCTTGCAACTAAAGTAGCTAATAGCTCAGTTGCTGCATTCTTTAACCTAGGAATTGAAATAATATTGAATGCATCAAAGTTTGTTAGTAATCCCATACTTTGTTTTGACAAGCCTTCAAATGTGGTGATATGCAATGAATTGTATTTCGGACTTGTTTAACAATGATTTCAGAATCTCCATAAACTTTTAGATTTTTTACTTTCAATTCCATTGCCTTTTTTAGTCCCTAGACTAATGCTTCATACTCGGTTGTACTATTAGTGCACTCAAATTCTAATCTATAGGAAAGGAAATATTTATTATTTTTTTTGGGATCCATCAGGACACAGCCAACTCCTAATCCTTCCAGGGTTTTGGAGCCATCAAAATAAAGAATCCAAAACTTTACCGCCCCTACTGAATTTGAACTACTATCTACATCTGAGACTAACTCTACTATATTACAATCAATCTTATCATCCCACAAAAACTGAAGGAGATCAGGCTGGGTATCTGATGTGTCACTGGCTTCTTCAGCTTGATAATTTCCCAGTTCAAGCTCAAGAAAATAGTTCCCCAAAACAGAGTTAACGGGTTCATTATTCCCCTCCAACTGTGTTACATTGTGTTTCATCTGAGGTTCCCTCAACACCTTTATATGATTCTAGCAACCTTTGTAGGGAAACCACAAATGTGACCAATCTAAGGAAAAATAACCATCTAATTTCATCGACCAGTCCCGGCTCAACACAAACCCATAGGCGTCCAGGATGTCTGCTACCACAATGTCTATATACTGGAAAACCCTCTCATCTGCTGACAAACGTATCGGGACATCCTCCAGTCGGCTTGGGTTGACCATTTATCTGCTTGCATATTGAAAGTGGCATAACATTCACTGATGCTCCAGAGTCCACCAAACAGTTATGTACGTTGAAATTGAAAATTTCAAAAGTAAGTAGGAATGCTGGTGTTCTATATTTAGACTTCCCCCTATACTTGCTTCACCAATCTCTTCCTCATACTGGTTATCATTTTGGGGTTTCATTATAAGTGTATCAAGTGCTTTCAACAAATTTTCCTTTTGTTGGGGTAAGTTGCACATTTCAAACAAAGAGATGTTTTCCTTAGTCTTTTTAATATCTTCTATTATGTCGTATCCCATTTCATGATCAATGGAACTTTTCTTGACATTTTCAACTTTTTTTTCTCTGCATACTTCACAGTAATACTGACTATCTTAGGATTTTGACTTGTGATGACAAACTCTGGTATATTAACGGTCTGAGTATTATTTTTTATTGTATTCATGTTCTCCTGAATTTTCTTTATTTTGGGCATTATTGTGTTATCTTCTTTCAATAGGCCCTAACTCCTTGTTGTAACATTTGTTTTTTATATTATTTCTTCCTTAGTGAGTTCTTCATCCTCTATACTAAATAGGGGTGGACAATCCCATAAATCCATAGTATGTTCTTCTTGTATCTCTATTGGTTTCTGATCTTTCTCTCCTCCATCCATAGTTTCCGTTAACTTGGAATCTAGTAACTAATTCATCACTAAAGTCATAGAATTTATCCACTATGGGAAGTTTCTTTCAGAGTGAGGCTGCTGATGGAATGTTCAGAAATTTTCCATCCCCACTTCATTTAAGTTCATAGTAGAGGGACTATGAGAGGGAGGTTTGGATGGACCACTACCATCTCTCTTTTTGTAATAAGGTTTGAATTGCTTCTTGGCCTCCTTCTCTTTTTCCATGTCAATTATTTTATTTGAAATTGTTTGCACCATTTTGACCACACCATCTAATTCCCGTGATCGCTCATCTTTAGGCTTATTTAACAACAAAGGATTTATGTTTCCAAAAGTTTTTTCCTCTAATTGTGAAGGATATTGGTCTATACTCTCCATTTCGGCTTCCAATTTCTCAGCTTCCTCATATGTTTCCACTAAGGTGGGATTAACTTATCTTTTGACAAACATAGCTAGGTCGGGACCAAGAGATGAAGTGTAATACTCAATTAAGGTGTTCTCAACAGGTTTTATAACTGCATCAAAGTTATTCAGATGGGAATCAAACCTCTGAGTGAAATTATGCACCCTTTCTTTCTTTTCCTTTATGAGGGAAAGCAATTCTTTCATTAAAGCAGCAATAGTTCTCTAGGTTACATACATGTTTATAAACAATCCCTCAAAGGTGTTCCAATTTGGGATTGAGTTTTCCTGTAGGGAAAAATATCATGAGGCTTCCTTACCCTTGATAGTATGTGGGAACAATCTACAAAATATGTCTTCATGCTTAGCTAATTGTAAACCTTCCAAAGCTAGGTAAAGACTTTGCAAATGATCATCCACAAAAATTCGTTCATTCGGTTCAAACTTTGACAATGACTTATCAAAATTCTAAGGCATGACATGTAATGGAGGAGTCAGGTTTAGAGGGGATCTAGCTCTCCAAGAAGGTGGTGGGGGAGGCTGATTTGCATTCACATTTTCCATGATTCTAGGTGGATATTGAGGTGGATATTGGACAGGGGTTCGAAAAGGTGAGCAGTGAGGGGAATCTGGTCCTAACTGATTTAGAGGTTACACAATCTCTTGCAAGGTTACTTCTACCATCTCTTAAAAGTCTTCCACTAACACTGAATCCTCACAGTAATGACAATATTTCTTACAAACTTCTCTTCTAAGAAAGGCAGGAATAATGGGAAATCCCCCAAACTTCTTTGCATACACCCTTGTGATTCTACTTACATCATCAACCTCCTCGTTATCAACGGAATAGAGATGCTCTGTGACTTTTTCTTCTGGACTAGGTATTTTAGGGAAAATGGTTTCAAAATTGTCAACAGTGGAGTGTTCTCGAGAAAACAAATTTCCTCAGCTAGCCATGCACTAGCGGCCCTCCTTCTAGTGCCAAAACTATTGAGGCCTCGAAAATCCTAGGTAACAACAGTAGGGATTCTCCTCAATAAATGTTCCCAATTAGCTCATTATTGTTTGATATGGGGAATTCGTCTGATTTACAGTCTGGCTACCGTAGTTCAAGTAACGGTTTAAGCTTGCTTCTTACCGGTTGCAGCCCGGTCCACCGTTGAAGTATATTTTTTAGTTTTAATTTATATATGATATGCAAGTTCCTAGTCTAAGTGAAAATGATAGAGACAACAAAGAGTTAACAATATGATGCATAGGTTCTTACCTCTTGTCTTATTACCCCTTTTGCTTCTAAATCACAAACAAATAACAACTATGCTAAGCTAGCTAATTTTATCTAACCTATCCCTAGTGAGCAATATTGTATTTAATGGTGAGTAATGTACTGTAAAACATGCATAAAGAATATTAAAGACAGTTGGTCATAATTCAGAATACATGAATACATGTAGAAAGATAAATGGAGAGATAGATCATTGTAAGTTAAAACATTCATTACTCATTATACTGCATAAGTTTCATAAAAATAACCAAAAATCATTCATAACATGGAAGTGATTCATAAGTCAGAACGATCTCACAGTTCCTAGAATAAGCTGAAACATAAATAATTTGACATTCAACCAATGTACAACATGCATTTGAAACTTCACAGCTCCTTCTCCGGTAGAAAATATGGCTTTCTTTATTATAAAAGGAAATAGTTCTGTTGAGGCCTAGAAATCCGTAGGCAACAACAACAAGGGATTCTCCCCAGTCAACGCTCCCAACTAGCCCGTGACTGTTTGGTGTAGGGAATCCGTCTGGTTTGCGGTTCGGCTACCATAGTTCCAGTAACAAAAATAAAAGGTTTTACCGGTTGTGGCCCAGTCCATCGTGTATATTTTTGTGTTTTTTGACTTTAAGTATGATATGCAAGTGCCTATCTAAGATGCAGGTTGATTGAGAATGCAAGGAGTGTTCACAATGTGATGCGCAAGTTCTTACCTCTTGTCTTAGACTCTCTTACATCTAAATCACACACACAACACAAAATTAAATCTAACTACCTAACCTATCCCTAGGGAGCAAGATTATCACTTATTAATGAGTAATGTATTTTGTGCATGCATTATGAAAAATCACAGATAGCTGATACTTCTTTCAAAACACATGAACATTTAAAGATATTTGAACAACCAGATAGCCAATTATTTATGAACAACATTCATTAATCATAGTGTAAATTTTCATAAAATAAACCAGAGATCATTCATACGAGAACTTAGGTTCAAAGAGTTAGAACGATCTCACAGTTAATGGACAAAAAGATGAAAACGAAATAGTTCCTCTTCAACAAATCCATAGCATAACATTTGAACATTCCACCAAGATTTCTCCAATAGGAAAAATATAATTATCTATTGCAAAAGGAAATAGTTCTTCTTACAATATGTCTTCCACAATCTAACTGGGAAAAATTCCCTCTTCTTGTCTAGATTCCCTATATTTATACAAAAGAACAAAACTGTTGGGTTGCCCACGAAATGACTATTGGGCCTCCCTAACTCTTCACCTCCCACATTTTTCTTTCATTAAGTGTTTATAAAGTTTACAATATATTACACTAAAATGAATAAAACGCTCATGAGGAGGGTCCCGCTTGACTATTCAAAAATTTCTTCCATGCTGAAGCCTCTGAGGCAATGCTTTCGAATTCAGAAGGTTCCAGGAAGAGAATATTTATTTCAAATTTAGCAGCCTGATTTCTTGTGACTTCTATTATGGTTGGGCTCAGGTGAAGTTGGTCTTCTAATAGCTGCACACTAACCGCGGAATGATCTACTTCATTCCTCAGGGTCTGCTCATCTAAATATTTAATGTGTTGTATCCTTTGTTCATCTTCCTGATATCTTCTTTGCAAAATCTTCAAAAATAGGCTGTGGTCTATAAATGTATCCATCTTCTATTCAGCCTCAACCTAGAAGCGATTATAAGTGATCAAGAGTCTCCTAAAGAATTCTGCACAAGCCCCTTTCTCTTCTTGACAGCCTTCTTGAATTCCTCAGCTTTGTTTATGGAAAACTACAGTAAATAATAGTCTTGCCTTAGGGATTGTTGATCTTTCAATGGTAGATCTGCAGGGGTTTCTTCATTCGCTTCTAATCTCGCCATCCTTCCTATCAGGACCTCTAAGATGTCCTGCAATCTATCTAGAAAATATGAATAGGTTTCCAAAAATTCTTCTAGTTGGTTGTCTACCTGCAAAACCCTGCACCTTTCTTCCTCTATGGCCACCTGTAGCTGGTGCATCTTGCCTCTCTGTGCCAGAACATGCTCCTTGAAAGGCTGAAGACTGACCTATTGTTCCTTGGCCTCTTCTAGAGCTACTGTCAACGAGGTAATCTGCTCTTTAAGTTCTGCATTCTGCCCTTGAGATTACCTCTCAGATTCCATGAAGGTGGCCTTCTGTAGCTCCAACTCCCCTATTCTACCTAGCAGCTGCTCCTTTTCTACCCTCAACCCTTGACATTCCTGCTGCACTTTCTCTAGACTTTCTGGGGTGGCCTCCATAGATCTCTTCTCTATCTAGAGGAGTTGGAGTTCAGCTTTTGAAGACTTGATTTCCTGTTGTATGTCTTCAAACTTTCTTTTCAACCTATTATTTTCCTCTCTCTCTTTTCTTAGGGTATCTTTCAGCTGGGAAGAGGACTTCTTTGACTATTCAAGATCAGTCATTATTCGATCTACATTGTCCTCGATAGCATGGATCAATGCAGCCCCTGCTCTGATAGTGAACCTGGGGTCCTTGTTTGTCCCATATACTACAGTTGTATCATTTATCATTTTATCGGACTGCCCCCCAGTCTCGACCCTTCTCTCGGCCCTCTTCACTATCATTTTCTTTTTCCTGTCATAAAAGATAGTGTTGAAGTTCGATACTTCCTCCCCTTTTTTCTGCTCAAAAGGAATTAGCCTAAGGGTGGGGACCATAGCCTGTCCTGTTGTGTTGGCAGCAACTGCCTCAGGATCTTGAATATCAGGGTTCCCCAAGTCCTGAGCCTGACTGTCTATAGGATCGAAAGCTGATTGCTCTGTCACTGTCCCTGTCATCTTTATCCTTTCTACTTCTTGCTTCTTCATCTCCTCATCCACCTTTCTTTTCTTTTCTTCTTCCTCACTCTTGGTAGCTTCTTCTGCTTTTCTAGCTACTTCTTGTGCAGCTCTTCTCTTTTCTTCCTCCTCTCCTTTGAGCCAGCTTTCGGCCTCTTGTGCTAGTCTCCTAGCATCTTCATTTCTTTTTCTATTTTTTTCCTCCTCTTCCTTTTCTTGCTCATCCTATCCTTTTCTGCCTTTGGTGGTGATTTTCTTCATAAACCTTCTTCTTAAGGCTGTTATATTTTGTGCACTATGAAAAATGGATTCCTCTCTGTCCCAGTGGCTTGTGTATTCAAAATGTACATTCGCCTCTCTGCAATTCTCTACCACTTTATTTTGGGAATCATTCATGTGGAAACACATTTCCCCGAAATGGAATTTCCCCAATTCTTCCACAAATTCGTCAGCTTTCTTCACCCTAGTAAACTTGTAGCTTCCTAACCTGAATGGAAAAGGAGGGTAAGCTTATTTCTTGTGTTCAAACAGAAAACTCCCTATGCCATCTAAAAAGACTTGTCTAACTGCTTCTTTGTGGACTACATAGTCAGTGGCATACTTAGGCAGTAGTGAGGGTGCTCTGTAGCATCCAAACATTCTGAAATATAATCCATCCTCTGTCAGATAGTAATCTGCGTATTCCTCAATCACCTACAATGCTTCCTCTGACATACAATTGCACTCCTTTAAGAAGATCAATGTATATAGTGGCATGATGAAGTGCTCACACACTTCCCTATAGTGACTATGGTATTTGTGTGCCGACAGTGGCTTGTATGCTGAGTAGATTGGTGTTCTTTCCCAGTCCCAGATGCACCTCAGATTGGGGAAGGGTTGGTTGCATAGTATGCAATCAATTAGTATAGAGCTCATATAGAACTCTCATCTCTTCTGGGACACCCCTCCTAATGTTGATGCAATGCAGGATGAAAGGTTGTTGGACACAATGTTTGCCCAGTTGAACAGTATCCCCTGTGTTGCAACATAAAAAATGATAGGCACCCACTCCAATTTGAATATTTTACTATGGGCTCTCTTGAAAATCCTGTTCAGCATCAGGGCAATGAACCTATAAGGGGTTCTTAAATTTGCAGTTTCATATTCCCTGGTTGGCCTAGTTCTAAAGTTCTTGTCAGGCATGAGCATCCTTTTCAGTGTCTCGACTAGGTCCATCTTAATGGCATTCAGCCAGTCTTCAGTCAGGTATACTTGTGCTTCTGGTAAGTGGTAGGCCATTGCTACATACCCAGGGATATAAGCAGCATATCCCTGTTTATCAACATTTGCTAAAATCATGGTGGTTACATCTTCCCTAGGTAGAATCCACCCAATGACCTCTTAGCAGGGAAAAATCTCAGGTCTGGTAGCAATTTTCATTAATGAAGACCTCTCTATATTGGCATAGATGGTTTCTTCTTCAAAACATATGTCCGGTACTTCTCGATGCATAATTAATATGTAAATTTCCCCCCATTGATATTCGGTTTCCACACCAACTATGCATTTGGTGTCCTCGTAGGTGTATTCGACTCTGGTAATGGTTTTGACTTCGGGTTTCTCTTCTACTATGGGAGCCTTCTTCTTCTGACGTTTAGACATCTTGGATTATGAGGAATTTCCCTGTCATATACAAAAACTTCTTTTAGGTTCTGTTGGGTCATTTCTAGATAACATTCAAAATGGAGACAACTATATAAGCATTTTACCCCATCTATGCTAAACATGAGTGCAGCTATGAGGAATAAACAACAATGCTCAAAAAACCAAGTGTCCCTGAAAAAACCAGCTCTCAACTAACATTTGCAGATTTAAATTAGGAAAACATGGGTTTTCTAAACGATAAAAAAAATCTTCCTCTCTCGTCAACAAGAACACAGTCTCAAAACCCCCTCTCTATGCTACGACCTAAATGCTATGTGGAATAAAGAGGTGCCAAATTCCAAGTGAGGGCAACCGAACTGTGGAACTAGACTCACAACATCTTGGAATAAAACCATGAAAACTCCCTCCCTAGATGGCCACACGCAGACTGGGGGAAACTGGTGCAGACAGCATAACGACCATCTGCATCGGTCTCCCCAGCAATCAAGTGTGGTCTGCAAACCCTCAACGACCACGAGAGTCATCATCAAGCAAACTATAAAGATTCCCCACCGAGCAGCCATACTATTAACTCAAAACTTCCTTCGTTTCGACCATCTTCCCCTTATACTGCTCAATGGTTTCTATAATCTTGTCGACATTGTGAGCATTGGCATAGGCATTTTCAATACCCATAGAAGCCAATTGATTTGGGTGTGCATCTACATTACTCATGACTGTCCTCTCTGTCACTGTGTTCATTGGTGGCTGAGTCCCTACCTTCAAGGTT
Organism: Pseudotsuga menziesii; assembly: GCA_001517045.1. Taxonomy (NCBI): domain Eukaryota; kingdom Viridiplantae; phylum Streptophyta; class Pinopsida; order Pinales; family Pinaceae; genus Pseudotsuga; species Pseudotsuga menziesii. The sequence goes on along the minus strand of LPNX010672812.1, from coordinate 25,437 downwards.
TTCTCTGTCCTACATGTAATTGATTTCGTTTTAAGATTAAAAAAAGTATCCTCCAAGCATGTCACATCTTATTTTTTAGACGGGGTAAATGGTATTAGCCTCATTTCAGCTATGGGGACATGACCCCCGGTAAGGATGCTGTTGAATGTGGATGGAGGGTTCTCTGGATTATCCCGAACATGACTTTGCTCCTGACCTCCACCAGCTACAAATTCTTCATTTTCCTGAATTTTCCCCTTTGTGGGCTCTTTTGTATCTTGTATTCCTAGCTCAGGGTTTGTAGCTTCTCGAGCAATAGATTTTTCTAACTCTGAAATTTTATCCAAAACAGCTTCTGCATTCTTTGATTTTGAAGATTATTCTTTATCCCTCTATGCTTCCTCTGCCAACAATTTATTTTCTCCTGCTGCAAGCCTGCGAGCACTTTCTTCTTGGGCCTTCTTTGCAGCTTCTTCACCTCCTTCATTTGGTTTTTGATTGCTGCTGCTACTTACCTTGACCCCAAATGTCTTTCCCTTCAAACAGTTACTCAAAACTATCATGCTGTAGATATTTCTGAACACTTTCTTCTCTCTATCTACATAGTCTGCATATTTGAAATGCACCTTGTGAGCTGCCTTGTAAGCTGCCACCTTTCCTTGTGAATAATTTTCGTGAAATATTTTCTCTCCAAAATGGAAAATCTCCAGTTCTTTAATGAAATCTGGAGAATTCTTAACTTTGTGGAACTTGTAGCTCCCTACATAGAAAGGTACTGGTGGGAACACAACTTTATTTATATCAAACAAATGATTTCCAAAACAATCCAGAAATACTTTTCTAACTCCTGCCTTTTGTACTATGTAATCAGTTGCATATTTGGGCAGCAGTGAGGGTGCTTTGGTGCCTCCATACATCCTTATATACGTGCCTTCTTTGAAGAAAAAATAATCTCCATACTCTTTGATTGATTCAACAGCTCCCTCTGACAAGCATGGACACTCCTCTAGAAATATCAACTTATACAGGGGCCTTATGAACTCCTCACATATAAACTGGTAATGGTTGTGATATTTGTGGGCTCCCAGAATCTTATATGTTGTGTACATAGGGGCCTTCCCCCCTTTCCACACACATTTAAGCCTCTCGAACTTATGTCAGTAGATTATACAATCTATCAAAAAAGAAGACATTAAAAATTCTGATTTTCTTTGTTTCAAACCTTTTTGAGCTTCCTTGACACATTTGGACAAGTTCTTGGTAGCTATATCTGCCCAATTAAAAATTGTTCCTTCCATGGCTACATAGTACATGAGGGGAATCCAACGAAAATTATACATCTTCCCATCAGCCCTACCATACAACTTGCTTATCATCAATGCTATTATCCTGAAAGGAGTTCGAAGATGGGTCGTCTCATATTCTCCTGACTATTTGTGTCTTAAGTTCTTTCCCTCAGTCACCATCATCTTTGATGTGGCTGTATAATCAAACTTCAGACTTTTAACCCATTCTATGGTTACACTTATTTCTTTTTCCAATAGACTATAGGCTATTGAAATGAATGCAGGTGCGAACGATGCAAGAGGATTGCCCTCCTCATCATTTATCATCATTCCTACTATTTCTATTTTGGGCAACATCCATCCAATGACCTCCACATAGGGAAAAATATCTAGCCTAGTGGCTATTTTAGTTATCTTGGACCTCAATATGTTCCTGTACACAGCTAGGTATTCCAAACCAATGTCTGGCACCTTTCTTTCAACCAGCATGGGGTAGATCTAGCCCCATTTGAGCTCAAGCTCTGCTCCTGTGATTGCCTTAGTGTCTTCATACACTATTTCAGTTCTCATTGTGGGCGAGACCTCAACAAATTCGGTGTCAGAATCGCTCTTGACAATTTTAAGCTTCTTCCTCCCCTTCTTTGTCATGATGTCTGTGGTAAGTGATACCTACAAAAAATGGAGTTGTCCTAGTGTTCATATTTAAAACCGATGATTATAAGTGTAAGCACACAAACAAATGCATCTGTATACATATCCCACAAAATAAAAACCCTAAATCCGTCTTACTCTATCTGCTCCATCCATTAGAACAGGAAACCCTAAGCTTCTATTTTTTAGCCGTGACACCCTAACTCAGCCCCAAAAATTCTCTCCCCCAGGAGCAATAGACCTTCAAAATTGTGGCAACGGTACCCTAGGGTAAAACCAGGCCCAATATCCCATGACCAATACATAAGAACTATCAATCTATGAGCTCTACACAGAACAAGGAGACCACGGCCCTCACAACCGCCCATGAGTAGGATGTCGGTTGGCTTCATGATGGCACAATTCTTGTTTCCCTGAATGTTCATCGTTAACCTAGATGACTAAGAGAGAAACACCTCTGGACAAGCGGATGAGCCTTTTCAGGTAGGTCGCTACTAGGGCAATCTTAAAATGAAACGACCAAACCTAAAAGATATATGGGCTTAAAAACACCCTTATAAACTGGGCAATGCCATAACTTAACCCACCCCTGTATCGACGATGGACAACTTTGCAATCTTAACAAATCAACTACTTGAAAGAGAGGATTGAAAGCCTACCTGTCAGGTCAGAGGTTCGACACGTGATTGCAAGAAATTGGAAAGCATGCACCATGTGAGCTCCACTAGGGAATCCGCACGAAAATCTTGAATGAGATAAAATGCTCGCCCACTCCTTACCTTCTCTCTAAAATAAAAATGGTAAAACCTCACACTTGGTAAATAAATAGGCTTTCTGAGGGATTAAAAATTTTCATTAAAGCTTGCACGCGCGATCCCCAAATGTCGTTGGTGCCAAATGATTCAAGCTAGAAAACATAATTCATCATGGGAACAATCCCAATACAACGGCTCGATCTTACCCATCCACTTGCTACTGCCGGCTCACAAGTTCACAATTCACCTGCTATGTTTCTGTGGCTCGGCAGTTGAAAACATGTCGACGAGAAGAACAATACGAAAGTCTTTTATAGTGGCTCCGAGTTTCAATAACCTCTGCAATGGTGGGTCCTACCAAAATCAGATATTACTAAGAAAATGGCTCTGTCGTAGCGGCAACACATCGAAAACCACCTCCACAACAAACTTGCAAAACCACCCGCTGTAGCATGTCAAATCGGAAGAAGCGTCCGCCATAGCAGCTCTCAGAGACCAATCCAAAAGACAAAACATGAATTCCTCTACTATAGTGTGTGTGACTTGTAAAGCCCTCCATCGTAGCAGGAGTGAAATAAATTGGGCACACAAAGAGAAAATCACCCACTACTAGCGGCTTGGTCATGAAAATCTACCCGCTATGGCGGCTTTGATACCAAGAGCACGTCCGAAGTAGTGGCTCGCAAATGGACATTGGTCTGATGTTACAGATCTAAATGAAGGAGCGCAACCGCCATAGAATATCGAGCTCAAAGAAGAATTCATTGTAAAGGCTGAAAATTAAACTCACAGCATTCAAAGGAGAAAAACTAAGATCTTCCAAGGGGCCCATGATAAAAAACAAATATATACATCATGTGCAATTCAATACCATGGGATCAAAACTGGGGTGTTACAATATATCCTTGGTGTACTTTCTAAGAGAAAACCCTCTACACAAATCACTATATACCATGCTAAACTCAGGAAAAACCTATCACCGTATCTCTCAACGACCTCAGAGATGGTTGATAAAACTGGACTACCCTCCTATGTCATAACTCACATAGATCACAACTACTACTATTATGTGTCAAGGCATGAAGGGGGTGAAACAAGAGAATGTATATTTTTTTGCACATAACACCAATCACAATATATGTAGAGTCACTAGATCCCTTATGATGAACTGTACATACCCATATCAGAAGTACACTCCAAATCCCCTATCCTCTAGAGGGGAAACTAATATCAAGTTCTTCTTCAACCCAAGGACATATAAGCCATCCCTCACTGTCACGGGATCCCTGGAATCCCTCTGAAAGGTAACAATCCATTCCTCAACTTCCCTTACAATAGTTTCATATCCAAGCACCACCTCAAGATCCAATCCAGTATCAACGAAATATATGAACATATCGTGAACACCTATCATATGGATGGAATCCCCACTATCAATGTACCAAGTGTTGGTGGTAGATGTAGTCAATGAATGGCCAAAAAATAGGGAATAATCTCTCTCATACTCTCCCTCTGTGCTAGTAATGGATTCCTTCAATGAATGACCAATGAATAAGGAAAAAAACCTTTCAAACTTTGTTGCATACTCCAACTTTTGTTGAAGCTACAACATGTTACTTGTTGTTGTTGTTGTTGTTAGGCCACTATCCAGCATAGTATCCAAAATTTAGGAAAGAAAATTATTTCACTTTTCTGAAGTATTTATTCCACTCGCCCTGCTACTTAGCCCCACCCTTAGGACCCTTCTTCAACTTCTTCTTCTTTCTTTTAGTTATCAAAGTCACATTTTCCTCATCTTATTTACTATTGGATGAACTCCCATGTACATATCCTCTCTGAGTCTCCTCTTAAATGAAGTCATCCCAAAGATGATATGAGGAAGGAATATATTCTCTTGCTACAATATCCTCCCCAAAAATAGCCCATGGCTTGGTCACACCATTCAAGTTTGTCTACACTAACTCGTTGCCAACAACAACCTCCCCAAATGCACCTAGTTAATCACTCTCCTAAGTTATCCTAGTAAGCTAAGACGCAACAGTTTTGGATTTGGTCATTTTAATACTTTTAAGTTTCTCTTTCAAAACCATATTCCTATTCTCATTGGAACTTTTATACATTATGGTTAAGGAATTCCATATCTGATAAACACTGTCCTTACCAGTCACATGGGGGATCACATGGTCCTTCATTGCATCAAGAATAAATCTCTTATCCTTATGTTCTTTTTATCATAGGTTTCCTTCGTTGTTTCATATGTAGGAACCACCATGGGATCAGCTTGAGTGTTTTTCACAATGTCCCATAGTTCACACTCCTACAAAAGAAAAATAATATTTTCTTTCCACGGACTGAAATTAGCATCCTCATTCCAATCAGCCCTCAACCCTCGTGCATGTATCCATCACCTTCACAATCAAAATGCAAGTCCAAAATTTTCCCCGGTGAACAAAAAATATCTGCATGTCTTAAAATATTCCTGGTGAATTCCACTATGATTTTTAATCTTGCTCTGATACCATGAAAAATATTTCCTTACCCCAACCCGGTTTCAAGTCACACAAAAGTTATTTGTTTAATTCCCAAACCCATTTTCCTTTGACTATTGAAAATTAAATTTTTATCTCTTAAACAAAATTTTGAATGTGAAACACATGAAGTAATTACAATCTACAGAGCAAAAATAAATGTTACACACAATAAAATTCAGACACAATGATTTTTGGGAAAATGCCCCCAGAAAAACCCCAATGTGGAAAACATATGAGAGAGAGATATATTTTTTATATTCTTCATAAATTATAACACCAATACATTTATCAACATTAACACACAAACTTATCTCGATCATCATGACTAATAGTCACCCTCGAAAATAATGCCAAAATTACCTCGAAATCAATGCCTTCTCTACCTCAAAATTCATGCCATAATTTATGTCCACAAGTTGTATGGAATAGGGAAAATTCCTTCTCAATTTCTTTATTGTAGTATGGACTAGCTGTATGGAATCAGTATGCAATTACTTCTCCTTGAATTAAGTTCCTAATTGCATAGAAAATTGTGCCCTCCTTTAATAGTACAGACCAATATCCAAACTGTATAGATTCATTCATTTAATTCCTATACAACCTCATTCAATTCTAATGAAACTGTCCTCAGATTGTGTCCTCCTGCCTTTGGTATCGTCACCCTCTTTTATGTTGCACAGTTTCTTGGGAATTCATGCCTCTTCCTTCCCTCTTGCTCTCAACCTCTTCTCCAAAGCTCATGAAGAATAATGTGCTTCTTTGGCTTACCTTGGCATTTTTGTTCATTAATGAGGGTAGGTGACCATCTCAATGATCCAAAGGCCTAGATTGAATCTTGATACTTCTAATCAATGGTTGAGAGAAAATCACTTTTTCTTGTCATAAAAATTAATTTCACCCACATCTCATGAAATAATAAAAATAGTCACTTTTTATCTCATAAAGTGAAACTCAACTCAGTCACATGAAATGAATGCTAAGGGTCATGTTACCTTTCCCTTTTTATGACTAGGAACTAAGTCACCTAGGGGAACACTTCTCTAAGGTACAAATTTCAACATCATGGACATGAAATTAGGCTTTCCCTTCTTCCTCCTTCAATGGATTTGGATCCCTCACTCAAACTCATTCATAAATGGTTAAGTTTATTCTTATACATCCATCCCTTTCATCAAATTTGAATATGGCCTCATGTGTTGTGGAGATGAGTTTTATTCATCCATACCCCATGGGACGAGGAACAAACTCTTCCCATTCCATAGTGTAGGGAGATCCAGAAAACATATGTATAAAAAAAACCATAAACCAAATGTCTATACTCCTTGAACATAACAATATTTCCCTTCTTGAAGGCGCAAGGAAGGCTGATCCTGGAAACAAGAATGAAGACCATGCGAGATGCCATGCACTAAAGGTGGGTTTCTCTCAATCAAAATATTTTATCATTGATTCTGGAGCCTCCAACCACATGGTTGCCTCTAGTTGATCCTAGCATATACATGGGAGACGACTCTCAAATACCAGCTTTTGGGAAAGGTTCAAATCAATTTGAGCATGGAGTGTTAAAAAATGTCCTCCATGTTCCCTCCTTAGCAGCAAGTTTGTTGTCTATAAATCAGATGACCCATACAGGATAACCCAAGCAAATCATATTTGATCTTGACTCAGGGGAGATCTCAGACATATCTACTAGGAATATGATAGCAAAAGGATCTCCAAATCATGCTTTCAAGGAATATGAATTTTATCATTTTCTTCCTCTCTTATATCCAAGTTCCCCATTGACTCATGCTAATGATAGAAGCAGGATTTGGAATGAAATATTTTTCCATCTGAATTTCAAATATCTTCGGCAATTACACAATGAAGAGATGGTTGAGGGGTTGACTCTCATCAAGTCCTCTCAAGGTGTCTGCAATGGTTTCTTGGTGGTTAAACATCCAAAGTGAAGGTACAAGGTTGGGAAGGAAAGAAGATATGCCTGTACACTTGATTTGGTTCACAGTGATGTCTTAGGACCAATTCCTACAACATCCATGAATGGATCCATATACTTTCTGACCTTCATTGATGACTACTCAAGGTATTGTTGGATCTAAATTCTTAAAAATAAGTCTGAGGTGTTTAAAACCTTTAAAATTTTCAAATCCTTATCTAAGAACACTCTTGGGAAGAATATCAAAGCGCTCGGATCATATAATGGAGAAGAGTACATCAAAAGAGAATTCCAATAGTTGTGTGCTTTAACAGGTATTCAAATGCAGCATTCAGTCCCATACAAACCACAACTAAATGGTGTAGCTAAGAGGAAGAATAGATCCTTGAAATAGGTGGATACATGCCTTATTGAAGCAAGAGATATTCCATCATATATTTGGGCTGAAGCATCGAATTTTGCTTCATAGATATAGAATAGAGTGCCTCATAATTCAGTGGCCGGGGTCACTCCATTCAAGGAAATGATCAGACATAAGCCCAATGTCCCACATCTAACTATTTTTGTCACCAAATCATGGGACAAAATTCCATCTAACAAGAGAAAAGCCTTCCAACCTCAAAGTAGTGAATGCATTCCGCTAGGATATGCATATGATGCAAAATATTACAAAGTGATGGATATTGCAACCAGAATATGATTCCATTATAAAATGTGAAAATAGGTTGATTGTATCCCAATACTACATAACTCATTGAATAATATACCATTCTAGAGTAAGGTCGTGCAACTAGTTGAAACAAATACAAAGAGAAAGAAAACACTAGTAAGTTTTAAATTTAGAAGATATATAATCATAACAAGATTGAAAGTTTGATGTGCATGAATCTCATAGAAATGGAACTTGAATCTCCTTTTGTTCCAGATCTATATCCTTAGGAGCATTTTCTTAATCCATAAATGGCCCTCCACTGGTCCTCACCATTGTCGATCCTTCTCATATTTTCATTTTTATTTCAAAGAAAGCACAAGAAAGTATATGAATATTGCATTAACATTAAAAGGAACACTATTTGTAAGAAATATTCTAATAGAATAAAACCCACTATAAATTCTCCCATTTCAATTGTGATTCATTAGTTAATAAGGAAACAACTAGGCAGCAAATCTCGCTCTTCCATTTTTTTGGCATACCCTAAAATGGATGAGTGTAGGAGAAGAATATATATCAGGGGTTATATATATAATTGAGATAAAATGGATGAATGTAGGAGGAGAATATATATAAATAGTTATATATGTAATCAAGATGCAAATGTTTCATTTGAATTCATGTATAAATTCTGCAGACGAGTGGTTGCATTACTATAATTATCTAGGGGTGGGCATGATGAGCCAAACTATAGTTATTACAAATCGTCATTATCTTTTCCTGGGAGACTAAGCACTTGAGATTCGTACCAAGAGGTCGCCTGAAACTTGGGGGAGATTGGTTCCTCTACTCCATAAATATCGCAATCCTAGCAACATCTAATCCATTTGGATCTCACAAAGCCGTGTTGGGGCCTGGAAAATCACAGGTAACAATAGTAGGAATTCTCCCCAAAAAATGTTCCCAATTATCTCATTATTGTTTGGTATGGGGAATCCATCCGTTTTATGGTCCGACTACCATAGGTCAAGTAACAGTTAAAATGTTTTACCTGTTGCGGCACAGTCCACAGTTTAGGTGTATTTTTTAGTTTTTTATATTTATGTATGATGTGCAAGTGCCTAACTAAATGCAGACAATAGAGATAACGAGGAGTGTCACAATGTGATGTGCAGGTTCTTACCTCTCATCTCACATCTCTCGCTTCTAAATCACAAACAAAGGAAACTAACTAAGAGTAACTAACCTATCCCTAGGGATAAATACTGTAATTAATGGTGAGCAATGTATTGCATAACATGCATTAAGAAAAACTACAGATAGCTGTTAACATTTATGAATACATGGATATCAATAGACAGATGAACAAAGAGATAGCTCATTGTCAATTAAAACATTCATTACTCAAATACGATTGTGGAAATTTCATAGAAATAAACAGGAGCACATTCACAACATGAAAGAATTCATAAGTTAGAACAATCTCACAATTCATGGAAATAAGCTGAAAGAGAAATAGTTCACATCCAACCATCCCATGTCAAACATTTGAAACCCTGCAGTGCTTTCTCTAGCCAAAAAAATATTACTCTTTATTATAAGATGAATTAGTTCTTCTTAAAACAATCTTCCACAAAGATGGTCTGAAAAAAGGTCCCCTGATAGACCAAGCTTGCCTATATTTATACAAAAACAAAAAATATTAGGCTACCCCTCGTTTCCTTTTGGGATTCCAACCTTTCCTTTACAAAAAATTGTCTTTTAGCTTGTGAACAAAAGATAAATATAATATATTAAATTATTTATCAACATTCCAAAACATTCAACTAGGAGGGCCCAACTCATTCGTTCATGAAATTTCTCCATACATTTTCCTTAGCTGCTATATTCTCAAAACCAAAAGGTTCAAGAAATCTGATTGTAATTTCATGCTGAGCATATTGGGTCTTTATACCTGCTATCTTGGTAGGAATCAAGCACAGCTGGTCCTCCAACAAGTGAGTACCCACATCTACATGTGCTATTTCAGTCTTTAGTATCTTTTCATCCAAATCCTTGACTTGCTGGATGGCATGTTCATCTTCGTTGCAACTTTCATACAAATGTTTCAAAAACATTTCATGATATGGTAGCACTTACAACCTCTTTCCCATAGAGGTCTGACATCGATTATAAGTTAGGAGCACTTTCCTACAAAATTTGGCACATGCATTCTTTGTTTTCTTCACTGTCTTCTTTAATTCTTCTGCTACGTTACTGGAAAACTCAACCAGTTCATATTCTTGCTTTATAGTCTCCTGATCTTTGATAGATATATCTCCGGGATATTCTTTGTTTGCTTCTACCCAAGTCATCCTTCCCCACAGAGTTTCCAAAAAATACTGGGTTCTATCCAAAAAATATGAGGCGGTATTTACAATTTATTCTAATCTGATGTCTATCTGTTGAACTTTAAATATTTCTTCCACCATCTGCAGCTACATTTGATGAATCTCCTTTCAGAGTGTAAGGGCATGCTTCTTTAAATGTTTAATATCAACCTTCTGCTCCATAGCTGACTTTAGTGAAGCTGCAAGTGAATTCTTTTGTTCCTCCAAGGCTACTATTTGAGTCTCATATAGCTTAGCCTTCCCTTCTGTGGTGGTCTTCTGCTCTTCTAGATCTGTCACTTTACTTTCCAATTTTCCTTTTTCCTTATCCAATTATTCAACTGATAACCTAAGCTTATCCCTCTCAGCTTCCAAATTATGATATTGTTGTTGTAGCTTTCCAAACTCTGACAAGGTGGTCTAGGCATTTTTCTCTGTATTTCCTGCAGATATTACCAAAGCTTCTTTCTTGGCCTGTAAAGTCTGACATTCTACCTTTGATACCTTAAATTCATCGATCATATCCTCGTACTTCCTTTTCAAACTCAAACTTTCACTCCTTTCTTTGTTCAAAGTCTCCAACTATGTGACCCTTTTTTTAGACTCTTCTAGGTCTGTCATGATCTTGTCCACATTATCCTCAGTGGCTAGGGTTAGAGATACCCCAGCCCTCATTAGTAATCATGGATCCTTGTGTGTACCGTGGACCACTGTCTTATCAGTCACCATTATTCTTGGCTTACCCCTAGTGTCCACTTTCTTCTCGGTTCTTTTGACAATTCTCTTTTTTTCCTTGTCATAAAAGATAGTATTAAAATTCGACACCTCTTCCCCCTCAGTGGGCATGAAAGGAATTAACTCAAATCCAGAAGTTGACACTGAACCTTCTCCTATTGTACTACTAGAAGGAACAACATGCTCTAATGGGTCCATATCAGACTGAGCCTGTCCTTGATCCGTAGGGTCTTTTCCTTCTAATGTCTCTATTCTCAATCCTTCAACTGTCATCTCTGTTTGCTATTTTTCTTTTTGGACACCTTCTAATCTGAAACCATCACTTTCTACCTTCTTTTTTCGGATTTCATCTTCTTCTTTTCTTGTCTTTTCTTCTTCAATCTTCTTTGTTGCTTCTTCAGCAACTCATTTCTTTTCTTCCTTTTTTGTTCTCAACCAATTCTCTACCTCCTGTACTAGTCTATTAGCTTCTTCTTACCTCTTTTCTTCTTCTTCTTCTTCTTTCCTTTTATGTTTCTTAGGAACCTTTCCTTTACCACCAACAGTAGCTATTTTCTGTTTGAATCTTTTTATTAAGGATGTCATGTTCTTAGCATTGTGGAAAGTCTTTTCATCTTTGTCCCAAAAATCTGTGTACTCAAAATAAACTCCATCTTCCTTACAATAATCATCTACTTTGTCCTTGGAGTCATTTCTATGGAATTTCATTTCACCGAAGTGAAAGTATTCCAATTCCTTCACAAATTACACTGCATTCTTCACCCTTAAAAATTTGTAACTTCCAACAAAAAAGTTCACTACAGGATATACTGCCTTTTTCTGTTCAAAAAGGAAATTCCCTACTCCATCAATATATAACTGTCTAACAGCTTCTTTATGGAGTACATAATCAGTAACATATCTTGGGAGCAGAGAAGGGGCCCTTGAACCACCATACATTCTTACATATAAACCATCCTCTGTTAGATAATAACTTCCATATTCTTGCATGACCTTGAAAGGTTCTTCTGACATGCAATTGCATTCTACCAAGAAAATCAAAGTGTATAAAGGCATGATGAAATGCTCACATATCTCCTTATAATAGTTGTAATATTTGTGAGCCCAAAACAATTTACAAGCTACATACATTGGAGCTCGGTCCTTATCCCAATGGCACTTTAATGCAGGGAAAGGATGAGTGCACAGAATGCAATCAATCAAAATAGAACTCATGTAAAATTCAGACTTCTTTTAGGATACTCCTCCTAGTGATGCGCTTATGCATGCCGACAGGCTGTTGGATACTATGCTTTCCCAATTAAAAATGGTCCCTTGTGTAGCAACATAATAAATAATAGGTATCCAACCTAGACTAAAACTTTTCCCGTTAGCTCTTCCAAAACTTATGTTCAGCATCAGAACAATGAATTTATATGGAGCACAAAGAGTCGATGTCTCATATTCTCCAGAAGGCCTTGTCTTGAAATTTCTGCCTGGGATCATCATTTTCTTCAGTGTCTCTACCATGTCCAGACCTAGATCCTTTAACCAACTTTCAATTAGATAAGTCTATGATGATGGTAGCTTATATGCCATGGATACATAAGCATGGTTGTATGCAGCATAGCCTTGCTTCTCGGTATTTTCTAGGATCATCCTTATCACATCTGCCCTGGGAAGAATCCAACCTATCACTTCCAAGCATGGAAAAAGCTCAGGCCTAGTAGCCACTTTCATAAGGGATGATCTTTCAATGTTAGCATATATGGGCATATCTTCAAAACCAGCATCAAGGACACTCTGTCTTGAAATCATCCTATACACTTCTCCCCACTTGTATTCTAGCTCAACCCCAGTAGTATCTTTAGTTTCTTCGTAAATTACTTCTACCCTGGTTATCACTTCTACCTCGGGTTCTTCTTCAACCTCATGGGCTTTCTTTTTATGTTTTCTTGGCATATTGTTGTGCTGAAAATCAACCTGTAACAATGATGCAACATGGTTTCGGTCTAATTCATCCCTAGCAAGTAGTGAGAAACAATAAACATACAAATATTACCATTTCTTCGATATGCACAATGGAAACTAATGTCAACACCACAGTCCTTCTGAATGAGAGATTTGAAACAAATAAAAACCTTCAAAATACTTTTGGTCCCCAAACCTGCCCAAAAAATATGCTAGCTCAAAACCCTAATCTCTTCCAGCCTCCTAAAACCTATAAAGACATATAGACTGAGGAAAAAACTCACCCCAACATTTTCTTCAACAAAAAATCCCCAAACACCTATCAGTTTCATGATCCTCCCATGTCCCATGGCCATCTATTGTTAATGAGGACCTGACTGTCTAACCCCAGGATAAAGATGAAGCAATAAAGAACAAGGTGGTGTAGACAGTGAAATGCTCATCTGCACCATGCCCTAAACCCCCGCAAAACTATCCCAGGTGTACTCATAACGCACAACGATGGACAGACTAAAACTCACTGGCCAAAATGAAACACTCACAGTAAAATGGGATGAACCCTTAGTAAAAGTAAAATTTATCGCAAGAAAAACCACAAAATTGCAAAAAATATTTACCCTACCACGGAAACCTAACCCTATCTACCCTAGAAATTTAAACATCAACAAAAACCAACCAAACAAATCGTGAATAGATCCTACCTGGCAACGATAATGTGGGAAACCTAGACAGGGGACACCTTCCACAGGTGCAGAGGAGGATGAATCAAAACCTAATAGTTGGGTGCAATCAATTCTGATGGCTACCACTATGAAAAATGACAAGTCACAGACCCCAAAATGGTCTTATATGGACCTCGAACGGGAGCGGAGAACTAGCGGGAAAAAATATTAACCGCACATCGGACACATAGTCCTGAAGACATCCACAACATTGGACGAGAACGACTCTACCAACCCAAGAATCACATGGGAAAACACATCAGAAACTAGTAAGACTAACCTCTTCGGAATCGGCGGAGAAAACATGAAGTTTTAGATCAGCTTAATACTAATCCTCTGCAACATCTGGCGGGAAACAAACTAAAACTCTGGTTCGTTCCGGCAAACAAACCCGAGAGTGATATTTCCCATATAATCAGTTATTGGAAAAGGATAGTCAAAGGAACATCCGATCCACCGGATCTACTTGATACTAAGAATCCGGAACCTCGGCAAACCAACTCCAAGAGGATAGACAAACTCACTCCCGATGCAGTGACTTAGATCTCAAAAGGCTCCCGATAAAACCCATCGGAAATCTAGGGGACTGTACCTCCGCAACATCAGAAGACTAGTCAACTAAGTATCCGACACAGACATGAAAAAAGATTAATTTTTTTGGGAAAAATGCTGAGCTCACGGTAAACTTTGGTAAAAATAAAACATTCTTAGGTCGGTTTGAAGCTAAAACAAACAAGGGGGGACCCTAAAAGTCAAAAAATTTGGGGAATAGTTGCAGCTGCAACAAGCCATGAGGGATTCTAAAATCATGTGATCATAATCTCACCTGGGAAAATGATTTCTAGACTTCCTAAATTTCCCTTTGAGGAATAAATAAAATTATCTCCCTACAATGTTATTTCTTTCGAAATCGCATCCTGGTTACGTTAGATGCTGAGGGAGATGGGGACAATCCCAAACAGGTATATCGACCCAAATTCTCTCTAGTTTTGAATGCTCTAGTAGATATTTGAATGAATATTTGACATGGGATATCGAAAGTGTTGTTTCATTAAGATAATACAACATGAGAGGGGAACAATTCTATGTGAATATCTCATTTGTGGTTGTGCTCATCTTGCTAAAGAGGGGGGCGATTATGGAAAGTGAGATGTACTTTGTGGTAAATGGTGCTCTGGGAGAGGGGAGGAATACCAAGGAAGGAAGTGAATCATCCACCAGCTTCCATCCTAGAAGATATTCCAGGACCTCATCTCAAGGGTGATCTTTCACTAGGAAAACATATACCAAGTAGAGATTTGTGGTTGGGAAGAAAATTGTCATGTTGTTGTCGACTACATAGATCAAGATAAGTACTTATAACTTTCCTAATATGTTATGTATGATTATTATGATGCATCATGAAGGATTATTGTGCACAGTTATTGCTAAATTGAATGATAGATTTATCATGTTACAAACTTCGATGTTTCATTGACAGCCTCTAGGAAGGTATCTATTTCCTTGATCTAGTATTTTGTATTTTGATGTGTAAATGTAAGATGATTTAGGAAATTTAATAATGGAAAACCATATGTTCATATTTGGATATCACATATCATATTTTCCCATGGGGTTTGTATTTGTTTTATCAATAAATAAATGGTTAAAATTTATCTTGTTTATGAGCAAGCTTTAGTGCAAATATTGTTACTCGAATTGAGATGTTAGTAACATGTTTTGTTTAATTTTTTTATCAATTATTTTAGGAATAATTATTTTATGAATAATAAGAAGTGTTGGTTTGACTAGTTAACCTAGACATTTTAATTTAACTAGTAAATGAATAAAATATTATTTATAAACATATCTGACGTGCTAAGAGCATAATTCCGACCTCTTTACCTTGAAGAGATCCCATGCACCCTTACTTACCTGCGACCTAGGTTGTGTCACAAATGGACATCACTTCTCTAATTGAAGAGTATATAGAAATTGGTGCAAATGTCTCATAATAATCAACTTTGTGTACCTGAGAGAACCCCTGTGCCACAAATTGAGATTTATAATTCTTGATGCTTCCATTTGCAACATGCTTGATCTTATAGATCCCACCAAGAAGTGACAACTGACTTCCCTTCCATCTCAAAAATACCTCCCACACATCATTATTCATTATTGAATGGTACTCTTCCATCATGGAATCTCTCGATATTTGATGCTCTACTTCCTCCTCAAAAGAAGAACGCTTGGACTCATTAATACAACTCACCATATCCATGTAATTATAAAATTTATTTGGAAATCTACTCTCATAGGATTATCTTTTAGGATTCTCCATAGACTCTTAAGCTTCATTCAAGGTGTCTTTAGGATTCCTCTTCCCTGAAGTAGTCTCATGTGGGGGATGTTTCTCCTTCTCATAGTCGTGTACAAGTTTTCCTCCTAAATAAGTAGTACCTTTCTTATTGACATAGTAATTGGTGAAACTAAAACTTCTGAATCTAAAATTGGGGAACCAGTAACCCAAGACCATTTACTAATACCTAGGGAACCTATGACCTTTATCCCTATACCTAAAGAACCTAAAACCTATAAACCTGTCGCCCCCAATACATGCGACCCTGAACTATGTGAAGTTGGACTGTGTGAAGTTCTCACCTGAGGTGTGGGACATCGTTGCTCTCCCTACTCTGACTCATGAGACTTCTTGAAGGCCCAGCTATCCTCAAATTTCATATCCTATCTCACAACAACTCTCCTATATGATGTAGGAGCATCCAGTTCAAAGTTAATTGACTGATGAATCATCTTAGCATCTAGCTCAAAGTTCATTTACAGATGAGTAAGCCTACCCTGTAATCAAGTTCTATATGGATAGGGTTCGATGACAAGTAGATAGTGTTAACTTTTCATATGCTTAGCTAAGACATCAGTACTTCATTTCATTTTCATAAAAAAAGCATATAAATAGGATCACTGAAAGATAGACAAGCACAACCATACAAAAGGAACACAAAGATTTATCCTAGGAAAACCCTAAAGGGAAAAACCCAGCAAAATCTTCCTCAATATAGATGCCCCAAAAAGATAAAAGATAAAATATAAAATCAGCAAGGAGATCAAAGCCTGATCCTCCTCCTTCTCTAGCTACTTCTCTTCTCCACTAATGCGCTACACAAGTGAGAGTGTGTGTTCCAAATGAGGAGCACTACACCTCTATTTATATTCATCCATTCACTTAAGTTAACTCATCTGTCATGTAGGCTCGAGTTACACATGTAAGCTCAAGTAGCCACACTGGGGTGCTAATGACCCACCTTTACAATTAGAGGGGACTGCCTCATGACTCTTATTAGTTCTTCCGATTAGGAGCATCGGGGTACAAAGTAATATGAGTGGTTCACCTGGTAGGACCATTGAGGACCACAAAGAAATACATATAGGATATTCTTCGAAGTTACAATATTTCAACACTCCCCCTTAACGAGAAGGGTATTCTATAACAACATCAACAACAACAATAATAGGAGAGAGATAGAGGACATCATCAACATCATCAGGGTGATACATCTATAAATCATTGGAAGCTTTTCAACATCATGTAGTCTTCATATTCAATCTTTAGTCTTCAGCATCATTAGTACTTTGACCGCTTCGAACAGCAACATCTTTAGCATCTTAACTCTTCAATCAGCAGCAACATCTTCAGCACTTTGACCTTTCGATCAGCAACATCTTCAGCACTTTGACCTTTCGATCAGCAACATCATCTTCAGCACTTTGACCTTTCGATTAGCAACATCATCTTCAACACTTTGACCTTTCGATCAGCAACATCTTCTTTAGCACTTTGGCCTTTCGATCAGCAACAACTTCTTCATCACTTTGGCCTTTCAATCAGCAACAACATCATCATCATACTCTAATCTTTCAATCAGAAACATCATCATGAAAAAATCATGAAAACATAATCAAAACATCAACATCATCATCATCAAAATATCAACATCAAAATATCATCATCATCACACTCTGATCTTTCAATCAGAATCATCATTATCATCAGCCTCTGATCTTTTGATCAGAAACATCATCAACCAAACATCATCATACTCTAACATCGACTCATCATCATATTTTGATCTTTCGATCAGTATGTCATCATCATCATACTTTGATAATATGACATCATCATCATCAAGATCTCATCATCATCACATTCTGATCTTTCGATCAAAAACATCATCATCATCATTGCATTCTGATCTTTCGATCAGAAAACATCATCATCAGCAACAACATCATAATCATAAGCAACTTCTGATCTTCCGATCAGAAAAAATCATCATCATCATATTCTGATCTTTCGATCAGAGAACATCATCATCAGCAACTTTTGATCTTTCGATCAGAGAAACATCATCATCATCATATTCTAATCTTTCGATCAGAGAACATCATCATCATTAGCAACAACATCATCATCATATTCTAATCTTTCAATCAGAGAACATCATCATTAGCAGCAACTTCTGATCTTTTGATCAGAGAAACATCATCATCATCATATTCTGATATTTTGATAAGAGAACATCATCATCAGCAGCAACAACATCATCATCATATTCTGATCTTTCAATCAGAGAACATCATCATCATCAGCAACTTCTGATCTTTTGATCAGAGAACATCATCATCATTAGCAACATCTAATCTTTCAATTAGAAACATCATCATCATCATCACACTCTAATCTTTCGATCAGAAACATCATCATCATCACCACACTTTGATCTTTCGATCAGGAAACATCATCATCATCAGCAGCAGCCCATAGTACAAAGACAAAGAAGTCTTTGGATCTCTTTTGGACTCAAAATCCAAGGATGATGCAATCCTATCACATTCTTGACAACCGAGGTCACTGGATCCGTTCTGAACTGAGGTTCAAGGATTATGCAATCCTGCCACATTCTCGATGACCGAAGTTACACCGGACCCGTTCTGAACCGAAGTTCAAGGATGATACAATCCTTCCACATTCTCGATAACCGAAATTACACTGGATCCGTTCTGAACCGAAGTTCAAGGATGATACAATCCTGCCACATTATCGATGACCGAAGTTACACTGGATCCATTCTGAACCGAAGTTCAAGGATGATACAATCCTGCCACATTCTTGATGACCGAAGTTACATCGGATCCATTTTGAACCGAAGTTCAAGGATGATACAATCCTACCACATTCTTAATGACCGAAGTTACACCGGATCCATTCTGAACTGAAGTTCAAGGATGATACAATCTTGCCACATTCTCGATGACTGAAGTTACACCGGATCCATTGTGAACCGAAGTTCAAGGATGATACAATCCTGCCACATTCTCAATGACCAAAGTTACACTGGATCTGTTCTGAACTGAAGTTCAAGGATGATACAATCTTACCACATTCTCGATGACCAAATTCACTGGATCACTTCTGGACATATGTCCCAGGATGATACAATCCCTCTTCATTCTCAAAGAGTGAGGTCTCCGAATCACTTTAGGGAAAATGCCCAGGGATGATACAATCCCACTTCATTCTCGAAGACCGAGGTCTCTGGATCACTTCTGGACATATGTCCCAAGATTATACAATCCCTCTTCATTCTCGAAGACCAAGGTCTTCAGATCACTTTAGGGAAAGTGTCCAGGGATGATACAATCCCACTGCAACATCACTACTCCCCATTTCGGGGAAGGTCTTTCTGAACCATACCAAGATTGTCTCGAAAGTGTTCAAACTTTACCCAAGATAGAGGCTTTGTCAGCACATCATCATCTAAACCATCTTCATCTACATCTTTAGTATGTGAATATTGAACTATCACCATCTGTATCTCCAATATGTGAGTACTGAAGCATCATGAGGTCACCATCATCTGCATCTACAGTATGTAAATACTGAAACATCATCTATATCTTCAGTATGGGAATACTAAAATCATCATCATCTATATATTCAGTATAGAAATACTGAATCACCATCATCTGTATCTACAGTATGTAAATACGAAAACATCATCATCTGCATCTTTATCTTGAATGTAGAAATACCGGATTTCTATGTGTTACGACGGGGGTTCTATGTTATCACAACTCTCGTTATCACATAGAATCAATGTAGTATCCATCTTCAGTTCAAAGAGACCTGATATCAGCTTCCGAAGCCATATGGCTTCACAACTTAGTAGAGCAATCTGCTATGTATTCTGCTTCAGCCATGCTACGAGAAACACTGGACTATTTCTTGCTAAACCATGAACTCATAGCAGACCCCAAACAAAAGAATCTACCTAATGTGATTTTCCTGTCTGAGATACTTCTAGCCCAATCTGCATCTATTTAGCCATACAATCTATACTCATGGCTACCATCATAATATAAACCAAAATCTATAGTCCCTTTCAGATATCTCATCACATGTTTTGCAGTTACTAGGTGAACCCGTCTTGGTTGAACAAGATATTGACTTAAGGTGTTCACAGCAAAACAAATGTCTAGTCTGGTATTTGTTAAGTACATCAATGACCCAATGATTTGTCTATAATGAGTCATATCCACTAACTCTGATGAGTCATCAGCTAACAGCTTCAGGTTGGAGTCCATGGGTGTGGCCATGACTTTGCATTCCAACATATTGAATCTCTTCAATATCTCTACCGCATACTTTCCCTGGTTGAGAAAGATTTCTTCTGAACTTTGCCATACTTCCAGATGTTAGCCAGTTTTGTTACACCATCTGAATGTTGCCATATGCCAAACTTTGAATGTTTCACTCACAGGCAAAGCCACAGCAGGATGAGAATAATGTCACAGCTCTAAATGTTGCACAGAATACCCGCATATTGAAAAGGATGATTACACAGTTCACTACAACAGAGGATTGTCTTATACATTCAAATAAATGGAACAGAAGGATGAAAACGATCAAATGTTACAAATTTTGCATATGTTATCAACATAGAGTTATCATGTTATACATCAACAGCATACACAGTAAAATGTTACACATCGAAACACATGGATACAGCATTATATTGAAACTCGGCGTTATTCTATACCATGGAGCTTAACATACGAAGTCTCATTGAAACACAGTGTTACATCTATACAGCGATTCACATATAAAACAAAGCTTTAAAAGAATAGTTTGATCACACTATACAGAATCTGAAACAGAGCAGGCGGAAGGATAATGTCTTTCTCATCCGCAACAGCAGAAGCCGGAAAGACTATGGGCTCCGCGGCGACAATGGGAAAACTCTTCATCGGAGGAGAAACGACTAAACGGCGGAAGGATAGTGACTTTCTCATCCGCAACAGCAGAAGGATAGTGTCTTTCTCATCCGCAACAGTGGAAGCCGAAAAGACTACGGGCTCCGCGGCGACAATGGGAAAACTCTTCATCGGAGGAGAAACGACTAAACGGTGGAAGGATAGTGACTTTCTCATCCGCAATGGCGGAAGATGGAAAGACTACGGGCTCCACGGAAAACAAACATATCGGCGAGTGAAAGAATAAAATACTGCGGAAGAATATTCCTATTCACAGCCGCAACGGCGGAAGACAGAAAGACTATGGGCTCCGCGGAAAACAAACATATCGGCGAGTGAAAGAATAAAATACTGCGGAAGAATATTCCTATTCACAGCCGCAACGACGGAAGACAGAAAGACTACGGGCTCTGCGGCAAGCAAAACATATATGGCGGATGGTTAGCTCGTTGAGGAGCCGCAACGGCGAAGAATGAAAGAACAAAATGTTCCGACGCTAAACCAAACAATCAGCCGACTAAGTCAAATGCATTGAAGAATAATATCGAGACTGAAGCCGATTATCTTTCCATAACGGCGGGAGAATAAGCAAATAAACCTCTGTTTTAAACATTTAAAACCCCAGCGTGGCATGACATTGGTGATAAGTGGCGTGGCATGGCCTTGCAGAGCAGCGACTAGAATTAAGTGATTTGGAGTAAGTGAGAGTGGAACTCAAATGTAAAAGGTAAAACCCGAGAGCAGAGAATGACTAGTCGTGGAATGCAGAGAGTCAGACAAACTGGGTATTCGAGGGACTTAAAGTTTTTTTCAGTTAGAGACTTTTGAGAATCTATGACATTCATGGAATGTGAATCGTTTTTGTACATATCAGCATTCGAGACATTGAGAGCCTTGACAGTTAAAATTCTATTAACTGTTTCTCATTTGCAATTAGATGGTACATGAAGAGTCCGTAACTGTTTCTGTAATGAATGAAGAGAATGAGAATCGACTAAAAAATATATATATATTGTAGCAAGCAAACAAAAGTGTATGAGAGAGCTTTTCAGGAAGGTAATTTCGAATATGAGAGATTGAGCACATTGCAGAAAATAGTTGAAGAGCTGGACACAATGATGAATAGAGATTCACAGTTGCATAGTATGAAGAATAGAGGAGAATAACTGAAGATAGGTGCAGAAGAATATGAACGGGTCTATATTAGAAAGAATACATGAATGATACAGTGACAGTCTCGGTGAGTTCTGTATGTGCTTAGTCTTGATGATAAACAAAGAAAAATGTACAGAGACAGAAAGTATAACATATGTTATGAATATCTGTAAATGTTGATTTATAAAGCCTAGTCATAGACAGTGAGGGGTTGTAAGGGTTTGATTTATTCTATAACTCAAAGATTTCTCTGGGTAGTAGGGTGGAGCAAGGGAGAACAGAGTTCTCTGGGGTGTTGTAGCATCACTCTGGTTGTTGCCAGAAAATAGACACAAGTTGGTGCTTGTATAATTGGAAGTTGGAGCTTCCAGAGGTAGCAGCCTCATCTGGGTTGAAGCTCAAGCAAAATAAAAGAATGTAAAGAGGAGTTGGAGCTTACCTTTAATTCTTAAGAAGAAGAGTTTTTATTGTTTCCTCATGAAAACATTGTGTCTTTTGTTCGTTGAGGTGATTGAATGTTGACTGTTATTTAATTTGCTGCTATATGTTGAATGGTTTAAACATATGTCCATAATAAATCTGAAACATCCTTTAAAAATATGCACTTTGGTATGTAACTGATTCACCCCCCCCTCTCAGTTACTTTAATCCGTCCAACACCAGACCTAGGAAATAATGCATTAACCCAAGGTCTTGTTGGCACCCCAACAACTCCCCTTTCATTTTGACAAAATAGAAGGGTCCTCCCACATAAAATTTTGTAAATATTTAGCTTTAACTTTTCTATTGTCTTAGCTTACTTGATTTAGTTAGTTGCTTGGATTTCTTTCTTCGATTAACAAGTGTTTTCGATTTCTGGTTATAATTGAATAAAAGAACACTTGAGTAGATAAAATCTATTAAATGTTTGTTTCC
Source organism: Pseudotsuga menziesii (assembly GCA_001517045.1). NCBI lineage: Eukaryota > Viridiplantae > Streptophyta > Pinopsida > Pinales > Pinaceae > Pseudotsuga > Pseudotsuga menziesii. The sequence goes on along the minus strand of LPNX010672812.1, from coordinate 2,493 downwards.
TAACACTTAGGTCTACATCTTGAAAGAATTTCTATTAAAATATTGAAGTGAGCCTTTATCTTGAACTTAGAATATTCTATATCATCTTACAAGCTTTAATCTTTTAAATTTAAATTTAAATTTTTAATTTTTTTTTTATTATTATATAATTTCATAATTTTGGGCAAAATTAAATTAATCAATTAAAAGCAAATGTGTTGCATATTGAGAAAATATATTTACAAACCAAGATACAATATTTAGTCTTATAGATATATGTAAGTTTGTAAAATAACTCCAAATCTTCAGAGTTGATTCTGTTAGGATATTTAGACACTTAGGAGTTAGTTAAGATCAACTTGTGTAATATATCCGTTAGGTAAAAGTGTGTTTCTTTAGTATGCATTAGTATGCATTTGTAAATATTCTAATCCGACGGTCACGATATGTTCTAGACATAGAGTGATCCGACGGTTCAACTTCTCTTAGATCATACCTACCATTGATCCGTGGCTTAACACCCGATTGGTCTATGATCTCTATTTAAAGAGCATAGAGGGTCCTTTACTAGTTGATCGATTATGAGAAGCTCATGTAACTTTTTTTCTTTTGCATAATAAATTGCTCCGAAGTAGCTATTTGGCCGGGGCCGTGGACTGTTTCCCTCTCAAGGGTTTTAACCACGTGACAAACATTGGTGTATTGATCTGTGATCTGTTTGTGTGAAGCGGCTATTCTTGGTGTTCGGTCCTTTGGGAGTACCCTGTGTACCCTAACATGGTATCAGAGCTTTTATGAAGAGCCGCTTTCGGTTTTGATCAAGATCTGGAACCGGTGTTGCTGAAACTTTTTTAAGGGTTTCTGGTTTTGGATTTTCTGTGCATTTGTGGCCTGTGGGAGCTGTTCCATTGCGTCCGGAGCACCGTTTCCATTTGGAAACAGTTTTCTATATGTTTTAGACATAGAGTGATCCGACGGTTCAACTTCTCTTAGATCATACCTACCATTGATCCGTGGCTTAACACCCGATTGGTCTATGATCTCTATTTAAAGAGCATAGAGGGTCCTTGGCTAGTTGATCGATTATGAGAAGCTCATGTAACTTTCTTTCTTTTGCATAATAAATTGCTCCGAAGTAGCTATTTGGCCGGGGCCGTGGACTGTTTCCCTCTCGAGGGTTTTAACCACGTGACAAACATTGGTGTATTGATCTGTGATCTGTTTGTGTGAAGCGGCTATTCTTGGTGTTCGGTCCTTTGGGAGTACCCTGTGTACCCTAACATGGTATCAGAGCTTTTATGAAGAGCCGCTTTCGGTTTTGATCAAGATCTGGAACCGGTGTTGCTGAAACTTTTTTAAGGGTTTCTGGTTCTGGATTTTCTGTGCATTTGTGGCCTGTGGGAGCTGTTCCATTGCCTCCAGAGCGCCGTTTCCATTTGGAAACAGTTATTGTTTCATCGAAAACCGTTTCCGTTTGCTCCAGAAACACCCATTTCGGCAAATCTGAAGGTATAATGTTACAGTGACGGATTTGTTTTATTTTTTTTTAAATCTTTCTCATATTTTATCAGTATTATTATTAGATCATTTGTTTTAGTCTCGGACTGTTCCCTTCCCTGGCTGCGTATGCTCTTTTCCGTGCACCTTGCGCGATCGCGGCGAATCAGAAACAGCGAGGGAAAGTTGTTTTCTTGTCTTCTCGGCTACGTATGCTCTTTGCCGTGCACCTTGTGCGATCACGGCAAATCAGAAACAACGAGAAAACTTGGAAACGTAGACTTTCCGGGTAAGCTAACCAAGATCTAACCCCATTGTGTGGAAAAAAAAAATTTGTTTTTGTTTTTCATTTTTTTTGTGATTTGCAGGAAAAGAAAGCAAGCACGGAAAACGAGAGAGAAGAGTAAAAAAAAAAAAAAAAAAGCCCCCTTCCTCTTTCCATAGTTTTACATACCTTTTAAACTTAGCTCACTTGGTCCAAAGTTGCTTTACATCTTAATAAGTCTTGAGTTCAAGTCTCATCAAGTTACTTTTTAGTGCATGCAATTTCTATTTTCAAGTTACTTTATTGTAAAAGTGCATCTCACATTAATAAAATAAAATAAAAGTGAGTCACTTAAGTCTTTTTTATTGTCGCACTATTTAAAAGTCATTATTGTAAAAGTGAACATCACTTATTCTACAAAAGTGATTCACTTCAAAGCAACTTTATTGTAAAGTGATTGTCAAAGGTAGATCTTTGGAAGAGGGGGGTTCTTTTTTTTTAACTGGTCAAGTTAATATCTGCCACGTCACTATTGTGGACATCTTCAACATTTCCTTTGATCAAGCATAACTTCATCATCCAGAATCAGTTTTAAGTGCCTTTTTTTTTAAAACCGCATATTTTTTCGAGCTCTTTGCATCCAGATAGTTATTTTCTGTTCTTTCAGCCATTATTTTATAGTATGGTCGCCCCTTGTGATATCATACTTACAAGTTCTAACTATTTCTCATGGAAATCTCGTATGGAGGATG
>LPNX010672794.1:562348-585482 GCA_001517045.1 Pseudotsuga menziesii | reverse complement strand
AGAGTCTTCTTATTTGCTTTTAGACTCCTTAAAATTGAAAGCAACCACGAGCATGAACTGTCATGGGCTCGCAAAATCCACATGACAGTGCCATTTCATCACTACAGAGCCTTCTTATTTGCTTTCAGAATCAGTAAATATGAAATCAACCACGAGCATGTACTATCATGGGCTCGGAAAATCCACACGACAGTAGCCTTTTTCTATATCCACACTTCTTCTCGTTCCATAACCCATGAAGAAGTCCCCCCCGCCTCTTGGCGCTATGATCAATCCTCTCGGTAGCACCTCCAATCAGGTCGCCTTTGTTCAGAGTATTCTGCAGTCTCCTACCATGTTCCCACAGCTTGAGTCTCCCTCAGCCCAGTGAACTTCCTAGATCCCTTACAGCTATGATCCCTTTATCACCCATCAGTTTCATGTGCTGTCCGATCATCCCTGCCATCATACTCTGAACAAAGGAAGTTTGAGTCCACCCACTCTACTTGCCCAGTTAGTCCCACCAGTTTATCACTCTTACCGTCAGTACTCTCACAGTTCGGTTTTGCACCTCGTGCTCCTGTCAAGGAAACATCATTGCCTTGATAGTTGCAGGTCTCCCTCTGTCGACGACAACTCCTCTATTCCAGAGGATAGACCTAGAGGCTCCTGCGCCTTGGACCCATCACCATCTGTGGTGAGTGCCTACGGACCATTTCGGGAGGAATCATTATTGCCTCTCCGAATGGTTGTTTCTCACATGTTTGACTTCAGCACCTTATTCGCATCGTTGAGAATCGCACAGGATATATACCCTTTCCATTCTGTGTCGAAGACCCCGGATTTCCCCCGACTCTAGCACATTGGCGAGTCACTTCGGAACGCCCAGTTATATGTTCCCGTGGATATCCGGGCTGCATTGGCGTTTGTATTCGGAAGCCATCCAGTCCCATGCTTCCTCGAGTACCCAGTTCAGTTCCAGATCAGTGTACCATTACGAGTGTGACCCTTCTCACTCTGATACAGCAGCACATCAGTTCCTTCAGAACCATATTCAGTAGCACTGCTGCCATTCCAGTATATCAGTTCTTTCAGCTCAGACATGGTCAGCTCAGCAGTATGTTCCAGCTTTGTGTCCCTTCCGGACCCTCAGGATATGCACAATGATTATCTACTACAGGTCCTCCATTTTGGGCCTCACAGTTATTTTTATGTATCTTGATACGAGCATGGGAATGCCCGCCTCGTCCATATATTGAGATTTTTCCTCATCCAGAATTTGAGGACCATTTATATTGCTATTTTATATTCCGATACGAGCATGGGCATGCCCGCCTCGTCCATATTATCAGCTGCTCCCTCATCCATTATTGAGGTTATGTACTTTTCAGTCCTTGCAGGTGGTTCGAGATCGGTGTCCCGGACTTCAGTTGCTTCCTTCTCTTCTCCACACCCCAACACAAACCAAATATGACTCATGATGTCCATCGGCCATACGATGAGCTCCTGCCCTCGCACATCAGGGGGCAATCTGTTAACACCAAAAAATGGTTAACTACCTCATCTACCCCATTACATGGCTCATTTGTCCATTTGCCTACCATATTTCCCTGAAAATCCCACTAAAAAGCCTCCAAAAGGCCTAAAATGCCTCTAAAAGGCCATAAAACCATCTAAAAAGCCTCCAAAAGGCCAAAAAACCCCTTTTTCCTCCAAAAATGTCCAAAATTCCTCTAAAAATAGCAAAATCCCCAAAAGGGAAGAAAAAATATAAAATAATGAGGAAAAGGAGAAAAAAAAAACCCTAAACAAGCTGCCCTAAACCATATGGTTTCCAAAACCATGGGCCAGCACTCCACCACTAAAAAACTATAAATAAGTGGTGGAGACCCCTCATTTGATCATCCACAATCATAAGCATCCTGCCTCTGCCGAAATTATTCTCGAAACCCTAGCTTACCATCAAGCTATTTTCACCATTGAGAACTCTTTCGGCCCATTTCCACCACCGGAAAAGGAGAAGAAGTAGCTTGGAGCTCGAAGCCACCGACATCGGACCAGCGCAACGGACTCCACCAACCTCCTCATTGGAGGTAATATCAATAAAAATCACCATTCTACATTTCTTTACTGTTTTTGCTTCATGTTATTTACTTTTTACTGCTTTAGCTTAGTTTTTGGTTTTAGTCTATTTTTGTCTACATCATTGAACTGCTACTAAGGATTCCAGATTCCTTAGTAGGCGCTCATCAGCACAAGCTAGGGTGAAAACCCTAGCTACAGGTAGGATTAAACCTTGGGGAAGGGGAGAAACCACTTAAACCAAACAAGGAGGTTGAAGGTTGGGGTTTGGTTTGAGTTACAATTTTAGGGAGATCACGACCTCTTAAGAGGCTTCTAAATCTCTAAGACCATATTCTAAGGTTTGTTGGAATTTAGATTAGTACTAAGTTATATGTCTACGTAGGGCATGAGTTTGTCTAATATCCTACACGTAGGGGTAAGTTGTATGTCAACTTGTGTAGGTGTAAGTGACAAATACTGTGCTCTTACTATTGAATCAAAATCCTAGGCTAAATTGTGGAATTCATAATTCTTTTTGCTATGGGTGGCAAAGGATACATTGTGAGAGTATATGAAACTCTATAGGTTATTAAACTGGTTTATACATAATGGAAAGTGGTAGGAAAGTTAGACAATAGGTCATGGGAAATATACAATGAACATGCAACAAAATATAGACAATTTCATCTCCCAACATATATACCCAATTGAATATTTTGCAGGTCTGATCTACAACAACCTATCAGTAGGAGTTTGTTTCAATTTCTTCTAGAGATAAGGAAATGAAATAAGTTCTTATCCAGTCTAGGGAAGCTTTCTTTGATTGTCTATGTATTCGAACCCAAATTGCGCAATAAACTTGGCCCAATATCCTGATTCATCCTCATCCTTGAGAGTTTCCCATAAAAGTGGAAAGTGGACCCTGAGTCATATCTAGTGAGTACCCAATGCCTTTACACAATCTATGTACCTATACAATTTTTCCAGGGCCAATTTGAATGTAGAGAGGGAAAGAGGCTACCTTTTCTCCATCTCATTAGTACAAGATTGTTGCCTTCGACTGATATAGAGGATGGTTTTCAACTTGTTATTAGCAATCCAATTTAACACAAGGATATGGACAGAGCTAAATGTTATGGTTTTAGAGAAGATAATAAAATGAGAGATTGGTTTCCCTCTTTAAAATTTATTTTGAATTATTATATTAATGTTGTGCGATACATAATGTTCAGTTAGCACTGTGTATTGCAATTTTGTATGTTACAATCATATGTGAATGCCTATATAATGGGCATGTATGTTTGCACAAGCTTTGTAAAAGTTCAAATAAGACATATTAATTCTACAATGTCATTAATTAGATCTCCATCATTTCACATAGTTATAGGACGTGATTTGTGTGAGACCTTTCTCCCCTCCAACAGAACTGAAAATTTCAGTGCAATATACTACAATGGTACAATTTATTTTCCTCTATGTGAGAACCTTCGTCTTAATGTTTGCACCAACAAACAATTTCTTGTCAGGACCGATTCTTAAACATGGATGTGCTAATTTAATGGGAACCTTGGTTGCAAAGAGCCAAATCTAGGATTAGTGGGAAAATAAATTTGAATATTTCATCCTACAACAAGCCAGTTGTAGGGTCAGAATACCATAAAGGTTAAGGAGTATGTCTTGTGTAGAGGATATGTATTAGGACAATAAAAAAAATGTTTGGTGTAAGTTTTCACTAAGCCTATATAAGTTTGTTAAGAGGCTTGTAAAAACCCCATAATATCAATATTGGAGGAAGAAACCATTTTGCTACATTGTTGCGAACCTAGTTAATTTGAACCATCTAGATCATTGACTGAATCAAGCTATTGAATTCCAGGTTTAGAAAAAAATTAATGTGTACATAGGCCCATTATCGATTTGTAATATGCAATTTACTATTTCTTAGTGCAAAAAAATCTATTCTTGCATCCCCCATTTTTCTATGGCTCTTTGCAAGTCCCCTAGTGACTCCAAATATTTTGAGAACTCCAACATTACTCAAATCCTGGTAGATCAAAAGTAGGGACAACAACGCCTCTTCATGGAAATTATTGTTATTTAACAAGGATATCAACTTCCACAACAAAAATACTTTCAAACCAAGCTGATATATATACAGAAATCTGATTTTTTCTTTAGCCTTCCATTATAAAAAATGATAGTTGCAAATTGATATTTTGTTTTCTAGTTGTGAGTTAAAAAGAGATCAAAAGGCAATATTGATGTCTTAAAAAACTAAATATTTCACTCCTCATTGTATCATATTTTAGATGTTGTTTCACATTGCAAAAATATGCAATATGCAACATCATGATATGAATTTTTATGATAGTGACACCATCGTGGAGGATGATAAGGGGTAACCTTGCTACCATGAAAATTAGAAAGAAGTGTTGGAGGTGGTAAGGGATTCAAATAGTTGTAGGAGGAAGTGTGTTAGTTATAGGGTTAAGTTGAGAATTAGGGTTAGGATAGGGAGAATTGTGTTTTATAGAAAGGATAGAAAATATTGATGTAAGTTGGCATTTTCAAGTATCCCTACTTCATTATGGAAAATACTTAACAAGCTCTAGAACTATATTTATGCACAAGTTCCTCTTTAGAATCCTAAATTTTGAATTGGAGTCGAATCTTGATAAGGACCTCTATATACTGTTGTATATTTTATCCTTAAGTTTTTCATAGTGATTCTTCTTGATGTACCACTAGTGGAGTGGTCCTCATTGAGTTTGATGGATATCTATAAATTAGTGTGGGACTACCATCATGCTTGGAAAATCCTTTCTAAGTGGTTACTTGCAAGAAACAATCATTGATCTTCAATCATAGGTGGGTATGTTTTAAAATAAAGTGTTAACCTATGGATTCAAGAATCCAAAGCATCTCCAAGCATTTTCCACCATATTTATGTAAGGATATTTTTGGTATTAAACTAGAAGCTGGATGTGCTAGTTTGTTGATGTTAAGATTTGATAAGGGAGCTAGCCAATTCCTAAAACTACAATAGTTGTGTTGGAGTCTTCCTTATATGAAGTCTAATCTTAGAGTGGACATATCATAAAAGAGCACAATTGGGATTGTGATATATTGTTTTGGAGATCTAAAAAGTAAATCCTAGATTGAAGAGTTGACTAGGATGAAGGCCAAAGAGACTTAGTTGTTAAAATCAAATATCGTTAGAGAGAGGTGATATAGTGAATAGAATATTTGGAGGAGACAATACACAAGAAATAATTCTAGGTTGGAGGGAAAACTATGGACAAATCTAGGATAATTTTGGAGGAACTAATCAATAAACACTATTGTGATTTATAAATATTAATGAAAAAAAAAACAATATAGAAGACTAAAATTCTCAATAAAAAGAGAATTTTATGTATCCAATTGTTACAATGATAGGGGTCCATTAGTAATGTGGATATGCTAGTTTATCTCCACTACTAATATGGATGAACTTGTCTTCCTCAAACCAATGTGATAAGCAACTGGCATTTTGTGAGTATGAACTTGTCTTCCTCAAACCATTGTTATAAGTCAACTAGTAGTGTCATAAGTCAACTGGAATTCTGTGAGTATGAACTTGTCTTCCTCAAACCACTATGATAGGTCAACTGGAATTTTGTGAGTATGAACTTGTCTTCCTCAAAGTAGTGTGATAAGTCAACTGGCATTTTGTGAGTATGAACTAGCCTTCCTCAAACCAGTGTGATAAGTCAACTGGAATTTTTTGAGTATGAACTTATCTTCCTCAAACTAGTGTGAAGTGTAATAAGTCAATTGGAAATGTGATAAGTCAACCGGTATTTTGGGAGTATGAACTTGTCTTCCTCAAACCAATGTGATAAGTCAACTGATAGTGTCATAAGTCAATTGGAATTTTGTGACTATAAACTTGTCTTCCTCAAACCAGTGTGATAAGTCAAATGATAGTGTGATAAGTAAATTGGCATTTTGTGAGTATGAACTTATCTTCCTCAAACTAGGTCATATTTTGTGAGTACGAACTTGTCTTCCTTGTCACATCAATTAACATTATGTGAGTGAACTCAAGTGATAAGGTTTCACTTTTGAAAACTGAATGAGTATAGATTTACCATAGTTTAGTTTAAAAAAATGGTTCAATACACCATAGTCAATTAAAGTGATGTGATTTGGTACGTAAGGTATTGTCTTTGTTGCAAAGCTATGAAAGGCATGGTTTTTCCTGAGCGACATCTTATGCTCCCATCACTGATATTAGGTGAAATTATGCCCAAAATCATAATTTTACTGATGTTTAGCCTTCATGTATCCCAAAATTCATCTTAGGGTAATTTTCATGACTATTTACAGCTAATTTATCCCTAAAATATGCATGTGAATGAGGATTGAGGTTGTTTTCACTCCTAGGCTTGTGCAAAAGTGCCCAAAACCTCTGCAACAAGCTGGCTTTCTATTGTAACTATGCACATAATGCTGGTTCAATCTAAAAAAATGGACTAGATTTCATCTTTCATTCCAAGGTCTGAATTTTGGTGCTTTCCTCAATGTTATGCTTCCTAGTTTACACAAAAATCACCTTTAAATGCTCATGGCCTAAAAATCACCTTGAAATTTATCTCGAAGATACACATTCATATAGATTTTATTTTGATATGTACTTGGTTTTCTTTTTAAAAAGTATTAGACAGGGGTTTGAAGAATTTTGTGTTACATTTCATATAAAGAAAACATAAAAACTTGGGACAACAGAAGGAAAAACCACACAAATTGATCCATAAACCAATGGAGATTGTGAAGCAAAATTTAGAAATCAGAAACCTAGGGATAAATAACTAGAAACATAGAATAATAGGCGGTGGCCCGAGCATAGAAAAATAAAAATTCTTGGCATAATTGGGAAACAAAAATTTTACAACATAGACCTCCACTGTACTAGGGTCAATAAGGATTTGGGGCGGTGCCAAGGACTTAGAATAGGTTATCTTATTTGATTCACTATCCTCTTCGATGTTGTTTTGTGATACCCTTCAGAGCATCCAATGTTTTAGTACTTCATCCATACATCCAAAAATTGGTTTCAAAAAAACTTCCTCCACCTCCTTTGAGTAATCCACAAATTCCTCTTCCTCCATCCTAGCCTCCCAAGATTATCACCTCATAAACCATCTTTCTAACCAAAACATGTATAAGAATATACAATCGGGAGATCATTATATTGACTATATATTATTTTCAATATCAGGAAACAAGAAGAAATGTTTATATGCAACTAAATGCTAAAAATGGTTTTCGAATGCCAATATAGTTGGAAAGAATGAATCGAATCATGTCACACATTGGTTAATTTTAGAAGATAATCTTGCAATGAAAAGTTGTGACGATGCCCTTGTTGGTGATTGGTTGATGGATCCTCATGATATATTGGTGTATTGATCTTTTTGTGCTCTCTTTTTGGTAATATTGTAATTCTTGAGTATCTTTCCTTAGAATTCATCTAACACTTTGTGCTTTCATGGAATGGAAACCAATCAACTTAGGGTTTCCATATGTTTTAAAGAGTTAATAATTTATCCTTGATGAAATATTACCTATGCAATGTTTGATAGTATGGTTATTGATGTGGTTATGTGAGTTTGATGCCTCTAAGCTAGAACACTAGGAGATGATGGTGAACTTCACTCATATGTCATTTGCTCATGACATATTGATCATCTTCTCATGGATTTCCATAGCATTTTTTGTTTCATTTGGCATCTTGATGATATGCATTATCATTTTTTATGAAGCACTAGACTTATTGCATGTTAATGATGGTATTTGAACTTTGGAGGCTTTTCTATTGGGGTGTTCTAGCTTAGTGGATGTGGTTCACACTTATGGATGAATTTTGTACTACATGCTAGTTGAGTGGGGTATACCTTAACAAGAATGGAACCTTGGTACACAAGTTATTACTTTGTTGATATTTTCCACTTAGTCCCCATTGAATTTCCTCAATGTCTCGAACAAAATCCTAGCGAATTGACCAAGAGGATTTATTGGTTAGTTTCTTTTATTATAAATACTTTTTTTGTTTGTATTAGTGGTATTTTTTCATTCTTCTGACTAGAATCAATACAGAACAATTTAATAATGTGTTCTAGATTGAAAAACTCTAATGGAAAATTTGAATGAGATAATTAGCAAACGATATGGAAGGGATAAGTGGAATAAGAATACCATTCTCCTATGGTCCTTTTTTTTATCATTTGAGCATTTTCTTTGTGTTTTAATGGGTTTTGCCAATTATTTGAGAGGTATAAAAATGAAAAACAACTCTCTTCCCCAACCCCCTCCGTTTTCCTAAACAGATAAATGAATCTCAAAATAGCAAAGGAAAGAGGAATTATGAATTGAATTCGAATGAAAGGTCACACTAGTCTATGGCCTAGCTTGGGAGGGTCACTAGAGTAAAAAACTAGCTTGGATATGTCATCACAATCTATGACCAATCCTAGATGGCTTATACAGTCACCACCTAGCCCTTAAAGGGATTACATAATAATTCCCAACTTCTAGATGGTATATACACTAGTGATAGCCCAGCCTAGGAGGATCATACACAGTCATGTCCTAGCTTAAAATATTCCCTAAAAAATCCCTAAAATAGACCTTCCAATAAAATTCCAAGGGCTTCCTTTTCTTACCGTCAACACCCTTTCTATGGACTTAAAACAACCTCGCCTGCTCACATTGTCCCTCGGCCCTCTTTGGTTCCATGTTGTAACAACCTTATTCTAGCAATATATAGTCTGCAAATTCATTTCGCAAACTATCTCTAAATATAACCCTAAGCCTCCACCTACACACATAGAAAACAAACAGTTGGTTGAGGTTAAAATAAATTATAAAATGGTATATTTCATATGCACACTGCCTAGGGAACTTCCTACAGTACATTTCAGACCTCATATGCAAACACATGTTGTTCTCTTTCCTTTATTGATAGGAATGGACGGTCTTACAACTGACTGGTAATTCAATAATGAAATGAGGGATGTTACATCCATTTGACAAGACTATCAAAAGTGTTTGGTGTTGTGTTTGGATATATGATAGACATAAAGGATTTATCTATTTGCTAATTATAAGTACCTTAAGGTTAATTGCAACTACCTAGATCCAAGGGCTAGCAAATCAACCCTAGCCCATCACTTGCACACTCACTAAGGTGTCTCCCCTCTCTTATGGAATTTATTATTATTTTGGAGGAGTTGGTCCATCGTTTCAAACATGGTAGAGTTGATCATTGATAATTATATATTATCCAAAAAACATGGTTGTGTGGGGGATACTTTACGATGGAGTTCTATATCACGCCCAATATTTGCACCCTTCTCTAGGGCACACCTTCTTTGGATTTGTTTTTGGTAAGAGTTTGATCTAGTTTAAGAATGAAATGGCCCTTTGCTCACATGTGGTATCATTTAAGAAGCGAAGCACTTCACATTTGAGTATATTTTTGCACACATCTCTAGGTCACACCACTCCAAGAAGCCTTATAAGCCTATGAACGAGGATTTCAACAATCAACACCATTTAAATCAGGTTACACAAAGGGCTTGTTGATTTCGATTCAATGCCATTCCCATATTCTCGTACATGATAGAATCCAAGGAAAAAAGCTACAATCTGCCAATTTTGCATTCATAAAAAGTGTTTTCTATTGAATTACTACTCTCCATGTGATGTTTTATTACGTTGGAACCACTATCAAAACCCTAGGTCCTTATCAAATGGAATCAAACCCTAGAACTTCAATTATCCTCTAGGTTTTGTCTTTCAGAAACCCCAACCCTTCAAGTTTCTTCTAGGTTTTGACTTTAACAAACCCTAACAGCTTCCTTCTTTGCATAAAGACAAGTATAAAGACTCTAGGGAAGGTTTTATTCAAGTTACAATTCATCCAATCAACTCTCCCATGATTGTACATGAATACTAGAACTAAAGACACTCTCCTCAGGCCTCAAGTCCTAACATAGTACAGATCTGAAATTTACTTATTAACTTTGCAGCCACAAATCTTCCCTCTTACCTTCTATATACTTGTCAAATCACTCAACAAAATTAGCTAATTGTTTATGATAAATCTACATATTAAACAATCCTAGAAACTACTCACTCACCATGAGAATATACTTTGAAAACCAACTCTTCAAGTACACAGTCTATACATGAATTTACACTTGACATATACATAAAAATGAAGTTACAAGTACATACCAAGAACTTATCACAATTTGGTACAAAATCATCCTTCAAGCTTATCCATAAGCTAAGTGTCTCCAATGCATCCAAACCCTAGCGGCTAGGGTGTCTACCATCAATAGAAAACACTAGTGATAAATACAAAGGCCTAGCAATGTATCCCACCAAGCTATTTAGCAACACCAAAATCCTTAAAACAAGTTAGCACCAAAACAAACAAGTGTATTCTTGATCTTTCACCAAGATTGCATCACACAAACTCTCCAAGCTAAGTGATCCAAGACTCATCTAGGGTTTCTTTGCAACAAAACCTAGGTCCTTCTCACATGGACTCAAACCTTAGCACTTCAAGTATCCTCTAGGTTTTATCTTTCACAAACCCCAACCATTCAAGTATCTTCTAGGTTTTGTATTTCACTAACCTTTACACCTTCCTTCCTTGCATAAAGAGAAGTATAAATATTCAAGGCAAGTTTTTCTTCAAGAAACAACTGATCCAATCAACCCTCACTTTATTTTACATGAATAATACAACTATAGACTCTCTCCTCCCTTCATATATAATAGGTGAGGGAAGCCAACAATAGTAGAGTGGACTAAATCCACAAGAAACCTAATCTATTTTCAAGATATGGTCTCCTATTGAAGTGCTCTCTGTCCAAGGTGTGCACATGTTGATACAAGGATCCTCAGGGGGTGTGCTCTCCAAGCATGGGTTGCATTTACATAATCATTTTGTAGATACCACCCATATAGGGATTGCAAAAAAATGGAATGGTGTGACCTTTCCTTTCCATATTATGAATTGGATAGGAATTATCTGAGTACAACAAAGTTTTGTCATAGATTTTCCCAGCCATCTTCACCATCTCAAATTTTGAAAATTTCATCTAGTTTTGCACACATATATTTGTTTTTGCATTATGGAAATCTTGTTGAACAAAAATCTAAACAAATCTGTCATTTCCAGCAATGTAAATTGAGGCAGTTTCATTTTGATGTGATTGCAAAATAAATGTAGCCAATAAACCCTATATTTTTAGATGCATGTGTGGGTAAAGGATCACCTCTTGAGCCATTTTTTAGGCTGGAAATGAGAGAGTACAACAAATTTTTGTCGCTGATTTTCCCAGCCATCTTCACCATCTCAAATTTTGGAAATTTCATCTAGTTTTGCACACAGATATTTGTTTTTGCATTATGGAAATGTTGTTGAACAACAAGATAAACAAATCAGTCATTTCCAGCAATGTAAATTGAGGAAAAATTGGATTTCCTTGTTTAAACATTTCTTTGTGTCAAGCTGAGAATATTATGATGATGGAGGAGCCTACATCTGTCTCTTTAATATATTGCTAATAATGTTTTATGTTGGCACCCTCATGTTGATTATGTTTAAACTTTATAAAATCCCTATCCAATATTGGATGGAAGAGGCTTGTGGGAATACTTGCCATGCATGTTAAATGTCTGATGATATTGTACATGGCCATGATCTCATGATGACGATTGCAGCATGTTTGCTTATGATGATTATTTGCAATTCACATTGATGAGCTATAAGAAAACATCAAGGATAACACCTATGATGATGATGATTGCTCTAAATTATGTCCTTTTTGCACAAAATAAAAAAATACACGTATGGGTTTCAATTACATTTGCAATGGACAAAAGAATCCCATATTTCATAGAGCCATTGTTCCTAAACCTTTCGGTGCTTGTACTATAAGTTTCCATTTAAATCAGTACCTGGAATTGGGGTTTATTTGTTAAAATCATGAGACCTAAACTTAGGGTTTGGAATACACAATGTATAAATCTAAAAGGCCTCCCTGTGCCTCCCAACCAAGGTCTTACTTGTACAAGTTGTAGATCAGCATAAAACCTTAGTTTGTTTTTAAACAAGTGTTCAGACTTGAAGATCCACATCTACCATATGAAAGATTTGTTCTACATTATTAAGTACCCTTATTTGAAAATTGTTCTTCAATGACTTAGAATGATGATGCTTGATAAAAAAAAGAGGTATAGTCCAAAGAGTAACATTTGAGACATGTGCATTGATTTATTCGGTTCATTGGATATAGAGGTAAACACTAAAACCAGGAAGGGTAAAACCATCCATAAATATATGAGCTTCGTAGAAACTTGTGTAAATATAAAGAAAATAGTTAATGAAAAAATTAATATATATGGATTGAGTTACTCGGTTCATTTGATACAGGGGTTGAATCTATTATTAAACATTTGTTACAATTTTATAACATTTTGTTTAGGAGTTTGTTATGATGAGTTGGAATTTTTTCTAAGTTATATGTAAGCCTACGGGTGTAGAGTAAGGAGAGAGGAGTGGGAAATAAAATGAATAATCGGGCAATGTAGACTAGAGAACTAACCTAGAAGTTGTGTGATTAGGTCAGTGAATTGATAGAAGCTCTCAGATTGTGAAATCATCTATAGAGGTTGGAGAAAGTAATGCATTTCGTCATATATCGGACATATATTCTATACTACCGACATCTTCAATTAATTTATATTACTTTAGCCATGTATACAAGAGGCACAATATGAGTGCAGAATGTTTATCTAAGGAAGCATTGAATATGAAGGCTGGCCTCCTCTCCTTCTCATAACTTTTTGAAGGAGAAATCATTGAGGAAGGCATGATACAGTTAATTTAAGATATTTTTAATTTGTATGGCAAAGTGTTTTTTGGTTCTTTCTACTATGGGATAGATCAACATCTTTCTTGTTTTAGCTGGGGATATAGATTTTCTTTTCATCCCCTAAGGGGTGTGTTTTCTCCACCCTCGATGCCTCCTTGGATAAGCTGTTTGGGCTCCTTATGTTATCAGTGTGGTATTGCTACTTCAGTCATCTTGGCATTGTAGGTTCCATCCCTCCCCTTGAGAAATTTTTTGATACTTATGATCTCCACTCGTTAATGGAATGACTTATTGTCAGGACTATGTAAAAGTTACCTTTTATTCACTATTGAATATTAAGGAACACCTCTTTTTATTCTGAAAAAAAAGTTACAGAATATTTGCAAATGATTTTATCACATATATTCATATCCATAAACTAGGTGTTTTATATTTTTGGGTGAGGAAACAAACTAAATTAAAATAGGTACACCTAATAATATTGTAAAAAACATAGTTTGTATTTTGAGATAAATTGGTTGAATCATTTTCT
Organism: Pseudotsuga menziesii; assembly: GCA_001517045.1. NCBI lineage: Eukaryota > Viridiplantae > Streptophyta > Pinopsida > Pinales > Pinaceae > Pseudotsuga > Pseudotsuga menziesii. Next base: position 571,970 of record LPNX010672794.1, on the reverse strand, counting down.
ATGGAACAACTTGTTAGCTATATCATGTTAAAGGACTATGTGATGAACTGTTATACTAGGGAATTATTGATATTATTTAGGATAATGATATCACCATTATGTCATGCTTATAATTCTTTCCAATTTTTTTAATGGTATTTTTCTATTATTTGCCATTTTTTTTCCGGCCATGGTGCAGGTAGAACCAAACAAGTATTTATCAGACCTGTCTTCCTCCAACAAGGGGAGTTTGGGAAGGCTAGAGGAAAGTGAGAGATCCAGTAGGTCTACAAGGGCTAGATCAACTAGATGCCATAATATGAGAAGAAAATTCAATAAATGCATGGAATGTTTTCTCAGAGGAGGGTGGTCATGTTACTATGATGATGAGACAGTAGGAGAAATCAAGGTACTGTTAAGGTACAAAAACCTAGTGAAACAAGGGGTACCTAGGGATCTTCCTCAAGTAAACACTGATTTTTGTGTGAATGAGAGGATATATAGAATTGCACTGTCATCATTACATGGATTTGGGTTGTTTTGCATGGATGACATAAAGGTTGGATACGACAGATGAACAGAATTGATGGAGTATGTTGGACCCTGTTACAACTACAATGATTGGATGCACTTGTTGCAATATACACGAAGTATGCATAGATATGGGTTGTCAACAAATTATATACAACTGAAAGAAAAAGAGCAAAATAAAGGAGCAACATTGTACATTAACGGAAGGCCAACAATAACTGGGAATATTGTGGGGTTTATAAATAGTACACAACTAGGGTCTACACTTAACCAACCCAGCTTCATATTCAAGGAATGTGAAGGAAATCATGTCTTTGTATGTGACATTAAATCAATAGATGCTGGGGAAGAACTGCTTATTAATTACAATTTGAATCATGTAGATACAAACACAGTTAGTATGGATGTGGTACATCCAACAATTTACCCAACCTTTTATTAATTATTTTAACATCTTTAGGTTTTTTTGTTAGCATATAATTATATATTTTTTTATTAAATTTCCTATGTTGAATTCACAGGGATGTGATGGGGGGTACATCACCCCAGCAGAAGGTGAGAGGAGTACATGATCCGCGATGAAACAAGTATACATCAAAATGTTATGTTTTAAAATTGTTTCAATGAGTATTTTGGAGGGGTAAGTCATCATTTATAGTATGTTTTTTATGAAGGATTCTTTTAGCCATGGAACCTCCCTCAAAGTTGATGTTATTAGGCCTACCTCAAGGCGGAAGGTATACATCAAAATTTCCATTATAAAAATTTAGGAAGGAAAAATATATCTATCGTTATGTATTTTCAATAGTATATTTGGTTGATTTACATAATCTTATCTATTTTCCATGTAGAGTGTTGATCAGGGAAGCTAGTCGACAATTGATCAGAATACTGCAACATTGGGGCAACATGTAAACATGAATGTAATTCTACATTTTAAATACTGTAAAATTATACACATGTATAACGTGTAGCATAATGTTTATTTTGTTATGTATTTTTTCATTTTTATGTCTGCGTTCATTATGATAATGTTGTCTACTTTTTTTGTAGGTTGATGATCGAGGAATGTCCCTAGATGTTGATCAGATGACTAGAGCCTCGAGGAAATAGGAAAACCTAAATGTAATTCTACATTCTAAATAATTCAAAATTGTACACATATAAAACATGTAGCATAATTTTTATTTTGTTATGTATTTTGGAGCTTTTACATATTGCCTTCATTATGATAATGTTCTATACTTTTTTGGCAGGTGGATGATCCGAGAAAGTCCCTAGCTGTTTATTAGAGCACACCCTCATCTAGGCATCAGGTAAACCTAGATGTAATTCTAGGAATCTATCATGATAGACAATTTTTTTTAATACAATTTTTTGTGTAGACTATTGCTTCAAAGGCTAAGAGAATGAATGGTTTTTTCCTCTATTTCATGAATGAATGGTTAAATGAATGCTTTAATGAATGGTTTACTGATTTTTTTTATCGGCTATTGACTAAATGAATGGTTTAATGAATGATTTGATGAATGGTTTAATGAATGCCTTTTTTTTCAGTTTGAATGATTGAATGGTTTAATGAATGATTTCAAGAATGATTTAATGAAAGATTCTTTGAACTATTGAGTGAAATAAATACAGTAAATTGTTATTTGCAAGTACATGCATTGGGTTTGGGATATTGAGAGTGATGTCAATGGGGGGGAGGGGCCATAAGAGCTTACACATTCATGTGGTTGGTCCTGTTTAGTAGAGAATATTAAATTATTCTCAAAATTGAGAGGAGCTCAATGAATTGTAAGGAAGAATAAATTAAAAACAATTATTTCTATAATTGTAGTGTTTAAATTTTACTATTGTTATTTGAATCCTTCATTGGAACTTGTTAAAGATAGCATTGATAAACATTTTCATAGTTAAGAGGAAAGAAATGGCATTTTGATGTGATTGATGGCCTTATATACATAATTTTTTTCATTCTCCATGTTTTCTCAAGTGATCTATTATTAACAATTAATTTACTTGAATAGTTGAATAGTATTGTAATTTACATTGTAATAGTATTGTATTTATTTAGATTGGTTTTGTTATTTTCATAAATAGACAGATATTTATTTGATGGGTCCTAACATGAAATTATTGCAACAGGAAAAATTTTGAATTATGTTGAATGCTGTTTTGAAAGGTAAAGCAAAAGAAGACAGTGCTAAGCTCCACAAATCAAGGTATAATTATGTTTTCTTTGACTTGATTCAACTGTGTATTGGGTATTTATCCATGTGCACAAACACACATTTAGTTGATGATGATGATTACCATACATTTAGGATAACTTTGTTCTATTTTATCTATAAACTTAACTTAATTAGTTTGATTTATCAAGTTGTTTTTATGATTGAATAACTTGGAGAAGGAACCTCTGATTTTTATGAGTGAGTAAGTTGTAGAATACAGTCTTTTAACACAAATATTTTTAAAAATAGATCTAATGTATTTGTAGGCCAAGAATTCCAAGAGAATACTTTTATAATGTATATATATAGACTTTCCTTTATGTCATTCCAGTAGTAGCATTAGAGTTCATTTGTCTATTTTCATTAATTCTAGAATGTTAAAAGAGGAAATGTGGGTCTTATTCCATAAATGAATTTTAGGTATCAAAGGATAAGAAAAAAATACTCCTTTGTGTTGTGTCCTAAGCATTTTGTATAGCATCATTCTGAAACCTGAAAGTTTACTACAATTAGTTAGATTGATTAATGGAAGAAAATAAAATTGATTAGGATGGGACTGTAGTCTCATAGAAATGTGTCTTTACTTTTCAAAATATATTTTCTTATTGTATTTGGTTAGTTGACGTATTTTTTTAGTATTTTATCCAAAGTGCACCTTATAAGTCCCAAATTCCATATTCACCATTCTAGAGCATCCATAAATCGATATGGTAACTAAGTAGAGCCATTTTAGATGCAATACAAAAATAATTTAACATGGGGTAAGAGACTTGAACCCTCCACATTTCCTTTACCAATTTATAGTGGGAAATCCCCATCCCATCCCAATGAGAGAGAGTGTTTCCTGTGAATATTCATTTCTTTGTTATTGTATTCGCTTTTCACCACTCAGTCCCATTGAACTACTTTTGTGGTCATTTGTCAGAAATTAATATTATTATCTTATCTTATCTTTATCTATAGGTTGCCACAAAAGAACTCAAATTTCAAGATACCAATACTAATAAATCATTGCAATTTGAATCTTCTAGATCCTACATGAAATAATATATGAAAAATACCATCAAAATCTATCTTTAATTTTTAATACATTGCTACATGATTTTTTTAAGGATGCTACATGTCAAAGTTTCCAGAACTTTGATACTACCATGAACTTCAAAACTACCTAGATTTATTAACAAGGTTTATTTTCAGAGCTAGAGTCCCTAAACCTCCAAGAAGAGATGATTTGATGCTAGTATTACCTCTAAATTGTTCATATTTATTTTTTGGCACCTCCATAGGTTGCTGTTGAAGTTTCAAGCAATGGTCTGTACACAAATACAACCAAACCTCCCTAAAAACCATCCTTTTCATCTAAATAATGGATGATATTTGACCCTTTGAAGTGTAATAAGTATTTGAGTAATCCATACGAGGCGATATCATCTTGTGTAATGCGGTTAGTATATTCCTCCTCCAAAACCTTGACACAATCTCACTCATGCCAAGAGATTGACATTACTATCCTAGAAATAGGCTTGCCACACAAACAAAAAAAATAAAAAAAGAATTAGGGTGTGTGGGAATAAAGCAAATTTTCATGTAGGTTGTGCATTATTTCACAAAAAATCATGCAAGTTACTTCCATGTTGTAAAAACTACCATAGTTGTTTGGCTAAAATGAATTCAATCCATGCGCTAAATAGGTTCCCATCACATAGGCACATGACAAAATTTCATGACCAAAATAGAGGAAAGCCATGCATTACACAACTACCCACCAAAAAACAATTCTATATAGTTGCACAACCAATTGATAGGAGAGATTTCACACTTTTTGGATGCTATATCACTAGACATATTTGCAATAATGTTACATGATCATACTTTTCGTATCCTATGAGTTGTGCAAATGTGGGTTGATTAGACACTAATATTTGTGCAACTATTCGGTTGACAGTATTGCAATTCAATGGAAAACCTAATGGGTATCATAAGGGCTATAAATACCCCTAATACAAATTAAATGGATAAAATGAAAAGAAATTCAATACCTCTTCCCTCATGATCTTGGAATCTAATTTGAGTCGTCAATTTGACCACAATAATTTCCAAAACAATTAGTTCAAAAAGGATGGTCAGAAAAACAGAATGTGAATATGAATTTCGAAATGTTGGCCCACCTTATTTATAAACTACCATGTCATGATTCGAATGGACTATTATGGATATCAGGTGATTCCTTATTTGTCATCATTAACAAAAAAATCCCACTCTCATATGCTTCCATTTGGCTCACTTCATTTATCACCATCCTCAACTTCCTTTGGAACTATGCATTGGTTTTATGTTGTGATAGATTGGTTCTCACAAAATTGGTATGCAATCCTTCTCCAAGTATTCCCACATATATTACAACTCCACAAAAGGGTCATTTCAGGACACCCACAACATACTTTATCTCTAGAACCTTCAAATGACACCAAATTGTTGCAACAAAAGGTTTTTTGTTGGGGACTCTATTGTTGTTATGAAGATACAACTATGACTCTTGATGTATCCAGTCACTTCTTCTTAGATTCAAATTCTCAAGGAATAATGGAAATTTTGAAATCCAACAATTCTCGAAAGGTGACCAATACTCAAATCTAGAAAGTGTTACATAGTTTTTGCAAAATCTTTCTAATATTAGGAATATTTTATCAAATATGTACCAATAGAATTCTTTGTTATAGTAAGAGAATAAAGGACTCTAACTTCCTTCTAGATGCTCTCAATGCTTTTTCTATAAATCAGAAGATGATTTCAACATGTAAAAAATTATAGACTCTACTTGGTAGATGATTTTGTTAATTCAATCTTACCATTTCTGTGAGAAAAAAATATCTCATCCTTCCATTATTAACTATGTTCTAGTTTTTTTTCAAATTGTAGTCCACCTAATATATTGATTGGGCAATGTTGGATTTATAATAATACTAATTAAAATGAATTTTCTAGTTTTATGAAAGATATTGATCCCCTTTATTAATTTGAATCATCCAATTATAACTCCCCTTTGTCCTTTTAGTTAATAAGTTAACATGGACACTCATAGTATCATATTGGACTCTTTAGGCATCTGTATCATTGTCAACAATTCCCACCTTAAGGTTTGGGGTGGATCCATTTACTAAATATCCAAGGACATATTCCTTCTACCATGTGGGTTACTATTTGACCACTTTTTTACTTGGGAGACTTTTGTCTTTGAACATGGAATCTCCATGAGCTCACACTCAAAGCAAATTTTGCCAAAAAACAGTATGGTTTTATAGTCCAAAAGTTATGTCAAACTATGATTTTGGAACTCAAACACAATTGTTCCAAGGATACCTTCACTTAAAACTAAGAAAATGCAAATTCAATCCATAGATGTAGTATATTGCCTTATTCTTTCTAGGTCCATAATAATAAACTTTCCTATATCATTACCAATTGTTGTAAGGGTGTCCCATTCCAATATTCGAACAAAAGATTGGAATTCCTACACAAATCAAATATTTGTTAATGAATCTATAGGTTGACTAAATCCAAGTTGATATGGATTCATAAAGAGGCATGCTTCTTCCATAAACTAGGGCACTTACCAACAATGTGCACTATGTCATAGTCAGCCAAACATTAGAAAAAAAAACCCTTTGCATTAGGTTTGATCAACACCATATTCTACAAGAAAGAAACCCATAAGTATTCTACATATTTTTTAGTGATGGCCATAAGCTATGAAACCCTTGTATCATGATATGTAATAGTCCTTATCCTCCTCCATTAAGGGTTGTGACTGTTGAACATTACAACTGTTTAGGGCTGATATTATGCCCATATCTTCCTTTTCTAGGGTTGTTTATTCCCAAAGGATTTCCCAAAACTTTGGATTCAATGCCCAAATGAATTCAAAATTGTCCAAACATGACTTCATACTGACCGGAATTCATTTTTTAGAGTTGTTATTATGCCAAGAACTGTTTTTTGAGATATGAATTTGAAGAATCCACCCAATGCTGCATAATATAAGTCTGAGAATGACCCTTAGTAAATCGCAAAAATTTGCCCAATGTTTATAATAACAAGGTTTCCATATATCCAAGTTATTATTGTGATGAAACAGAGATTCCTAGGATGCCATATATCCTGGTTATTGTTGTGATGCATGCACAAGTCAGACACCCCTCTCCTGCATGATAATTTCAAAAATTAATACACCTATGCAACTTGGATTCTACTTTATTTTCCCAATACCAAGCACAGAAATTTGTCAAAATTTATACAGGAATTTCCAACTACAACTAATTTTCTAAGAAGAGTAAACTCTGTAAAGAAAATACTTTTTTCTTGCCATTCTTTAACAATGAAATTCCTTTGAGATGGAGTTTGGACATGTAAATATGACATGACATGAAGTGGATATCCATTTTCAAATAGATCAGTGCATGCTTAATAAATGTGGTTACACCATATCTTCATCATGCTGATATTGAATTATGTGGAATTAAAAAATATGTGATCCTAATTTAGACCAAATTCGAAGAAAGTTTAGAACTGATCTTTAGCCATTATTGTGCTTATTTCAATGCTTAATTTCAACTTTTGAGGTACCTTTCTTCATGAAGAACTTTTCCTAAGTATTAAAAGGATGAAATTTTACAATGCACTTTAGTATGTTGACATAGTGTATAATGGTAATGTTGATTGATATATATATTACGAATGTTGCATTTTACCCTTTAGTGTTTGTGATCATTGGACTAGGGAAAGTATGAATTGTTTCTAAGGAAGTTGATGCTTATGAGAATGATGGGTGTGGTCATGAAGGTCCTCAACAATCATGAGTATATAATATACTTCTTGCAGAAAAAAGAAGAGATGATAATTAATCATGCCAAACTGTGCCCCCATCTCGAATTCATATATAAAAAATGAGTTGAAGCTTCCAAGGTATGCACATTAATTCTCTTATTTCACTTCATGGGAATTGGTAGTGTTTTTTTAATGAATGATAGGATTTTTTCCCTTGGCTTAGTCCTCAAATGGATAAAGTTCTTTTAAGTTTGTTGTTTTTGTTGATGTATTTGTAACTTCAGAATGTATTCACTTGTATATATTATGTATTGTACCCCGATGTTTATTCCGGGAAGTATCTATAATGTAATTGTGTCATGTCATACCTTGATGTTCCAATCGGGAGATTCAATAATGTAAAAAAGTCATGTAAAGTCATTGAGGTTAACCCTCCATTGTAAGTTGGGCCAATAGTCCCCACAATTGTGTTAAGATTAACCCTCCTGGTTGATCGAAGGGAAAAGTCCTCACAGTTGTGGGGAACTAGGGTTATTAGAATTTCCAAGAGATGTCGGCTCTAGTAAGTAATTGTTAAGTGGGGCCGACATGTTGAAGTGGACATTAAGTGAAAGAAAGAATATAAATACAGAGTGTGACTCTCTATTTATCACACACACACTCACTCATTGGGGCGCATGAGTGAGAGAGGAGAAGCTCTCTCAAGTGTGTGAGAGAGAACAAGTTGTGGAGATCATCTTTTCTTTTTTTGGGTTTTACTACTACCATTGGTGCTCATTCTCTCTCTAAGGAAGTTGCAGGGTTTTCTCCTTTATGGATTCCTTGAGGAAAATTCTTTCTGTCTCTTGTCTCTTGTGTTTATTGCTATGCATGTTATTATCTCAGATAAGATCCTAAGATCATATTGCTTAAATGATAAAAATCTAACATGGTATTAGAGCTAACCTAAGAAGAAGACATTGTGCAGCTACAAAATCTAGGGCGTCTTACTTTTTGGGTCTCTATCCACAATCCATCAGCAAAATTATGCTAGGATGACTCTCCATTGAAGGGCACATCTTTCTGTCGAAGCAGAATTCAATTTCGAGCATTTTCAATTTTTGGTGTGGGAAATTAGGGCTTCTTACAGAAGAGGAATTTTTGAGTGAGCCAAGCATAGGATTTTTCTCCTCATAAAAATTGAATTTTAGAGACCCGGGTCTAGATTTTTGGTTGGGTACAACTCTAGGAAAGTCAAACCCTAGTTTGACCTCGGGTCGAAAAACCCCTAAAATACTAAAAACGATACTTTTTGGTACATTCTCTATATCTCGGGATTGGAGAAGGATTAGGAGCAAAAAATTTCACAGGATGAAGATAAAATCCTAATTTACTCTGTATCCTAAGTTTAGCCTCAGATTCACTATATTCTAGGAGATATGATACCTCCAAGTTAGGGCTCCAACCTCTTCCAGGATCCATCCCTAAATAGGAAACTTGGGGAGAATTGATATATCTCAGGCTACAAAGGTCCAAATGAAATTTATGAAGATTTTATGGAAAGGGCATGGACTGTAATTTCTGTGTTCCAAGCTTTAGACCCCTAAGATGAAGTAGTGACATGTGGAAGTTCGTACAACTTCGTTATACTAAACAATACTGAAACATAGCACCTTGGGAAAACAATCATAAGTCCCAATTGATGAAACCAATTCTGATGAAACCTATGGTGTTGGAATTGGTACATGTGTGGATACCGTAGTGCAAACTTTAAGACACAGTGGAGCAGTAATTTTGGAGATACCGTAGAAACAGTAGTAGGAATTTCTGTAGAATAAATTGGTAAACTAGGGCTTCCTATTCCGGGATATTCCATCCACATCATCATGTTGATCATCATCATCGTTGGAATCATTTTTATCATCATCATCATCATCATCGTCAGCATCATTTTTATCATCATCATCATCATCATCATCATCATGTTGATCGCCATCATCGTCAGCATCATTTTTATCATCATCATCATCATCGTCATCATCATGTTGATCATCATCATCATTGGCATCATCATC
>LPNX010672794.1:554848-557348 GCA_001517045.1 Pseudotsuga menziesii | reverse complement strand
AAAGACACAAAGTACACTTGGAATCTTTTTCATGTTTGGGTCCAGAGCACGAAAAAGAAAAAGTGAGCTCAAACCGGGTGTTCATTTTCCGTAAGTTTAGTCCCTTAGGTCCGGAAAAGTGATAAACCTATACCTGAGAATACTCTTCTCAATTCCGAAGAAAAGAGAGTGATCCATTCTCGTATTATTCCGCATGGTCCGAGAAAGAGATAACCTACCACCAATGCGGATGCCCGTTCACCTATTCTTAACGAGCTTGAACGGACGAGATAACTCGGCAGTCAAGTCTATTTTGAAGGAGTCAGACCTGAGCCTAAAGAAACTCCATAAGGGTGGGGAGTCCTATAAATGGATAGCTTATAAAGAGAGATTCATAAGAAGCTCTATTTGACGTGAAAAATAGCTATGAGGAAACCCCTGGGCCTGAAACAGTGACGAAAATGAGTATCAAAGGATGACAATGGCATATAAGAGTGATACTCATGAAAAGGGATCTTAGCCACGGAAGAACAATGGTAGAGACAAGAAAATAATGTCTTAAAATACCATAGTCCGTGGCAAAAATGTTGAGTACTAAGGTTAATGTGGAGTGATAAAATGCCAACATGTGTTGGAAAGAGCAAAAACCACCCTATAGAAGCATCAACACTTTGTAAAAGTAGGTAAACCTGTTCCAAGGCACAAAAGGGGTAATATTAATCAATTGTCATTTCAAAATATATTAAAAAACCCACTTTACGAAATTTTATTTCTATTAATAGTTTGAAAATCAAATCATTTCTTACCATTTGCATTTTTTGAGCCAAAAAAGGAAAGTTTACCCTCTAGCTTTGATTGCTTGCCGTGGACAATTGGACCGTCGGAATTCAGATCCGTCAGCTTTAGGTAACTCTACACCCTGAGCTCTTCATTTTCATCCAAACAAATTTTAAAATTGATGGTCAATTCAGTTTATTTCATCATTAGAAAAAAATAGCAAAATGTATTCGCGGGTTGCTACGCATGAAAGCCGTGAATACGCGACTTGCTGCATAGGAAATTCGCGAATGACTCGTGACTTGTCCTAATGGACAATCGCGCATGCTGCACAAAGGATGAAAGCTTTAAAAATGGTTTAAATTTTTAAATTTTTATGGTGAAATACTGAATTAGACTATGTTTATTTGTCAGGGAAACATGGTGCTGGAGTGGAGGGAGAGGGAACATGAGGTGATGGACCAAGTGGCTCTCCAAAGCCCGCCTACCATCCAAGCATTATGGAATAGTGGGCTGCTCAAGTTCTTTTGCACATCACCCATGTGGGCCAATGTCCGCATATTAGAGTTCTTAGTACATTACTGGGACCATGACCTGGGGATGTTCAATATCCAGGGTGAGACTTTGGAGCTGCCCACACAGGACATCTACTTCATAACTGGATTATCACATCGGGGAGCACCGGTGAACCTGGAGGGCACTGGCAGGGGTGGGGACCCCTTGAGTGTCCAAAACTATGTCGATGTATTCTGCAGGCCAGGTACTCAAAAGAAGGGCAGCAGTGTTCTCATAGCAGATATACAGGATCTTACATTACAGGTTTTGGCTAGTACTATAGTGAGAATTTCAGGGTCGGCAGGATTACACATGGCCACCGGGACCCAGATGAGAGTGGCGGTGGACTGCTTTAGAGGCACACTCTTTGATTGGTGTATAGGGATTTCCCCCATCATGAGGAGGCAATTATCCGACTGTAGGAGGGGGAGACGGAAGAAATTTGGCTATGATAGTATATTGGTAGCATTCTTATTTGAGAGGGTGCCAGCTATGAGCCCTGCGATACCCTTACAGGTCCATCATCCACGGCAGCCGAGGCTGAGCCGATGGGGAGATATCTTCCTCCGTCAAGGAGGAGGAGATGTAGTATAGAGAATGTATGACGATGATTTCTATTCATGGTGGGAATGGCAGGTGCCGACGTTGGAGCAGTTTCCATACGCTGGATTAGATTTCCGAGGTGATCCTGACCTAGTCTTCCCTCCAAGAGGAGCATGGGGAGAGATGGGTAAGTCATTTTTAATTTTTTATCATTATCATATTTTTATGGATTTTCAAATGATAGGATATATACATATGCACAAGTCTAACCCTACTCATGTTTCAAAATACAGATATTGGACCAGTCCGCCCTGCAGGACACCCACGTACCTTTGTACGTCCTGTTGTAGGGGGATACCCAGGATTGATCACGGTACTCAAGGCGAAGCTAGGTAGGATGACCGAGCGAGTACCTATGATACGGATAGAGCATCTCCCTGTAGCTATGTAGGAGTCCGTAGTTGGGTTTCCACCGGCCTGGCTACGTCTTTTCAGACGGGTAGCCAGAGCAGTATGTGTATATAGAGATGCAGTGGAGGCTACCGAAGCCGAGGAGGCTGAGGAAGCCAGGGGGAACAGAGATCACAAGGACCAAGGAGGTCCCAGTGGCCATGGCGGGCAGACTTAGTTTTAGGCATTTTGATGG
>LPNX010672794.1:440005-554135 GCA_001517045.1 Pseudotsuga menziesii | reverse complement strand
GGATTTCGCATTCAATCAGCGTAATAGCTTCCACCCCGTGAACAAGTTGGAAGGGGGAAAAACCCGTAGCAGTTTTGACATTGGTTCGATAAGCCCAAAGAGAAAGATATAACATGATGTGCCAATTTGAACGGGTTGTATTAATAGTACGTTTAAGTATAGTTTTCAAAGTTTTATTTACATCCTCAACCTGACCATTTGCTTGCGGATAATAAGGAGAAGAATGCTCTTGTCGAAATACGAGCATAGTGGTCAGTTCTGTCATCATGTGATTTTGGAAATGACTGCCATGGTCAGTGACAATCAATTTGGGAATACCAAACCTAGAAATAATCTGATTAAACACGAAGTAAGCTGTCGTTTCCCCATTGTCTTTGAAAGTAGGCATTGCCTCTACCCATTTTGTGAAATAGTCGACAGTGACAATGATGTATTTGTGCCCCCAGCTGAGGCTGGGTTGCATGTCATATAATAGATCCCCCACTTCATGAAGGGGCCTACCGAGACAACAGGAAACAAGGGAGTAGGATGCGACCACATTTTTCTGGTGTAAAGCTGACAAGGATGACAACGTTTCACAGCTTCCACACAATCTTTAAAGATGGTGGGCCAGAAATAACCAGCACGTAATATCTTCTGGGCCGTTGCTAACCCAGATAAATGACCCCCACACGCTCCACTATGGGAATCATTTAGGACAATCTCCGCTTCCTCATGAGTAAGGCAGCGACGCAAGACAGAATCTACCCCTCTTCGATATAATGTATCTCCTATTATGAGGTAGTTTTTAGCATGAAGACGTAACTTGCGTCGGTCTTCCCTAGAGTAAGTGGTAGGATACTTCAAAGTCTAGAGATATATGAGAATATCTCCGTACCAAGGATCAGAGGTAGATATAAGGAATATGTGCTCATCTGGGAATGAGTCATCTTGAACCACTACATCTTCTTCCGTAGGGAATTCTGCTATCAGCTCGGCAAAAACTAAGGACTTTTTGGACTTAGCAGATTGGAAAACCAAGTCAAACTCTTGGAGAATGACTATACACTTATTGAATTTCCCCCCAAAAATCCATCGGGATAAAACATATTGGAAAGGGTTTACATCTGCCACTACAGTAGTGGTCCTCAGTAAGATGTAGTGCCGTAACCTCTGTACAGCATAAACAACCGCTAAGGCTAACTTCTTGACGTGGGAGTACTTAAGCCCAGGCCCAACCAGAGCACGGCTAAGATAATAGACAACATACTCAATGAGCTTGTCATCCTCCTGAACTAGCACTACCCCAATGGTAGACTCCGACGCAGCTAGATATAATAAAAAATCCCTAGAGTAATCTGGAGGGCGTAATAGAGGAGCCGACAACAAGGCTTTATTCAATGCCTCGAACGCGAGTTGTGCAGTTTCATCCCATACAAATGGGGTGTCCTGTTTAAGCAGGCGCATGAAACCTTTTGTGATCTTGGCATAATTAACGATAAAACGTCGAAGGAAGTTAGACTTACCTTGTAGACTCTGAAGTTGCCTAAGTGAATGAGGAGGAGGCAGATTTACAATGGCCTCGACTTTTAACGGATCCACCTGTATGCCCCTACTAGAGACAATGAATCCAAGCAATCTACCTGATTCGACGCAGAAAACACACTTGTGGGGATTCAAGCGAATTTTATAGTATCTGCATCTCTCAAAAATCAACCGTAAATGATCTGGATGTTGAATCCTCTTGCGAGAATGAGCAGGCAAATCATCAAGGTAGGGCTCGACAATGGATTTTATATCATGAAAATCAAAGTTCATGGCTCGTTGAAAGGTTGCCCCTGCATTTTTCAATACAAACGGCATTTTTCTATAGGCAAATGTACCCCAAGGGAAAATAAAATTCGTTTTATGCTGGTCTTTTGGTTTGATTTGGATTTGATTGTAGCCAGAAAAACCATCCATAAATGAGAATACTTCACTACCCGCACATGCATCTATGATTTGATCAATAAACGGTGTAGGGTAGTTGTCCTTGGGACAGGCTTTGTTAAGGTCTCGAAAGTCCATACAAATGCGAATAGTCCCTTTCTTTTTGTCAACAGGAACTAGGTTGGACACCCACTCAGTCAAAGCAACAGGATATATAAAACCTACTTTCAACAGCTTTTCAACCTCTGCCTTCACAGCCGCCGCTTTACGCGGGTTCACAGGGCGTAATTTTTTTCGAACCGGCTTACCATCAAGATAGGTTGGGATCTCATGTTGAACAATAGATGGATCAATACCTGGCATCTCCTCATATGACCAGGCAAAGATATCGCGAAATTCCTTGAAAAGGGCAGTATAAATGGCAATCTCCTCTGGAGAGCAGTTTGCACCTATATAGATATTTTCCACGACATCTAGCTTTACAGAGATGTTGATCGGTATAGTAACAGAAATGTTTTCCATATTCCCCTCGGAAACCACTCCTTCCCTAGGTAAAGGGTTGACAGGTGTATCAACATCATCCGATAGTCTCACATGAAACTCTTGGTTTTCTATCTTGCTTAGTTCTGGAAGGAAATAAGATCGGTGATGAAGATCCTCACATATCTTATCACGTGAACACATAGCTTCCAGAATAGCTTCATCTGAAGGTAAAACAGTGTCTAATCAATCTATGGAATATAAAGAGTTATCTTCCCATGAAGGCATATAAACTTCTTCCAGATCATCTGAGACTGTAAGAGGATCTGGAATGGGATCTACAGTGGTTTGGGTAATAGCTTGATATGCCACTTCCACTGCAGACAAGGGAACTTTCGGTTCCTGAGGGGTTGGGAGGACCCAAGGATCAGTCCTATCGACCACTGAATCAATGGACTTCCCTACAGTAGTATAACCGAGATAAAGGACTGGAGCTGGAATATCGAATGTGCCCATCAATGATGCGTACAGTCCAGCCCCCAAGCTCTATGCAATAGGTTTGGCCTGATCAACCAATGGCACAGTGGAATCTTTAGACTCTAGGCGGCCTTTACGAGTAAAATCAAGTTGGTCAACAGTGACCAGCTTTCCCTCATGTGGGAAAACCACGACATGAAAGACAGCAGATGCAATAGCAGACATTGCATAAGTCCAATTCCTACCCAGAAGCAAATTGTAGTCCAATGGAGCATCGATCACTTCAACTTCAACAGAGACTGCTTTGCCAGCCAACTTAATCTCGAAAGCTGGTAGGATACCATGTGGATGGAAAGACCTTCCATCAAAAGTAGTAAGTAAAGTGGTTGATGGGACCAGCTCTGGGGATCCAAGAGCTTTCCAACAAGCCAGGGACATAACACAAGTAGAGGCTCCCTCATCAAAAACCGCTCGTCCAATGGTCTTACCACCATGGACAACATCTATCGATAAAGCTACATGATAAGGGAGGCGAATTTTAACATCTGAGAGATTAAATTTCGCTAAGAGACTCGAAGAGTCCATGCTACCTAGAGCTTCTAAAAGGGCATTCCGCTGAGCGGGACAACTCTGTAGCACCTCCAAAGCTGACATTGCACACGGAGTCTGAGCCAAGTCTTCAACCACTGAGTAGTTAGAAGTGGCTCGGGCATTTGGGTTATGCAAAGTCTTCTTAAAGATACCTTTGGGTATATTTGGCATTGTTTCCGCAGGTTTCTCTATAGTGAGAGGGTTGGAAGATTCGACTACAGCTTTACCCTTCTCATCGGTCTCTTTCTCATAGTTCTTGTTCCTAGTTTGTAACAAAGTTGAGGATCTAACCATGTTGATATAATTAGGGTCAGGAGCAGTTTGACTACCCCCTGCTACGGTAGAAGCTGAAGCAGAATTCTGCCCTTGGGGAAATGGATCCTTCAGGACAGCCGGTGGTTGCGTTTGTAACAGCTTCTGAGCTTGTTCCATGAGGGGACAAAGATGAGTAAGATGGTCCCCTTGGCGCAACTTACAAGGGAACTTGATTTTCTTCTTTTCCTTTTTTCCCCCATCAGCATTGTTCGCAGGATTTGGCTTGTTTTGATTTTGGTTTCCCTCTCCCTTTTTACCTTTCTTCTTCTTCCCGCTGGGCTGCTGATTTCCCTTTGAAGAGGTTTGTGCAAAAACATTTGCACTTTGGGAGGAGGGGGCAGCCTTTGCTGCCTCCGCCGTAGATTGTTTGACAGACAATTGGTGAAGTTGTTTTGTCAAAGACTCTACAGTGGGAGATTTTACAGACCCAACCACACCATCGGCATGGGGTCCAGGCTTGGGTTTCTCGGCCTCATGTGAAGGCCTTGGTGCCTTAGGGATGATTTCATATAAAATCCCAGACTGTGAATAAATCAATTCCAACTGCTGGGCCTTGAGTATGGCTTCTTCCTCACTAGTCACTCCTGATGTGGAAACATCCTTAGATATATAGCGCAATAAAGATTTAAGGAACCATTCTAATAGAAACTCAGGAGGGATGGTAGCTTTAATGAGGCTCTTTCTCCTCCTCCACTCTTGGATATGATCCGAGATGTGGGTTGCCTTGTTTTGTCTAAAGGTGGACAACAAATCCGTTCCGAATTCGTAACGGACTGGAAGCTGAAAGTGGCTAAGGAAAGCGGTAGCCAAGTCCCAGAAGCTGCTAAAAGCAGCAGAAGGCAGCTCAATGTATAATTTCACTGCAGTGCCTATCAAGGTCCTCTGGAACAGCCTCAATCTCACTGAATCTTCATTCAATGAGTTGGAAGAACACCATAAGTGGAAGGTGGTGGCATGTGCCCCAGGATCTTCACCAGCCTTACCTTCGAACTTAGGGATGTCCGAGGGTAGTTTGGTGGGAACAGGTGGCCACAAGGGGTCATGCCTCACCGGATCATTCATCAATTTTGATAAGTCTGGCAAGTTCAAAGTTGCCAGAAAAGGAAGCTTTGGCCTAGCCGATGTACTAGAGGTACTAGCTTGGGGATTAGAGGGACTTGCCCCCGATCACCCATAAGTAAAAGTGGGGTTGCCCCCAGACACCGGTTGTGAAGTGGAAAGGTTGCTTTGGAACGGATTCCATCCGTAAGCCACCGAATTTTGAGTAGGAGTTGCAGTGTAAGTGGTTCGGGCCGTCCCCATAGAAGTAGGGGTCTGAAAGACTGGAGTAGGTATCCCTCCACTAAACAAAGAGAAGGGAGAGCTCGTGTATGGGACCGAAATAGGGGTTTGGTAGCTTTTCCCGTAAGAGGTGTTGCTGCCAAACTGCACTCCTACATATGAAGGAGGTGGACCTACGTATGGACTGGATGGGGGTATGTGCCCCCATTCCAAGGGAATCCTTGGACAAAGGCCGAGGATCCCACCGGACCACTGTGGGTAGTGTAAGGGAAGGAAGAAGGAATTGTAGGCATACTGGGAATCCCAGTAGCCATATCACCAGACATACTTCCTATGTTCGAGTAAACCGGTGGTTGGACCACCCAGCTTGCTGGAGTTAACGGTGTGGAAGGTAAACTAGATCTAGGGGTACTAACCGGGGGAGGTAGTACCCCTTCAACCAGAAGGGTTGAGGTGAAAACAAATGAACTTTCTCCTTCAGAAGACATAGCTCTACCTACAGGTACACCTAACACTGGTAAACTAAAAGGCCTAACCTGCACGATCACTGGATTGTTCAAATCAGTCAAGGGGGTATTATAATTTCTTGCAAACTCGTCAGCTTGCAATTCTTCTACCTTGACTGTGTCAAAGTCAAAGCGGTTAGCTATTAATTCCGGTTCACCAAGAACCTCACTTACTCCTACTGGTTCAAAAGAACCACCTGTGCTTAATCTCCGCCTTTGGGGTAAAGGTGGAGGTTCCAGTGGTGAGAGAGGAGGAAGGTTTCTCAACCTTCTTGACCTTCTAACAAGTTGGTCCTCCAGAATTAAGACTTTAAAAAATCACACCCTAAGGCCAACTAAACACAAGCAGATCCACAGAGCATACACTAAAAAGATTCTAGAGTCTCAAGCAATCAAAACAGGCTATAAAGATATGCTTTCCCGAAGAAAGATGATGAACAGTTACTTGGAATCCTTGAGGGGTTCTTAGGAACAAGTGGAGGAATCACCCAACCGCCCTCCTACACTTTCCACAAGGGTTACCTTCCAATTCCGTTCAAGGTGAACTAGAAATAACCTTCCGGTTTACCTAGGTATGAGCCCTAAAAAGACAAGAGACTAAGGCTACCTTGACAATACCTACTATCTGGGGGGTCAGTCGCAAGCCGAACTCGTACACATGGGCAGGGTAGCTGAGCCCAAAAATCTGTCTAGGACAGAATCCCCAGATGCATAAAAGTCGTAGGTTACATTTTGACAAGGATTCGGGGGGTTATCTCCTCTGTCCAAGCCTCCACGCGGCCTAGTACTTAACTCCTGTTTGAGAGGAGCTTCCCAGATACAGCGGTAGAACCAAGGATTTACCTAATGAATAGTCCACTACGTCTGAGTTTATAATTTGTGGGAATTTTACACTCCCTAGCCCATAAATCTAGCCTAAGCTAGTAGGTGAAAGGCCCTAAAAATAAAAACTTACTAATAAATTTTAATTTTATGCGTTAATTTTAAGGGCTGTTCTTTACTCAAAGGAAGTGGAAGTGATGGACTGTATGGTGTTTTGACTCAGCAGAAAATAAATGAAAGTAAAAGTGCATTTAAATCAAACTAACACTATAAAATAAACTTCTTTTCATTTTTTCAAATATGTACTGATGAATTAACAACACTTAATAAGAGAAACTAGCCTATGTTTTTGTATTTTTCTGAGATAATATTCTTTAAACTGAAACAAACACTACTTTATGCAAAAATTACAATGCAAAAGATTAACTATGTTTTGTTTTCCACTTTAAAAAATGCTCAAAAAAAGTACTATGCATCTACAATGCACTGCTTGAGTGAACTTGACACTTATGGAGTGTATAAAAACTACAAACTGAAGTAAACAGGAAAACAGGACCAAAAGACTAGCAAGAAAAGCAGGCTAGGACCCTAGCTTGGGTGCAAGCATTGACACAAAATAAAAGTAGACTTTAAACAGGAAAGTGCAAACCAATCATTGACAGAAAATCAGACTGGAAATACAGAGTCTAAGACCCTGATCACTGATCTAGACTCAGGCACTCTCACCAACAACCCAAACAAGCCAAAAAAATTCAAGATGCAACCAGTCAATAAAAAAAGTAAAAAGGGACTCAAGGGCTTTCAAAAGCACTTAGATGTGATCACCTGATACATTCAAAAAACTCTACAGTACTCTTAAAGAAAATCTTCTCAGAAAACAGGACTTGTAACAGGAAAAGACCAAGCAAACTTTCACACAAAAATCCCAGTTTCCAGGAGTACTCGCGACTGTCAAGCAGTGCAAGTCCCGAATGATTCACAACTGTTCAGTGGAACAACGTGCAAATGCAACTCAAAATTCGCGATTGTCCAGAAGGACAACCCACGAATGGGTATAAATTTTTTT
This sequence comes from Pseudotsuga menziesii, assembly GCA_001517045.1. Classification (NCBI taxonomy): domain Eukaryota; kingdom Viridiplantae; phylum Streptophyta; class Pinopsida; order Pinales; family Pinaceae; genus Pseudotsuga; species Pseudotsuga menziesii. The sequence continues at coordinate 546,689 of LPNX010672794.1, read as the reverse complement.
CAAAAAACAGAGAAAAAAGACCCAAGACTTTCAAATGCTGAAGTAATTAAGAAGCAGGATAAAAATCACAAGCAGACTTCAAGCAAACACTGGTCAGGAAACAGAAAAAGACCTAAAGCAGACTAGGCTTCCCCAGCGGAGTCGCCAGTTTTGTTGTACAGGATAATTCACGTAATAACCTAGGTCTGGGGGGTTACCAACATACTCATAACTTGCAGACAATTTGACTCTAAAAGCACATAATAGGAAATAGGAAAGTAGAAGGACTTACTTGTATTAAACGAAAGTTGATCCTTGCTATCTTCTCCCTCTCTGATCCACTTCCAAAGTCTCCAGGATAGTTCCTCCTTCACCTGTTAATAAACACTCTTCCAGATACAAAGCAATTCATATATATAGATGCAGGTCAGGAAAATCATATATCATCTTGAAATGTAAACATTTACCAATCTACAAGATATGAAACACATATGGAAGAAGTAATATCTTTATTAACAATAATAGAAAGAGTTTAGGTTACAACCCAATGTCTGAACAAGGACTCCTCTATCACCAAAGGACTCTGAGTTTCTCTGCTCCAAAGATTTCTGTAGACAATCCACCAGCATAAATTTGCTCTCCAAGTATCATTCCCCAACACCCTCCCTAAGGCCTCTATTTATATGGATGAAATGAGGCAGTTCTCGAAGGTTAGGGAGGTTGTGGCAGTTAAGAAGATTAAGTTAAATGATAAACTAATCTTCCATTTAGCGCATAGTTTTAAGTTTTAATGTTTAGGAAACCATTCATGGGTCTGTAGTAGAGCAACCCGCGAATGATTCGCGACTATATAGAAGAGCAACCCGCGAATAAAAGAATTCATGACTTGCTGTATAGGAGACTCGCGAATGATGCGCGAGTTGTCAATATAGAGAGTCACAAATACAACTCAACATGGCAAAATTGGCAAAGTAACCAGCTGGGTGTATAGGGAATGTACTTCATCATAAGCCAAGGTATAGTGAATATGGGCAACCTCAATCCATAAGTGTCCTTTTGTGTGCCGACATGAGGGATATTAGCACTTGGATGGAGAGGTTCCATTCAGGTGTATAATAGACACATGACAAGAAGAATCATGTGTGCAAATGAAAGAATGCCTTGCACGAGCTCACAAGACACCCATGGGATAATACATACATGAGGAGCTTGAATAAGATGACAAGATCACAGATAGGTGCGAGAAGAACTTTTGAAAAATTTCAAGATAGAGGATCTTGGTATCCAGTGATCCTAGATGGATACACTGAATATTAGTAGCAGAGGAAGCTACTTGTCACTCCAGTATAGAATGTTTCAGTGCATAGAGTATGAAAGACAAAGGGAGAATGATGCTTCGCTTCAGAGGGAGTGACTACAGAAGATCCTGGGGTTCGACATGGTATGACAGGATGGACATATTACTGATGAATCTTGGATTTATTGAGATTAAAGAGGATTCCAACCTTTGCTTCAAGGTTGAAGATGGAATACCAGTGATGCTCCTATTATATGTCGATGACTTGTTCCTGACAGAAAAGAGGAACTCATTAAAATTGCAAGAAGGAGACTTTCTGCTGAGTTCGAGATGAAGGACTTGGATATGATGGCATGGAGGTGTGGAAGAATATCCTTGGGACAAGGGAAGTATGCAGTAGAGATCCTGAAGAGGTTCAATATGATGGACTACAAGGCCATGACCACACCTATGGCATCGAACCTGAAGCTATTGAGTGTTGCTTCATCAGAGTCGGTTGATGCCACAATGTATCATCAGATGATTTTTTCCTTGATGTACATGATGAATACGAGACCAGATATTTGCTTTGCTATGAACACATTGTCACATGTTCACCTGATGGTTGCAAAGCATGCAGTGAGGTACCTGAAGGGTACAATTGATTATGGGCTCAAGTATGAGGCAAATCAGAAGATTAACCTAGAGGGTTATGTGGATTCGTATTGGGAAGGAAGTGCCATTTATAGGAAGAGCACTTTGAGGTGCTACTTCAGTATGAGATCAGAGAGGAGTATTGAAGCTCCAGTTTGTGATCTAGATCAAGATCTCTTGAAAAAGGGAGTTCTAGCATAGCTGGCGAGACATGTGGTCTGAGCATAAATTCTAGCAAATCTCGTAGGTTGCTTTGATGCCAATGGTCATGTAGGTTGTCCTCGGATGTAATCTGTCCTGGCGAAGCTTGTAGGTTATCCTTGGACGTAATCAACCCTGATGTGATTCTATGCTATAAATGGCTAGAGTGAAGTTTGAGTACTTCAGGGAGAAGCTTGGTCTTCTCTAGATTGAGGTTCCTTGCAAAGGGAAGTGATGATTTCGTGAGCCCTTCTGACATGGTGAGAGGTTTGGTTCCTTCCATGGTCAGATATAAGTGTTGTGCCTTTATGACATGCTAAGAGGATTGGTTCCTTCCATGGTCAGATGTAATATCTGTGACATGGTGAGAGGATTGGTTCCTTCCATTATCAAATGTATGTGATGATGCCATATCCAACATGAAAAAGGGTTGGTTTTGTGAAGACACGTCTAGTATGAAAAAGGACTAGCTCTGTGTAGATCCCACATCCAACATGAAAAAGGGTTGGATCTATGATGACACATCTAGTATGAAAAAGGACGGGCTCTGTGTAGATCCCACATCTGGTATGAAAAAAGACTAGCTCTTTGATGACACATCTAGTATGAAAAAGGACTAGCTCTGTGTAGATGCCACATCTAGTATGAAAAAGGACTAGCTTTGTGATGATACATCCAGTATGAAAAAGGACTAGATTTGTAGATGTGCATCCAACATGAAAAAGGGCTGGCTTTGTTGATGAAGACCTACATGGAGGCTAGGCCTACAACCAGCATGAAGAAGGGCTGGCTCTGTAGGACCTCTTGCGATGAGAAGAATGAAGAGATAGCACCATTTGATTGAGATAGCAGAAGCAGTAATGATGATGATTATTCGGTGATGATTCAAATTTTATGATGATCTAGATCAAGTAATGATCTAGACTTGATGATGGTCCAATGATGCTCCAAATCAAGTGATGATCCAGACTCGATGATGATCCAGTGATGATCCATACTTGATGAAGATGAATTGACAATGAAGATAACTTGACGATGAAGATGACTTGAAGATGAATATGAGTTGATGATGATCCAGATGATACAGAGAATAAGACTTGTGTTGATAAATTGTGTCAAGAGAATACCTTCCTAGTTAAGAGGGAGTGTTGATGTATTTGTAACTTCAGAATGTATTCACTTGTATATATTATGTATTGTACCCTGATGTTTATTCTGGGAAGTATCTATAATGTAATTGTGTCATGTCATACCCTGATGTTCTGATCAAGAGATTCAATAATGTAAACAAGTCATGTAAATTCATTGAGGTTAACCCTCCGTTGTAAGTTGAGGCAATAGTCCCCACAATTGTGTCAAGGTTAACCCTCCTTGTTGATCGGAGGGAAAAGTCCCCACAGTTGTGGGGAACTAGGGTTATTAGACTCTCCTAGAGATGTCGACTCTAGTAAGTAATTGTTAAGTGGGGATGACATGTTGAAGTGGAAATTAAGTGAACGAAAGAATATAAATAGAGAGTGAGACTCTCTATTTATCACACACACACTCATTCATTGGGGTGCATGAGTGATAAAGGATAATCTATCTCAATTTTGTGAGAGAGAACAAGTTGTGGAGATCATCTTTTCTGTTTTTGGGTTTTACTGCTGCCATTGGTGCTCATTCTATCTCTGAGGAAGTTTCAGGGTTTTCTCATTTATGGTTTCCCTGAGGAAAATTATTTGTGTCTCTTGTCTCTTTTGTTTATTGCTATGCATGTTATTCTCTCAGATAAGATCCTAAGATCATATTTCTTAAATGATAAAAATCTAACAGTTTTCCCATTGTTTTCTGATTTTTTCTATAATGTTTATTTCTTATTTCTTCCACTGTCCATGATACCCTGTTCTAGGATGGAATACTTTTTGTTTTGTCTATGGAATTCTAAGTGGATTTTACTGTGGTGGGACCTCTTTCAAATAGGATGCATACTTCAAATGTTTTCTTTTATAACGACTATTATTGGTAATCTACCCAGTGTTATAGATAGGATATTGTTCCTGAGTTGTGAATATTGGATAGGGAAGCAGTCAAGGGGAGTGTTAAGGACGCGTTTAATTATTGTCACAATTCTTTAGTTGTCATCTTAAATTCCTTAGAGACCTTAAAGTTCTTCAGAACACTAAATGTGGAATTTTTACTTTTATTGGATCTTAAAGCTCATGCTTAAAAATAAATATTCTAAACCAAGACTTGTATCTCATCTTTGAGTTCGTGGAAAATGGGTAGCTCGGAAATTGGATCCATGGCAGAAGGTCATGTGTTGGGTATTTTAGTTCTAACTTGGAACTAGAGACTACATATTGTCGTGGACATGGAAGAAGGGTTGGAGCATCTTCAAACTTTTGTGTAATATTTGCATTATAAATTGTTTTTTTTTCATTTTTTTTGTTTGACCTATGCGGATATACCTCTATTATGAAGATAAAGTCATTGTTAATGGAAATCCCAATATTGTGTCATTGTAGGAAACACATAATTTGTTGTCTACATCTTTTAAGCATTTCAAGGCTGATTGAATAGTTGCAACGTGTTTCGAGCATTAATTCCAACTAAAAACACCCCCCGTTTGTTCAAAACGACTTATAATTACCCAAGTGTAGTAATTTATTTTTATGAACCAACATGAAGGTAAAAGTATTTTTTTTATAATGTTTTTATTTAGATATTTTTCGCTTTGGTTTCAAGTATTTTATCATTTTTCATGCTTCAAGCAAACTCAGTGAATCAAATACACATCTAGTCAAGAACATTGTTTCGATAGTAGCATTATTAGGACCCATAAATACAATAAACATTTGAGCTGAAGGACTCTATCCTATTTAATCCCACCAAGCATGGATGATCATCATATCATCAATAGGAATTATAAGACTCAAGAAATTGAAAAACATAAAGAAAATTTGAATGGTACATACATATTTCCTCAATATTGCAACTAACAAAAGGAGCCAACATCAAATTTCAACTACCTGGAATGGAAGTGTACCTTTTCATCATCACCACAAAATAACATAACAAATTTTAATATAGGGTCATAATAAAACCACAATCTCAAAAGCATGCATAAGTAACCAACATAATAATCCAAAATAACAAATTACAACATTATCCCCACAATTTCTACCCAAAACACATTTCATTGAACTAGACGCAACTTTAAAATATATGAGTGAAACCTTTAAACTAAAATATAATAATTACAACTATATGGAAATATTTGAATTACAGCAGAAAAATCAAAGGTTGCACCATCCCCTAAGATAGTAAATCTATGTCACATTAGACCAAGGGTTTAATATCTATCTTTGAAGAACATCGTCAATGCTTAATGTAACTATCATGATCCTGCCAAAGCTTCATGTAGGTATTTCAAAATTACAATAAATCAAATACTTTAAGCCTCAAAGATCTACAAAAATAACCATGTTCAGAAAATGGATACAAACAACAAAATCTTGTGCAAATTACTTGGTTGTCATTACTAGGCCATGAATTTTATTATGGATTCATTCATATGTCAGAATCAAAGGGAAAGAGATAGGATGACATAGGATACTGATCATATATTCCAATCCATGATATCCCATTCCTTCAACAATGGTTTTCACACATGAATTCATTACACAAAACCTTACTGTTGGAAATCCATTAAAATATACCTATTCATTGCCTCATATAGATAAACATTCATACTATCGTGTTTTATTTGGGATCAAACTAACTCTTTCAGTTAGGGTAAAAAAAAATATTTCCATTGGATAAGACCTTACCATCATAATCAATGTTTTCCCCTTCCAACTCCAATTCAATATCTGCAAAAAAGGAATGCCTAAAGGATTTTTCCTACACTCCTGATTAGTTTTGTAAAAATCACGTGTTTTGGCATGAAAACTCATAGTCCTATTAATATTCCTTATGGATATATCCATTTAAAATAGTATACCTTATTCTAAAGATATCTTTGAAATCTTGATCAACTCTTAGTCTCATGCCTTGTCCATCCCATGACCTCATGCCTCAGCACACTACTAAGTAGCTTCTAGGAAAATATTTGTTGTATGTAAAAGTATGAAATAACAAGTAATATTTATTTAGGTATTTAGAAGGATATGGAGTGGGATTAGTTGGATCTTGACAAAAATACCATTAAAGGAAGAAGAAAATGGCTAGGGAGAAAAGAGTCATGTGTGAAAATTGGAAGCCACGTCTAATGAAGAAAGGAAGACAAGAGAAAATAAATAAGTCATTCCTACTATAGACATGAATAAGCATGTGTTGTAGAATCGTATGGAATCCTATTGGCATTGAAGTTTTGTACAGGAGCAACCAAAGGAGGAAAGGTTGTCCCCTAAGGAGTTCTACAAGTTTGGAGTTGTGTGAGGAACTAATTTCCATATGGAAAGAAATTCATGGTTGAAGGAATCAGAGTGCACGGCTAGATATGTTTTTTTTCAAATTTTTTTTTTTGTTGGTGGATTCTACAATGTTTATCAGGGACAAATGGAAGAAGGTACTAAAGTGGTTGTAAAGCATGGTGATCCCATATCTAAACAAGTTCTTATGTTGTTTAGAGAAAGCTTGGATGGGGCCACTTCTCTACACTAATTCTCTAAAATTTATTATATCATATAGATTTTAAAGGATATACATATTTTATTAATCTCACCACAATTTTTTTTCTGTCTTAATGGTATATATGTGCAATGATGGTGTATCAAATTTGCATTCAGTGCAATTTTTCTAGAATGAATGAACATGCTCCGGTTTTATTGATATTATATTACATTATTGGTTATTATAGCTAATAACCAACATTAATGGGAGTTGATTATATTCTTCTTCGAATACCTCTTCTTTCTCCTTGGTTGATTCGCTTTTAAATTGATAGATTTAGGGATCAATGGATCCATCACACATTTTATATGCCCATGTTCTACTATGGATTGGGTGATATGCATAAGTATCAAGGCTGACAAGTAACATCCCACTCTTCCAATGATGTGGATTTTTCTTAAAACTAGTCACTTTGTGCTGCTAGGAAAGTATATGAATACAATCTCTTGCAAAAAAATGTAAATCCATTGGTCAAATTCTAGAAATAAGGCACACCTTAGTTAAAAAGGATTCAACTCAATTGAACCCAAGATAATTACTTTTTGCACCGTGTATAATTCATGATTGAACAAATATTTCCTATGACATCTGAGAAGAAAGAAAAATTGACGAATACCCAAGTTGGAGGGTTAGGCCTCCTGATATAATGTAGAGATTATTGTTTCTTGTTAAAATACCATATCCTTCACTTTATTCTTAATAATCTCTAAAGAGGTTCATGCATCGAATCTTGCATTAGCTTGTTGTGTTCTATCACATGATATAATTTGAGATTGGTATCTCATGGGCATGGGAGACCATTTTGAACCATGTTGTCAATTGTTTTGAAGAAGGGGAAAATTGATGCTTCCATATCCTTCGGTTTATTCTTAATAATCTCTAAAGTGGTGAATTTTCTAATACAACTTTCTATATCCATGTGAGAAAATGTTCTATCATGGATGCCTAATACTCTCAAATTCAATAGTTATAGAATTCTCCATTATTTTTTCTACCTTAGTGGTTTGATATATTCTCTATATAGATTCTTGGCTATTCACCAAAAATTTATTGACCTCCTGATAAACCGCATTAAATTTTAGAGAAAAATGAAGTTGAGATCTTATTGAAGTTTGTTCACATTATATCTTTAGTTGGTGACAAGGTTTCTATAATTTTGGATTCATACATGGTATTTCATTCATTAACATATCATTCTAACACAAAAATATTATTCCTCAATTCATGTGATTTTTTATTTGATTTGCCAAATATTTCTCTTTGAATCCCGAGGTAACCTTTCCTTTTTCTATAAAAGGAAAGGTTACCTCGGGATTCAAAGAGAAATATTTGGCAAATCAAATAAAAAATCACATGAATTGAGGAATAATATTTTTGTGTTAGAATGATATGTTAATGAATGAAATACCATGTATGAATCCAAAATTATAGAAACCTTGTCACCAACTAAAGATATAATGTGAACAAACTTCATTAAGATCTCAACTTCATTTTTCTCTAAAATCTTTAGTTGGTGACAAGGTTTCTATAAATTTTTGAGAAAAATGAAGTTGAGATCAATAAGATCTATTCACCAAAAATTTTAGAGATCTTATTGTCACCAACTAAAGATCTTTAGTTGGTGACAAGGTTTCTATAATTTTGGATTCATACATGGTATTTCATTCATTAACATATCATTCTAACACAAAAATATTATTCCTCAATTCATGTGATTTTTTATTTGATTTGCCAAATATTTCTCTTTGAATCCCGAGGTAACCTTTCCTTTTATCAACCAATTCTTCTCTTTCAACCTATTTTCTTATATTATCAACAGTCTTGGTCATACACTCCGTACATTTTTTATCTAATTGTTCAACCCTTTATTTCAATATGGATAATGTTCCTATGGATACCACTAGTTGGATGCTAGAGGTGGATTTCCTTTAGTTCCTTCCTTGATTCTGCATGTTTATGTTTTAAAGAGAAAATTTTATTATTTGATTCTTCCACTTGGAAGCTTAAATACCTAGCAAAAGTTTATGTTTCCTCAAGTTATTTTATTCTTTTCTAATTGATTTTTTTCTGATAAAGTAGGGAGGTGTTTGCTTTACATAAAAACATTAGCTCTTCAATAAGCTTATGTTGCTCCTCTACCATCTACTAAGTGATTGGAAGATATTGGGTCATCTAAGAAATTTCTAGGTCTTTTATCATATTTTTTTTTCAACTAGCAGAGTGAATACTTCTATTGAGATCCATGCCCCTTGTGCTGATGTTACAACCATATTTTGTATCATAATGTTTTCATTCTCTAGGATCTTTACCCTAGCATTCCAAAAATGATTCTTAACATGTATATCCTTTTCTTTATTTTTGTAATTAGTCATGAAGGAGACAAATTGAAGGTATTTTCTATCAACAATACAAACCCTATGCCATTGACACATCATCCGCAGTTGGAACATATGCAATATGAAAGGTGACTTTTGAGAAAGGGGTTCCAATATGGTAATTTACAATTTCTTGGTTAATGGATCGTATCTTGGTAACATTTTGGATTGATCTTTATATTCTAAGTTTCATGTACCTTATTCCCATTCTTGAGCATGTTCTCTCCTAAATTTTTAAGGGGTAAGAAATACATGTTGGTTGTATGACTTTCTCCCATGAAGTTTATTGTGTCATCTAGGGGGTTGAGGCCCACCCTTTCTAGAATTTGTTTTTTAAATTTACATAAGCTCATAGGTTATTTGACGTCCTATGGCCCTCTTCCGACGACAACATCATAACTCTGCCAATAGTGATCTGATGAGATGTCGTTGGACATTACACGGGAATGTTGGAAATTCAACAACCAGGTCGTCGCAAATTCGACCCCTAACAGTCTCTTCCGATGATGTCGCCATAGCTTCGATAATAGTGATACAATGAGATGTCGTCACACAACACACAGGCCTATCATACATTCAACAACTAGGACGTTGCAAATTAGACAAGTAATCATCACAAATTCGACTCGTGACAGTCGAAAATACGACAATATGGTCATTGCACAAATGACAAGCAGAGGTAGATCATCTGCCACCTAAGAGTCAGAAATTCGACAATGTAATCATCCCAAATTGGACATCCTAAGCTCGAAATTTTACAAACAGAAGTGGCTCACATTCGACAAGGAGAAGTTAGATTTTTGACATCCTAGGTGTCAGAAATCTGACGACTTAGTGGTGAAAAAATTTGACACATGATCCTCATACTCCATAGAAAATTTGATGAGGTTTGACATTTGGTCGAATATCCGATGATATTCCACCGACGACAAAAAAAAATGAAGTTGTCTAATAACCAATAGGTGGCTATCAAATTTCAAACATGTCATCTGTTGGATTTTTGGCTCAAATTTTGTTGTGTGGACTTCATCAACATCTTTAAAAATCTAACCTCCTCAGGATATTCTTCTTCTTCATCATTGTTATCTGAATTTTTTGAGTGGTTCATTCTTTCCATAGATTCTAGTCTTTATTCCAGTATTCTCATGTCTCTATGCATATATTCCTTTGCAGGTTTTATTCCTCGACCATGTCCTATAGGAACCCCATGCACTCGTCCTCGTCTTGGTGACATCTTTATCCAAGCTATGATACCAAACTTATGCCACTGTTCTTTTACAAAACTAAAAACCAAGGATATTGAAAACTAATAGGACTTAAATTTCTGTTAAACAGCTTGGAGAACTATCTAACCTCCTTTATGTAGACTCATTTCCTCCAATAGGTCTCCAAAAAAAAATTTATGAAATATTGGTTTGCAATTCTTTCCTTTTCTGCATACTGGTTTCCTCATATCGGTCTCCAAAAAATCATTTATGAAAGCTTGGTATGCAATTCTTTCCATTCCACAAACTAGTGGATTTCAGATTTTAGTTACTTGACTTTTAAAAATCAGACCTCCACAAATTTCAACATTTTCGATTTACGATTTTCGAACAACTCCTTCTGCAATTTAGCGGGTTGCGAAATTCGGCTTGTCAACTTTCAAAAATGAATTCTTGCACTTTTCCACTTTTTTGGTTGGGGTTTCAGAATTCGGCTTATAGACTTTCGAAACTTAGTTTCCACACTTCTCCACTTTCTAGGTTTCCATGCTTCACTCTTCCACACCGTCGATCCTTGTGGATTTACCCTCGATCATTGATCTGTCTCCATATGTGGATCACAATCTAACTCTGTGGATCTACGCCCCTTTGCTGCGAAAATTAACTACGACCATGGCTATGTCTAAGATACGTATCTTTATCTTTGATATATTTTACAAGTAAATTGATTAGTGCAACGATCAAATTCTTTTTGCACACTCTACATATAATTTTTTTGGATTTCTCAGACTATCATATTCATACGCATAGATAATTAAAAATCATACTCGTGGTTATTGAAAAGAAGATGTCAATTAAACAATCATATGTAGAGTATAAAAGCCATGTTCTTCATTCATAGAAACACACTCTATTCTCTATGCTCTCTTCACTCCACACATTCTTTACTCATCCACTCATGCCCTATATTCTACATTCAATTCCCTTTATAACACACTGTAAACCTACTAGATACGAATAGATTGGATCTAAACAACTAATAAAATAAAATCATATCAACAAAGATCAATCCTTGAAGAATTCCTTGCATGGTTTAAGGAGAATAATGGGAAATTGCCACTTATTACAAAATAAAACTAATCCTATCTATCTAACAACAAACCCTATATTCTATAAGTGATTACATGGAATGTTGACTCATAAACCCAAGAAATCTGAGTTGGATGCTCCTGCATCAGTATGATATCAATCATTCAATAAATTCTTTTATGGAGAGGACCATAATCAAAATGTAGCCTAGGAATGTTACTCCAAAGTGATAGAAGGATACAACTCTTTCCCTATCATGATGGAAGGACCGTTATTTTAAACATGCTAGCTACTGGTGGAGATCCCCGACTATGATTTGAATTAGGGAGGGCCTTTATAAATAATAATAAGAATAGCGTAGTAACAATTACACAAATATAAAATGGGAGCCATTAGCTTTGTCAGTATAACGCCAAAAGAAACAAGGTGAGTTTACCTTATTCATCCAATAGTGAAGGAAAGAACATCTCCATAGGATCTAGACACATAGCTTGTAGAAATAATAGATCAATTCTATGATAAATTGTTACGAACAGAAACTTCCTATGGCTTGGGGGTACCACAATAGATAGTATGACACCATAAATCAATATTTCCCAATATACAAGAGTAGTAAGAAAATATAACACTAGGGGATATAGAATCATACCTTATTATAGATGGTTGACGTAGATTACCATTGAGATTTTCCAATGCAATTGCAATTATAATTTTCTCTCAACAATAGCAAACAATGAAAGCATGATATATACAAATGTGTTAGAGCTACTCTAGAATATACAATCAATCATGTAAAAGAAATTAAATAAATCCATGGATTCAATATTCATATTCAAAATGCGCATGAATTGGATAGGAAAAATATATTTGTATTAATAAATCAGATATACAATAGTGACAAACTCTATCGGCACTTCTACAAACCAGAGAAATTGAGTCCTCCACCTAGGCCTCCACCACTTCAGTCCTCCGTCTCTCGATAGAAATATCACAAAGCAAAGGAAAGCTTGGGAAGAACACTGTGCTCCAAGGGACAAAAGGATACAGATTCAAGTATAAGAAAAAATGAGGCAACAATGGACTATAGTTTCCTTACTCTTCAATTTCCCTATCTTCGATGTATCCAAGGGGTTCCTTATATAGAATTCCAAAGAGGTAATGGAGGGTTGAATTCAAGCATTCTCGAGGCATTTGGAAGGACAAGAGTAAATTTATTTGGAGTCATATGAGGAAAACTCCAAAAATATTTGTCATTTTGCACACATCACGATGTATGTGGGTTTGAGGTCAAAAGCTGTGTATACACGCTATTATTCCTTCAAAAGGCACGTATAGATATAAACAGGAAATTTTTGGGGATGATCTTGGAACATCAAAGTATAATATAATTCCATGGGGTCCAAAGAGTCCGTAGAGAGACATGGAAGGCAATAAATGTGTGCTCAAGTAAGTGTGGTAAAATCAGCTATAACATATTCCCCCTAATGTGTGAGGTTAGAGGGGTAACATGATGTCCAAAATACATTATAAAATCCATCCTAGAAGTGGAGTAATGAAGACCCAGGTGGAAGAACCAACCACTCATCAGTATAATACACTAATCAATGTAACACCCTTGTTTTGACCCCATTTGCATTAAATATATATGATGTAAATATCGTAATTAATCTTAGTGTGGAGGGAGCTAAAGGAAAAAACCCCATCATTGATTCATCATTTTATGTTTTGGTGATTAAAATCGTTGTCGATGGTATTTTTTGCTAACCGACACACTATAAGTTTGGACATCATATAAATATGCAATTTAATTAAAACCCCACAACCAACTATGTCAATGCAACAAATAATGAGATGGGGGCATGATTTCCTAAGGAATAGGGAGGAAGAATGTTTAACCTTGAGCCTTTGGGGAAAATCCATGTGTCAAAAGGAAACAACCAAAAACGTATGCCCATTTCCTCATGCATTCACGTTTTCATCTTCCCTCACATTTTGGGGAGTGGTGAGACGTTTTTATCATCCATCCTTCATGTTTTCATCTTTTTTTCCTCATTGTGCATGCCCATTCCATCATCTGGATCTAACTGAAACATTGTGTTCCATTCAGATCATTCTCTATTCCATTATTTTCATGTGCACTGTGCATTTGTCCTTCTTGTAGAACCGTGTTTTGTTCTGGGTTGTTCGCCTGTTGTTACCATCCCCAACCGTGTTTATGAGAAAGAGTGGTCATCTGTGGTTTCCTTATTGTTGTTGTGCAATGGTATCCTCTATCACAGAGTGAGTAGTGTTAGAATAATCAACCCATAGTTAGCTACCTTAGACATTAACTAATTCATTTTTGTCTTATTTGCCTAGTTTCCATATTCCACCTTATGCAAGTTGTCCTCCACATGTCCAAAGTGGTCAAACTTGATAAAATTGAGTCATGGAGTTCTTGGGAAACCACTTGGAGAAAATATTCTTTATTCCTGGTTTTCCTAGTGCATGTCCGCTTTTTCTGCTTTATTGCCTACTTTTGCTGAGTTTTAAGGCAATTGGGAAAGTTTGACTAGGTGAATTTAACTTGTTTTTTGTCCTCATAATCCTCCACTCTTTTATCCCAATAAAAGAATGTATGAGTTTTCCTTACATCATCTATTAGCTTGCCTAATTGATTTTTCCAATTCGTGAGCTCCTAGACAGATTTGGAAACTGCTTTATGCACCTATGGGGGATTTGCTTAGATTTTGTAAGCCTGCTTTTGACCAAATTCGAATGGAATCCTTATGAATTTGAATCTATCATGTAATTATTTATTTTGGCAGCCTATGACATCACAAGTTTGGCTATTGTACACTTATTCAATACAGATTAGTGTTCTGCACCATATTCAGTCTCCTTTGTGTGTAATTTGCATGTGTAATTGGCAATTTTTGTGAGTGTAATTGTTCTAACACCTGGGTTCAATTTCCACATGGTATCAGAGCCTTTGTAGATTGATTTATCTCCTTCCAATTTGTTATTACAAGTTCAACATCATTGATTGGGAGCATTTTGCTTACTGAAGGGACAATTTCTGAGCTATGGATCAATCTCAGAAGATCATCTTGACTCCATTTAACTTCTTTGAATGGAAAGTAGAGATGGAGATACTATTGAGAGAAAAATGCCTCTATAGAGTGACTATGGAAATAGAAGCAGTCCCAATGCAGCTGCAAATAAAATTAAATGGCACAACAGGAGGGATGAGGCCTATGGTCTCCTGTGTCTGAGCATATCCAGAGACCTCCTTTTCCATCTTGATGGATTAACATCACCAAATGAAGTATGGGAGAAAATTTTTGAGATTTTTTGTAAGACAGATGAGATTAGGGGACACCAAATTGAAAATGAATTGATCTCCCTGAGTCCCAACAGCTTCGAATCCCTGCAACTCTACTTTTCCAAGTTCAAATCCCTTGTTTTGCAGCTAAAACAGTGTGGAATCGAAAAGAAGGATGAGCAACTAGTTTTGGCCATACTCTCAAAGCTTGTCCCTAACTATTCAGTGTTTGTCTGGACCTTCCATGCCACAAAGTTGACAGCTTGAGCCTGGAAAATTCCTAGCCTTGCATATTTCATGGAATCTCTCACACAAGAACAAGATAAATTGGTGATGATGGGCACCATCAAACCTTCCAAAGACCAAGCTTTGGTTTTTGGAGATTCAAGGGTGGATTCAAAAGGAAAGAAGAAATATAAGAATACACCTGAGCAAAAGAGAGATAAGAACAAGTCTCCAGAGGAGCCCCAAGGTTCCAAGAAGAACTTCCAGAAGAAGAAGAACAAAGGAGAAATGAGCAAGTGCGCATACTGCAGTAAGGGAAATCATCCTGAAAGCTCCTACATGAAGAAGAAAATTGACATGCTGACCCAAATCCTTGAGAAGAATGGCATCTCCCTTCTTGATAGCTCAATGAAGAGGGAAGGAGGATCAAATTCAGAAGATAGAGAGAGAGTTCATGCATTGGTTACTGGCACAAAAAGCTCACCTAGTTTCATCATTGATTCTGGAGCTTCAAGACATATGGTTTCGACCAAGGAGGCTTTCACCTCACTTGACACGTCGAAAGGTCCACTAATAGTACTGGGAGATTAATCTCTCACTGAAAGTTCGGGCAAAGGGAGGATTGATCTTGACCATGGTAATTTTATCAATGTATTGTATGTTCCAGGTCTTGCCTCTAAACTCTTATCAGTGTATCAGATGAACCACATAGGGTCTCCAAAGAAGGTCATATTCTCCCCTGATGAAGTTGAGATCACAGAGATATCAAGTGGTAAAGTCATTGCAAAAGGAGTTGCAAATCACACTTCAAAGGTATACATGTTCTCACACTTCCTACCCTACTTAAACCCCTCTGCTCTTCTGATTCATGCTAATCAGTCAAGCAAGCTTTGGCATGAAATATTTGGCCACCTTAACTATAAGTATCTTTATGATATTAGTGAAAAAGAAATGGTCATAGGGTTACCAAAGATTAAGTTTTCCAAAGGAGTCTGTCAAGGTTGCATCTTAGGAAAACACCCAGAGCATAAATTTGAGAAAGCTAGTCACGAGAGAATCTCTACACCTCTTGAGTTGATCCACAGTGATGTTTCTGGCCCATTTCCTCATATGTCAATGAGTTAGGCCAAATATGGATTGACATTCATAGATGAATTTTTTGGGTACTGCTGGGTTTACTTCCTGAAACACAAGTCTGAAGTTTTTGGCCTCTTCAAAGTCTTTAAGGCTTTGGTTGAAAACTAGTTTGGGAGGAAACTCAAGGTCCTCAAATATGAAAATGGTGGTGAGTATGTCAATTCTGAGTTCATTCAATATTTTGCAAATGTAGTTATTCAGATGTAGCATTCTATCCCTTACACACCACAACAAAATGGTGTTGTTGAGAGGAAGAACAGATCACTGAAAGAGATGGCAACCTGCATGATGGAGGCTAAGACTTTGCCACAAAAGTTTTGGGCCAAAGCTATAAACTATGCAGCTTATATCCAAAATAGGGTGCCTCATAAACAACTTGATGGTATGACTCCTTTCAAAGCATGGAGTGGGCACAAGCCAGATGTGACCCATTTCAGGATTTTTGGCTCAAGGGCTTGGGCTAGAATTCCAACAGAAAAGAGGAAGGCTTTGCAGCCCCAAAGCCAAGAGTGTTTATTTGTTGGGTGCTCTGAAGATTCAAAAGGGTAGAAGCTGATAAATTTGAGCACAAAAAAATCCTTCATTGAAAGGAGTGTTCAGTTCCAAGAAGAGCCTTTAGCAGCAGTGGAAGTTGGAGAATCCTCTTCACCACCAGAACCATTGAATGTAAGTGAAGAGATAGTTGAGTTTGCTGATTCTGATATGTTTGATGATGATGATTTAATTGCAGATCCTAACATTCCCACCAGACCAAAATGGGCATAAAATACCATTCATGCAGCTGGATAACTAGCTGGAAATCCTAATGATCCTAGGAGGACTAGATCTCAGTTTGAGAGTGCTCTATGTATGAAAGACCCTTTGTTTGTACAGAAATGCTATCTGATGGTTGAATCAGACCCATAGAAATATGAGTATTCAGCACATGATCCAATATGGAAAAAATCCATGAAAGAAGAGTTCAGCTCACTCCAAAAGAACAACACTTGGGAGCTGGTTGATCTTCCCCCAGGGAGGAAGCTAGTTCAGTGTAAGTGGGTTTAAAAAACCAAGTTTTCTGCTAATGGTTCACCTTTGAAATATAAGGCAATATTGGTATCCAAGGGATACTCACAGGTACATGGCATAGACTACAATGATACATTTGCACCATTGGCAAAGATGGACTCCATCAGGCTAGCCTTAGCCATTGCAGCTTCGAAGCAGTGGGAGGTACACCACATGGATGTGAAGTGTGCTTTCCTAAATGGAGATATTACTGAACAGATTTACATGTAGTAACCTCAAGGCTTTGATACTAATCCATCTCTTGTGTGCAGGCTAAATAAATCATTGTATGGGCTTAAGCAATCCCCCAGGGCTTGGTATGCCAAGATTGATGTCTTTCTGCTATCATTGAATTTTGTTTGATGCAAGTCAGATCCTAATGTTTATTTGGAGCTGATTCATGGTTCTTTGATGATTATTGTCTTTTCTGTATATGACCTTCTCATTACAAGAAGCTCAAAGGATGAAATTGCCTCCTTGAAGGATGCAATGAACCATGCATTCTCTATGACTGATTTGGGGTTATTGAGCCAATTCTTGGGGCTCGAGATTACTCAAACCAAACATGGAATAAAAGTACATCAGTTCAAGTATTCCTTGGATTTTCTGAACAAGTTCAACATAGGAAACTGATTGGGTGTTTTTTGTACCTTACACATACTTGACCTGATATTTCTTATGTAGTAAGTGTGGCTTCAATATACATGGATCAGCCTCATGAGATCCATTGGAGAGAAGCCAAAAGGATCCTTAACTTTTTTCATGGAACAAGGACTCATTGGATCTTCTACAAAGCTAAATCTGATCTTGATTTGATTGGGTTTACTGACAGTGATTGGGAAGGTGACAAAACAGATCAAAAGTCAACATCAAGATATGTGTTCATTGTAATGCCCTGGTTTTGACCCCGTTGCATTAGATGTATATGATGTATATATTGTAAATGATCATGGTATGGAGCTAAAGGCCAAGGCCCCACCATTGATCAGTTATGCTATGTTTTGGATTTAAATTTGTCACCGAAGGTGTATTGGGGCATGCAACATAGATATTAAGTTTTGTCATCATGAACACACACATCTTTAATTAAAATGAACCCGACCAGCTACGCTCGCGGAAACTAAATTGAGAAGGGGGCATGATTTTCACAAGGATAAGGGTGGGGAAATTGTTAAAACTTGGCCAATGAGAGAAAAACCCATGTGTCATCTTCCCTTGTTTTATTCCAACCACTTTCATTAAGAATTGCTGCTGGTGGTTGAGGTAGTTATTGTATTTGGGAGTGGGGTGGCAGGACTGTCAGTCCTCACCCACACGCACACTCCACCACGGTTGACTTCACTATGGAAAGGAAAACCACTGCGATCGCTCAAAAAGGGACGGCGCTCTCTCCACTAGGTGTTACCTCCATTGTTGGTTTGTGCCTCATGATGGTCTATTCACCTCCACGACGTTGCTGTTACTCACGCACTTCCAATTTCACGTCCTCTCTTATGGGTAGTTACCTACCTCACAGACTGATTTCGAGTTGCTGCTGTCTTTCTTCCCTGTGGTTGTTGTGGTCTTCTCTGTGATTGAGGTCTAGCGCAAGATTTCATCCACACACAGACTGAGAGTATGTATTTTTTCCTCCCTAGTGCGGCCAATGTAAGTCTTTTCCACGTCTTTAGTTGTCCAGGGTGGACTGCCAATATCCCCATGTTGTGAATGTGTTTGCTGTTATGTTTGGGACTATTGGATTTCACTTGGAAGTATTTTTCCCCTATGATTATGTTTTTTGTTACGATGTGGGGGCTGCTGTAGATTGTTGGGAGTCGTTTTGGCCACGAGAGGGCCAAGAACGACTCAGAAATCGTTCCCCCTGTTTAGCTGTATCAGCTGATTGATTGCATGTGTGCAATGGTCGGTCTTCGGACTGTGTAGGAAGCAGGGATGGGGATTAGTTTTGCTTCACAAATATGGTGGCTGGAAACCACACAAAAAGAGTGAGAGGGCTGGCCTTCTTCTCCACCACCCCTGAATAGAACTGGAAGGGAATGAAAGGCCTGAGGGACTGTGTAGCAGAGAAGGGACTGATTCCTTGTGTTGGGTGTGTGTGGGTGTCTTAGAGGTCAGGATAGTTTTGGTGTAGGTGTTCTTGGCTCTGTAATGAGCTCACCAGCTTAGCATTGAGCCTTTCCCAATTCCTTGATGGCCTGATAAACCCAACTGTGTCAGCTTGGCTGTGTTTTGTATATCCTTAGCTATGTGTAAGCCTGCTTGTTCCCTTATTCCTGGGAGAATCATGCCTAGCTAGGGGGTTGTAGCATTGCTGAGAGATTAAGGAGAACACTGGCCTATGGTTGGGTGGAATGTTGCAGTGACGTAGTAGGTTGCGGAGCAAATTCTTCATGAGATAAGTGATCTTGTCCATTTTTACTTCTACAACCATATTTTCTGTTAATGAATGAAATGAACATGATGGGTGAATGCTTGTATGAGTGTATGATGTTTCCGCTGTGTCTGATAGATAATTGTAGCTGTGTATGATGTACAATTGCATCTGTGCATGAAAAATGTTCATGTGTGCATGCTCTAGCTCAAAGCATTTGTTTAAGCATTCTGTTTTAGCAATTTTTATGAATTCACATGTTCATGGGGCTCTTAGCCCGGATGGTTAACGCCATGGGTTGCATCCTCTTCGCCGATCGGAGGCATGGGGACATGACAGTTAGTGCTATTAGAGCTCATGTTGCAAGCATGCACCTAAATGAGCCATGAATGATGTAGTGACAGAGGCAGGACCTCATTTTGCCCAGTAGGAATCAGACTGGGAAATTCAAAAAAAATTCTAAGTGTTGAACACTCGGATCATTGGAACACTAAGTGGAATGGAATTCCACTGTAGCAGAAGAACTAGGTGGAAGCATGCCCGACAGAGAGCCATTGGAAGGAAATCACAAAAATTTCTAAGTGTTGGATGACCATCGACGGAAAATAGTTGATCGAGCGTCCACCGTTGCGGACGGCGAAACAACTACGCACCCGACGAAAAATTCCTCCAATCGCCCACACCATCAAGAAGGTTTAAGGCTTGAAATCATTGACTATAAGAGGAAGAAAGTGCTCATGCGCCTGCTATTGTGGCATCCAAAAGCACTAAGTCTTCCAACAGGAAAGACTACCGATGCCGATTAGGTTGTGCCACAGAATAATTGGCCACCGACCGGAGGAAGATTGGACATTGGGCCACCGTTGCAGCTATTTAGTGGATTACCCTGCCAATGAAAAATGCACCTGGCCGCCGATGAGAAGTGACAGCCGACGCCGAAAGTTTAAATAAATTTCTAAGTAAAGAGCGGCCATCAGAAGGAGTTTGTGTTTGGTGTGCCGCCGTTGCGGAAGTCTTGAGCACTAGACTTCTGATGTGAAAAGTCTGTCGATACCGATCACGTTGTGCCGTCGATTGGAAGAAGAAAGAAGATCATGTTCTGCCGTTGCAGCTGTCTGATGGACTATCCTTCTGAAGTATAGTGGATTCGATCGCCGATGAAAAGGGGAAAATTGAAAATTTTGGTTAAGTATAAAGACGTCAGATAAAGTTAGATATTTCGACAGCCGATGAGCTACGTTGGATGAAGTTAGTGGATGGGACGACTGTCGTTGCGGCTGTCGAAAGGACTAACCTTCTGAAGGGTTAGAAGACTCGATTTCCCACGATAGTGCTTAGTGGATCTGATAGCTGATGTACAGTGGAGGAGTTAGTCATTTTGACTGCCGAGACGTCGGATCAATAGTGGAAATGAGAGCCGATTCTGCATAAGGAGAATTTGAGTTTTCCGTGGGATTTTTTTTTCTAGCAGATTTTGACTGTTATTCATTGGGATTTTCAGTTGTTTTTCAGTGAATTTTCAAGGCTAAAAAGGAAAATAAAGAGACACCATAGGGATCGCTCTTGGGATGAATTTAAGAAAGATAAACCTCCTACATTTTATGGTGAGGTAAAGACGGGACAAGAGGCTGAAGCTTGGCTTCTTGGAATAAAGAAGTACTTTCAAGTGCATGATTATTCAGGAAATATGAAGGAAAGAGTTTCCATATTTAACCTGAATGGAAGAGCATCCATTTGGTGGGAACACTTCAAGCATGTAAAGAGGATCAGTGAAAGGAGACTGAAGTGGAAGCAGTTCAAGAAGTATTTCAAGCAGAAATACCTCTTTGACAGGTATTATGATGATAAGATTAAGGAGTTCCATGAGCTGAGGTTGGGACAGCAGCCCATGGAAGAATATGCAAATAACTTTTTGGAGCTGTTGAGGTATGTCCGATACATCAGAGATGAGAAAGTGAAGATCCAACATTTTCTGAGTGGATTACCTTAGTATTACAAAGATAGAATCGAGTTTTATGAACCTAAAAATCTTAAAGAATAAATAAAGAAGGCTAAGTATTGTTATGAGCAAATAAAAGGTAAACTTGATTACCGCATGGTATGGAAGGACAAGAAGAACAAGAATTTTGACCAAAGGAAGAAAGGTTTCAAACCTTCTAGCTTCAGGAATCAGTAGAAGCAGCCATCCCAAGCTGCGAGTAAGCCAGTCGGAATGACAGGAGAAAATCCTAAAGATCCACAAAAAAATAGAGGACCACTCCAATGCTAGAAATGTGGAGGACCCCACATGCGCAGGAATTGTCCACTCGAGAATGAGAGTGCAAGGCCAGCTTATAATGTTCAAGAAATAGAAACAATGGGTCAAGTAGCAAGGGAAGTTCCTAGGATCTATGCAGCACTGGAGGACCATCAAGCACATCACCAGTCAACTGTAGTTGAAGTAGCAGGTAAGATTGTTGAGCAATCTGTTTCTATTTTGATTGACCCTGGTTCTACTCACAGTTACATTACTCCTAGAGTAGTGGATATTTGTGCCTTTAAGAAAGTAAAGCACAGGAAGTCTTGGTTAGTTCAGCTAGCCACTGGAACTAAGAGAAAGGTCAATGAAATGGTAGAGAAATGTCCATTGGTCATGAATGGATTGGCCACTTGTGTAGATCTGAATGTTCTACTGCTTGGATCATATGATGTTCTCATTGGAATGGATTGGTTAGAAGCTCACAGGGTGAAGCTTGATTGATACAATAAGACTTTCGAATGCATGAATGAAGAAGGGAACCTAGTAGTTGTAAAAGGCATTCCAAAGGTGATTTCAATACGATAGGTTTCAGTAATGCAGTTAAAGAAGTTCTGTAGGAAGGGTTGCCATTTGTATGCAGCTCAGATTTTGGAGGAAACGGGAGATGAATCTCCTAGGTTGGAGGACTATCAGGTGTTACAAAAATTCAGGGATGTGTTTTCTGATGAAATGCCAGGGCTTCCTCCAAAGTGGGACATTGATTTCACAATTGAACTTGTGCCAGGAGCAGCACCAGTTTCCAAGGCACCCTACAGGATGAGTACACCAGAGATGCTAGAATTGAAGATGCAATTGCAAGAGTAGTTGGAAAAGAAGTATATTCGACTGAGTGTGTCCCCTTGGGGAGCACCAGTTTTGTTTGTAAAGAAGAAAGATGGTACACTCAGGTTATGTATCGATTAAATACAATTGAATAAGGTTACTGTGAAGAATAAATATCCTTTTCCTAGGATTGATGGCCTCTTTGATCAAATGAGAGGAGCAAGGGTATTTTCCAAGATTGACTTGAGGTCTGGTTACCATCAGGTGAGAATCAAGGATGAATACATTCATAAGACAGCCTTCAGGACAAGGTATGGGCATTATGAGTTTGTAGTGGTACCATTTGGTCTCACAAATGCGCCGGCTACATTTATGTGCCTTATGAATAGTGTCTTCAATAGGTATTTGGACAAGTTTGTTCTCGTTTTCCTTGATGAAATTCTTGTTTATTCTAAGAATGAGGATGAACATGAAGAGCATTTGAGATTGACATTGAAATTGCTTAGGGAGCATGAGCTGTATGCGAAACTAAGCAAGTGTGACTTCTATATAGATAGAATTCAGTATTTGGGTCACATTATCTCAAAGGAAGGTATATATGTGGACCCTGAAAAGATAGAAGCCATTATGAATTGGCCTACTCCAAGAAATGTGACAGATGTAAGATCTTTCATGGGACTTGCAGGATACCACAGGAAATTCATTGAGGGATTCTCCAAAGTTGCACATGCTATCATTTCTTTGCAAAAGAAGGGGATGAAGTTAGAATGGATATAGAGGTGTGAAGAAAGTTTCCAGAGGTTGAAGAACCTTCTCACCAGTGCACCATTATTGAAGGTTGCAGATCCAGAGAAAGATTTTGTGGTATGTACCGATGCATGTGGACAAGGGCTTGGATGAGTCCTTATGCAAGACAACCACGTGATATGTTATGAGTCAAGAAAGATGAAGGAACATGAGAAGAACTATGCCACTCATGATCTAGAGCTTGCAGCCATAGTACATGCCCTCAATATGTGGAGGCATCACTTGCTGGGTAGGAGATTTGAGCTCAGGACAAACCATTGTGGTCTGAAGTATTTGTTTGATCAGCCCACTCTCAATGCTAGGCAGGCAAGATGGCTGGAGTTTTTGTGTGAATTTGATTTTGAAATCAAGCACATAAAGGGAAAGGAGAATAAGGTAGCTGATGCACTCAGCAGGAAGGTGCATGAAATGCATGTGGCATCTCTTAGTATTTGCCAATCAGATTTGAGGAAGTAGATTGTTAGTCATGTTGCTGGAGATGAATTGTATGAGCAGGTAAAAGACAAATTGCAGCAGCAAAGTATTGAGAAGAGGTATGAGGGATATAAATTTGAAGAAGATGGAATTCTTACTTATAAAGGTAGAATTTATATTCCAGATGTAGCATATTTGAGGAGAGTTGTTATGGATGAAATCCATCAAGCTCTGTATTCTAGTCACCCAGGGTATCAAAAGACAATTGCTACAGCTAGAAAGCAGTACTTTTGGCCAGGTATGAAAAAGGACATGGCTGAATACATTTCAAGGTGTATGAAATGTCAACAGGTAAAGGTTGAGAATCAACATCCTGCAGGTTTGTTACAGCCTTTGCCTGTTTTAGAATGGAAATGGGAATTTATTTTCATGGATTTTATTACAATATTGACAATGACTTGGAGGCAGCATGATTCCATCATGGTTGTGGTAGACAAGTTGACAAAGGCAGTACATTTTATATCGGTTAAGTCTACGTATGAGACTGGCCACATTGCAAAGATCTTCATGAAGGAGATTTTCAAATTGCATGGATTACCTAAGGCAATAGTCTTTGACAGGGATGTCAAGTTCACTTCCAACTTTTGGAAGGGGTTGTTTGCAGATTTGGGTACAAAGATGAACTTCAGCACTGCATACCATCCCCAAATAGATGGCCAAACAGAGAGATTTAATTAGGTTCTTGAAGATATGCTTCGCATGTACATGATGGACAAACCAACCAAGTGGGAATATTACTTACACTTGGTAGAGTTTGCTTATAACAATGGACAGCAGCAATCCTTGGGGATGAGTCCGTATGAAGCTTTGTATGGAAGAAGGTGTAGGACACCAGTGACTTGGGATAATCCACTGAACAGGATCATGCTTGGGCCAAAATTGCTCAAGGAGATGGAGCAATAGGTTGTAAATATCAGGAAGAATTTGAAAGCAGCACAGGATAGATGGAAAAGCTATGAAGATAAGCATAGGGTGAACAAGGAGTTCAGTGTTGTGGATCATGTTTACCTCAGAGTGAGGGCAAGGAAGAGTTCCTTGAAGCTTGGTAGTTGTGCCAAGTTGTCACCAAGATAATGTGGGTCGTTTGAAGTTCTTGAAAGAATAGGGCCAGTTGCATATAGACTTGCATTTCCTGCTAGCACTAGAGCTCATAATGTTTTTCATGTTTCTTTGCTTAAGAGATATGTACATGATCCTAACCATGTGATAAATTGGGATGTGATTCAGGTGGAACCCGAAGGAGAGTTCCGAATCGAGCCCCCATCCTCGACAGGAAGGTCACAATGCTCCGGAACCGAGCCATAGGTCAAGTAAAGGTGCAATGGGAGCACTACGGACCTGAAGAGGCTACATGGGAGCTGGAGGATTCCATGCGATTGGCACACCCATTTTTGTTCAATTTTGCAGAACACTGAGGCGATACCAGTGTCGCATTTTGTTCAATTTTGTAAGCACTGAGGACAGTGCTATTGAAGGGGGAGGGGAATGTAATGCCCTGGTTTTGACCCCATTGCATTAGATGTATATGATGTATATATTGTAAATGATCATGGTGCAGAGCTAAAGGCCAAGGCCCCACCATTGATCGGTTATGCTATGTTTTGGATTTAAATTTGTCACCGAAGGTGTATCGGGGCATGCAAAATAGATATTAAGTTTTTTCATCATGAACACATGCATATTTAATTCAAATGAACCTAACTAGCTATGATCATGGCAGCTAAATTGAGAAGGGGGCATGATTTTCACAAGGATAAGGGTGGGGAAATTGTTAAACCTTGGCCAATGAGAGAAAAACCCATGTGTCATCTTCCCTTGTTTTATTCCAACCACTTTCATTAAGAATTGCTACTGGTGGTTGAGGCAATTATTGTCTTTGGGAGTGGGGTGGCAGGACTGTCAGTCCTCACCCACACGCACACTCCACCACGGTTGAATTCACTATGGCAAGGAAAACCACTGCAATCGCTCAAAAAGGGACGGTGCTCTCTCCACTAGGCATTACCTCCATTGTTGGTTCATGCCTCACGATGGTCTGTTCACCTCCACGACGTTGTTGTTACTCATGCATTTCCAATTTCACGTCCTCTCTTGTGGGAAGTTACCTACCTCACAAACTGATTTCGGGTTACTGCGGTCTTTCTTCCCTGTGATTGTTGCGGTCTTCTCTGTGATGGAGGTCTGGTTCAAGCTTTCATCCATGCACAGATTGAGAGTATGTATTTTTTCCTCCCCAGTATGGCCAGTGTAAGTATTTTCCACATCTTTAGTTGTCCAGGGCGGACTGCCGATTTCCCCATGTTGTGAATGTGTTTTCTGTTACGTTTGGGACTGTTGGATTTCGATTGGAAGTATTTTTCCCCTGTGATTATGTTTTCTGTTACACTGTGGGGGCTGCTGTAGATTGTTGGGAGTCGTTTTTTCCATGAGAGGGCCAAGAACGACTCAGAAATTGTTCCCCCTGTTCAGCTATATCAGCTGATTGATTGTATGTGTGCAATGGTCGGTCTTCAGACTGTGTAGGGAGCAGGGATGGGGATTAGTTTTGCTTGACAAATCTGGTGGCTGGAAACCACATGAACAGAGCTAGAGGGCTGGCCTTCTTCTCCACCACCCCTAAATAGCACTGGAAGGGAATGCAGGGCCCGAGGGACTGTGTAGCAGAGAAGGGACTGATTCCTTGTGTTGGGTGTGTGTGGGTGTCTTAGAGGTCAGGCTAGTTCTGGTGTAGGTGTTCTTGGCTCTGTAATGAGCTCACCAACTTAGCATTGAGCCTTTCCCAACTCTTTGATGGAATGATAAACCCAACTGTGTCGGCTTGGCTGTGTTTTGTATATCCTTAGCTATGTGTAAGCCTGTTTGTTCCCTTATTCCTTGGAGAATCATGCCCAGGTTGGGGGTGGTAGCGTTGCTGAGAGATTAAGGAGCATGCTGGCCTATGTTTGGGTGGAACGTTGCAGTGACGTAGCTGGTTGCAGAGTGACTTCTTCATGAGATAAGTGATCTTGTCCATTTTTACTTTTGCAACCATATTTTCTGTTAATGAATGAAATGAACATGATGGGTGAATGTTTGTATGAGTGTATGATGTTTCCGCTGTGTTTGATAGATAATTGTAGCTGTGTATGATGTACAATTGCATCTGTGGATGAAAAATTTTCATTTGTGCATGCTCTAGCTCAAAGCATTTGTTTAATCATTCTGTTTTAGCAATTTTTATGAATTCACATGTTCATGGGGCTCTTAGCCCGGATGGTTAATGCCATGGGTCGCATCCTCTTCACCAGTTGGAGGCATGGGGACATGACATTCATGCTTGTTGAAGGACCAATCACCTAGTCAAGAAAGAAACAGAGTGCCATTGCACTCTCATCTACAAAAGCAGAGTACAGAGGAGTTGTAAATGCAACAACTCAATGTTTATGGTTGTAGGGGTTACTTATCAGAATACTCAACTACTATTTATTGTGATAATTAGAGTACCATTTGAATCTACAATGATCCAGTTCAGAGACAGATAATGAAACACATTTAGATCCATATGCACTACATCAGAGAGCTTGTGCATGATGGTGCCATTCACCTACTCTTCTGTTCATCTTCAGAACAAGTAGCAGATATATTCACCAAAGTTTTTTGTGAGAAGACATTCATCAATCTCAAATCACTGTTGGGGATTGCTAATCATGCTATGAAGCATGAGTGATGACAATATTTTCAAATTTTGTTTTACTGTCCATGTTTAAGGGAGGATTTTTCCCACTGGGTTTTTGCCTCTTTCCTTAGTTAAATCGACACGCAGTATGTAAAGGGTGACTAGGCCTTGTTGCTAGGCCCTATAATTTTCTGATATTTTACTCATAAGTCAGGCTTAAGGGGGGGTTTTAGAATAATCAACCCATAGTTAGCTACGTTAGACATTAATTAATTCATTTTTGTCTTATTTGCCTAGTTTCCATATTCCACCTTATGCAAGTTGTCCTCCACATGTCCAAAGTGGTCAAACTTGATAAAATTGAGTCATGGAGAACTTGGGAAACCACTTGGAATCAAATTTTCTTTATTCCTAGCCTTCCTAGCGCAATGTCTGCTTTTTCTGCTTTATTTCCTGGTTTTACTGACTTTTAAAACAACTGGGAAAATTTGACTAGGTGAAGTTAACTTGTTTTTTGTCCTCATAATCCTCCACTCTTTTCTACTAAGAAAAGCATGTATGAGTTTTCCTTCCATAATCTATTATCTTGCCTAATTTATTTTTCCAATTCGTGAGCTCCTAGACAGATTTGGAAACTGCTTTATGCACCTATGGGGGAGTTGCTTAGATTTAGTAAGCCTGCTTTTGACCAAATTCGAATGGCATCCATATGAATTTGAATCTCTCACGTAATTATTTATTGTGGCAGCCTATGACATCACAAGGTTGGATATTGTACACTTATTCAATACAGATTAGTGTTTTGCACCATATTTAGTCTCCTTTGTGCGTAATTTGCATGTGTAATTGGCAATTTTTGTGAGTGTAATTGTTCTAACACCTAGGTTCAATTTCCACAAGTAGAAGTCTATTTTGTTGTGTTGACATTGTGGATTTCTATGTGTGCATATTTTTTCCTTGGTCTGAACTGGTTTGGAGTAAAATTAGATCTGAACTAGCGTGATAAACCTAGTGTAGGAAGGAACCTCAAAATTAGATCTAGAGGGGCTAGTTTTCTTCTTTGCACACCCTAAATAGCACTGGAATGGAAGGCATAGCCTAAGGGACTGTGTAGCATAGAAAGGGATGCTTCCTTGTGTTAGGTGTGTAGATTTTTTAGGAGCCAAGCCTGATCTAGTGGAGGTGTCCATAGCTCAGTGTTTGAGCTCACTAGCTTAGTAGTTCAAGTTTTCCAGCTCCTTTGCACCCTGCTAAACCCTTATGTTAGTTGGATTGGCTGGCCCTTAATGTGAATGTTGGCTTGGTTGATTAGCTTGATAAAAACAGGAATATATTGGCTTGTTTGTTTGCATCCTGATAAACCCAACTATGTTTGCTTATCTGAGTTTGGTTGTATTCTTGGTTATGTGTGAGATTGCTAGTGTTTCTTATTCGTTGTGGGAATCATTCCGAACTCAGGGGTTGCAGTGACGCCGAGAGATTGGTGAGCACACTGGCCTATGGTTCGGTGGAATGTTGCAGTGACGTAGCTGGTTATGGAACAAAATTATTTCAAATATAAGTATCTCTATGTTAATCTCTGCAATTGTAATTGCTTAATGAAATATGATGAGATTGCTTAATTTGTTGAATAGATGAATTGCTTCCGTTGTATATTTGCAATTGTATGCATCTGTGTATGTTTCTTTTAATGCATTTTTAAATTACGTTATGGTTCTTAGATGGCCAAATTGGTGATGGCATGAATGATAAAATATGTCCAAAACTTGTATTTATAGGTTAAAGTTTCCTTTTGTAACTCTTCTTTTTGCAACTTATGGGATACAAGATGTAGAAACAACCTTCTATAAACTCTGTTCCCCGTAGATTTTCCTTCTAAAACTCTCCTTTTTACATGTGGGATGTGGCTTCACTATCTCTATTTCTGCAACTGATTATTTCCTTAAGGGTATATTCCACATGCGGGATGTGAGATGTGGGACCGCAATTCCATATTTCCTCGATTTCGTAGACTCAAGATTTTCACGCCATTGATTCTTGCAGGTTGTTTCTCAGCTGTTGATATGTTCCCAAATGCAAAACAGATTTTGATCGTCGACTTTCATCGCAATTTTCTCTGTCGTTCGATCTCCTCTCATATTTTTCTTCGTAGATCGTCAGATTGAGAACTGACAGAATAAATTTCTATGCTATTGGGAAGTAATATAATTTGCATAGACTTGAATAGATTGAACTTCGAGCTGGATTCTCCTACATTGGTTAGATAGCGGTAATGGTAATTTTCCCTCTCTAGTGGACGAGAGGGGACGTGATAGTATGGTATAAGAGCTGCGGGTTGCAGAATTAGGCCTTGATGGGCCAAGTTGAACAGTTAATAGAGCTGTTGGTAAATGGTTTTTACTTTTTATTTTATTATGCAGCTAACAATTTTGTTGATTAATACATTTTTTTGTAGAATTATAGTCACCCTAAAAGAGAAGCATTCCAGATAGTGCAGTTCGATAAAGTTGGTTTGGCTGAGCCATGAGAACCAACATGGGTGATGGTGCACAAAACCCCAATGGATATGATGAATATGCTTTGGGGAAAAAATTTCGAGTTGGAAATGCTGAGATAGACTCGAATCAGAGGAGGTTTCAAGATACTCCCCTAGATTTTGCAGCCACCATGAGAAACCTAAGGGTAGATATGAAAATTCACAGGGAAGATAATGAAAGATTGGTTAAGGCATCGAAGGAGAAAAATTAGCTAAATTTAGCCATGCTACAAATTTTGACAGCCATTTAGAGGAGGGTGAACTCTAGGGACAAGACAATGAGACCAAAACGAAGTAAGAGCACTCCTAGAATAAGAAAGAGATCTCCTAGTGGGTCATCTGACTCTGAAGGATACACCGATGGTTCAAGTTCTTCTTCTCATGAGAATAAGAAAAAGAGGCGCGAACAGAACCATTCATGTGATTAATTTAAGAAGGCGAGGCCTCCTACCTTCAATGGTGAGATAAAGAATGGTCAAGAAGCTGAGTCTTGGATTTTTGGGATGATGAAATATTAACAAGTCCAAGACTACTCGAGAAATATGAAGAATATGGTAGCCATATTCAACTTGATTGGAAGAGCATCCATATGGTGGGAGCACTTTAGGAAAGTGAAAAAAATTAATGAAAGGAATATTTTGTGGAAACAGTTCCAGAATTATTTCAAGTAGAAGTACCTCTCTGATAGGTATTATGATGATAAGATCAAAGAGTTCCATGAGATGAGATTGGGACAAAAGACCATGGAAGAGTATGTAAACAGGTTCTTAGAGTTGTTGAGGTCTTTCAGGTACATCAAAGATGAAAATAAAAATCAATCATTTCCTGACTGGATTTCCTCAGTATTAAAAAGACATAATTGAGTTTTATGAACCTAGAAATATGGAAGAAGCGATAAGGAAATATAAGTATTCCAATGAAGAAAGAAAAGGAAAACCTGAATATCATAAGACATGGAAGGAAAAAAAGAATGAGGAGTCTGACCAAAGGAATAAAGGTTTCAAACCTTCTAACTTCAGGAATCAGCATAAGCAGCCATCCCATGTTGAGAAGTAGCCAGCTAGAGTGGAGGGAGAAAATCCAAGAGAACCACTCCAATGTTGGAAATGTTGAGGACTCCACATGCACAGGTATTGTCCACTTCAGAATGAGAACTCAAGGCAAGCTTACAATATTCAAGTGGTAGAAATAGTGGGTCAAGTAGCAAGGGATGTCCTAGGATTTATGCAACACTGGAGGAACGCTAGACAGATCACCAGTCAACTATGGTTGAAGTTGCAGGTAAGATTGTGGAGCAATCTATTTCTATTTTTATAGACCTTGGTTCTAATCACAGTTACATTGCTCCTGGAGTAGTGGAGATTTGTTCTTTTAAGAAAGTAAAGCATAACAAATCATGGTTAGTTCAGCTAGCCACTAAAACTAAGAGAAAGGTTAGTGAAGTGGTAGAGAAATACCCATTGGTGATGAATGGATTGGTCACTTGTGTAGATCTGAATGTTCTACCACTTGGTTCCTGTGATGTTCTCATTGTAATAGTTTGGTTATAATTTCACAAGGTAAAACTTGACTTCTATAATAAGACTTTTGAATGCATGTATGAAGAAGGGAACCCAATAGTTGTAAGAGGCAATCCAAAGGTGATTTCTGTGAGGCACATTTCAGCAATGTAGTTGAAGAAGTTTTGTAGGAAGGGTTTCCAGTTGTATGTAGCTCATATTGTGGAGGAAACAAAGAATGAAACTCTTAGGTTGGAGGACTTTCATGTGTTCTAGGAATTCAAGGACATTTTCCTTGATGAGATTCCAGAGCTTCCTCCAAAAATAGACATTGATTTCACAATTGAGCTTGTGCCAGGAGCGGCACCAGTGTCCAAGACACCCTATAGAATGAACACACCGAAAATGATAGAGCTAAATATGCAATTGAAATAGTTATTGGAGAAGAACTATATCAGGCCTATTGTTTCTGCTCAGCGAGCACTAGTTCTATTTGTGACGAACAAAGATGATACACTCAGATTATGTATTGATTACATACAACTGAA
Source organism: Pseudotsuga menziesii (assembly GCA_001517045.1). Lineage (NCBI taxonomy): Eukaryota > Viridiplantae > Streptophyta > Pinopsida > Pinales > Pinaceae > Pseudotsuga > Pseudotsuga menziesii. Next base: position 514,590 of record LPNX010672794.1, on the reverse strand, counting down.
CAAAGTCATTCTCAAGAACAAATATCCTCTTCCTAGAATTCATCAACTCTTTGATCAAATGAGAGGAGAAAAGGCATTTTCCAAGATTGTCTTGAGGTCTCGTTACCATCAGGTGAGAATCAAGGATGAAAAAATTCATAAGACAACCTTTAGAACAAGGTATGGACATTATGAGTTTGTAGTGGTACCATTTGGTCTCACAAATGCACCACCTACATTTATGTTCCTTATGAATAGTATCGTTATCAGGTATTTGGTCAAGTTTGTTCTTGTTTTCATTGACGACATTATTATTTATTCTAAGAATGAGGAAGAGCATGAAGATCATTTGAGATTGACATTACAATTTCTTAGAGAGAATAAGTTGTATGCAAAGTTGAGAAAGTGTGACTTCTATAAAGATAGAATTCAATATTTAGGTCACATTATCTCAGAAGAGGGTATATCTGTGCACCCTGACAATATTGAAGCCATTATGAATTGGCCTACTCCAAGAAATATGATAGATGTAAGATCTTTTATGGGACTTGAAAGATACTACAAGAGATTCATTGAAGGATTCTCTAAGGTTGCACATGCCATCACTTCTTTGAAAAGGAAGGGGATAAAGTTTCAATGGACATCAAGGTGTGAAGAAAGCTTCCAGCAGTTGAAAAATATTCTCACAAGTGCACCAGTCTTGAAAGCTACAGACCCAGAGAAATATTTTCTGGTGTGTACTGATGCATGCGGTCAAGGACTTGGAGGAGTTCTTATGCAAGAAAACCATGTAATATATTATGAGTCAAGAAATTTGAAGGAACATGCAAAGAAATATGCCACTCATGATCTGGAACTTGAATCCATAGTACATGCTATCAAGATGTAGAGGCATTACTTGATGGGAAGAAAATTTGAGCTAAGGACATACCATTGCTGTCTAAAGTATTTGTTTGATCAGCCTACTCTAAATGCTAGGCATGCTAGATGGATGGATTTTTTATGTGAGTTTGATTTTGAAATCAAATACATAAAAGGAAAAGAGAATAGGGTAGTTGATGCACTCAACAAGAAGGTGCAGGAAATGCATGTGGAATCTCTTAGTATTTTCCAATCAGAGTTGAGGCAACAGATTGCTAATCATGTTGTTGAAGATGAATTGTATGCAGAGGTCAAGGACAAATTGCAGCAGCAAAGCCTTGAAAACAAGTATGAGGGATATAAATTAGAAGAAGATGGACTCATTACTTATAAGAACATAATTTATATTCCAAATGTAGCATATTTGAGGAGGGTTGTTATGGATGAGATCCATCAAGATCCATATTCCGGGCACCCAGGATATTAGAAGACAATTTCTAGAGCTAGAAAGTAGTACTTTTGGCTAGGAATGAAAAAGGACATCGCTGAATATATATCAAGGTGCATGAAATGTCAGCAGGTAAATGTTGAGCATCAACACCCAGCAGGTTTGTTGCAGCCTTTTCCAGTTCCAAAATGGAGATGGGAAGTTATTTCCTTGGATTTTGTTACAGCATTTCCAATGACTTGGAGACAACATGATTCCATAATTATTGTGGTGGAAAAGTTGACAAAGGAAACACATTTTATACCGGTTAAGTATACACATAATACTGATGACATTGCAAAGATATTCATGAAGGATATTTTCAAATTGCATGGATTGCCTAAGGAAATAGTCTTCGAAAGAGATGTCAAGTTCACTTCCAATTTCTGGAGGGGATTCTTTTCATATTTGGGTACACAGTTGAATTTCAGTGCTTCCTACCATCCTCAGACTGATGGGAAAACATAGAGAGTTAACTAGGTGCTTGAAGACATGCTTCGCATGTATGTGATGGAAAAACCAACCAAGTGGGAATATTATTTACACTTGGTAGAATTTGCATACAACAATGGACAACAAGCATCTTTGGAGATGAGTCCATATGAAGCTTTGTATGGCAGGAGATGTAGGACACCACTGACTTGGGATAATACAGTGAACAGGGTTGTTCTTTGTCTAGAATTTCTCAAGGAGATGGAGCAGGAGGTTGTAAAGATCAGGGAGAATCTAAAAGCAACCCAGGATAGACAGAAAATCTATGTAGATAAGAATAGGGTGAACAGAGAGTTCATTGTTGGGGATCATGTTTACCCCAGAGTGAGGGAAAAGAAGAGTTCCTTGAAGCTTGGAATGTGTGCCAAGATGTCACCTAGATAATGTGGGTCATTTGAAGTGCTTGAAAGAATAAGGCCAGTTGCATATAGACTTGCATTTCCTGCTAGCACTAGGTCTCATAATGTTTTTCATGTTTCTTTTCTTAATAGATATGTACATGATCCTAACCATGTGATAAATTGGGATGTGATGCAGGTGGAACCCGAGGGATAATTCCAAATCGATAAAATGCGCATCCTCGCGAGGAAGGTCACAATGCTTCGGAATCGAGCCACAGGGTAGGTAAAGGTGCAGTGGGAGCACTACAGTCCTGAAGAAGCTACATGGGAGATGGAGGATGCCATGCAATTGACACATCTATTTTTCTTCAATTCTGTGGAACACTGAGGGTGGTACCAGCGTATAATTTTGTTCAATTTTGTAAAACACTGAGGACAGTGCTGTTGAAGGGGGAGGGGAATGTAACACCCTAATTTTGAATCCATTTGTATTAAATATATATGATGTAAACATTGTAATTAATCATGGTGTGGAGCTAAAGGAAAATTCCCCATGATTGATTCAGCGTTTTATGTTTTGGCGATTAAAATTTATGCGGATGGTATTTTGTCCTAGTCAACACACTATAATTTTGGGCATCATATAAATATGAAATTTAATTAAAAACCCAAAACCATCTATGTCAATGCAACAAATAATGATATGGGGGAATGATTTCCTAAGGAATGGGGTGGGGGAATGTTTAACCTTGAGCCTTTGGGGAAAAGCCATGTGTCAAAAGGAAACACCCAAAAACATATGCCCATTCCATCATGCATTCACGTTTTCATATTCCCTCATGTTTTGGGGAGCGACAAGACATTTTGATAATTTGTCCTTCACCTCTTCATTGTTTTCCTCGTTGTGCATGCCCAGTCCATCATATGGATCTCACCGAAATGTTATGGTCCATTCAGATCATTCTCTATTCCAATCTATTCATGCACGCTGTGCGTTAGTCCTACTTGCAGAACCAAGCCTTTTTATGGGTTGTTCACATGTTGTTACCATCCTCAGCCATGTTTATGAGAAAGAGTGGTAATCTATGGTTTCCTGAGTGTTGTTGTACAATGGTATCCTCTGTCATAGAGTGAGTGGAATCCTATTTTGTTGTGTTTTCATTGTGGTCTATTGTGTGTGCATATTTTTTCCTTAGTATTAACTAGTTTAGAGTGGAATTGGATGTGAACTAGATTGATAAACCTAGTGTAGGAAGGAACCTCACAAATAGATCTAGAGGGGTTGGATTTCTTCTTTGCACACCCTGAACATCACTGGAATGGAAGGCATAGCCTGAGGGACTTTGTAGAAAAGAAGGGGATGCTTCCTTATGTTGTGTGTGTATATGTTTTAGAATCCAAGCCTGATCTAGTGCAGGTGTCCATAACTTGGTGGTTGAGCTCACTAGCTTAGCAGTTCAAGTTTTCTATCTCCTTTGCAGCCTGATAAAACCCATCTGTTAGTTGGATTAGATGGTCCTTAATGTGAATGTTGGCTTGGTTGATTATCTTGATAAACCCAACAATGTATTGGCTTGTTTGTTTGTATCATGATAAATCCAACTGTGTTGGCTTGGCTGAGTTTGGTTGTATTCTTGCCTATGCGTGAGGCTACTAGTGTTCCGTATTCCTTCTGGGACTCATGCCCAGCTTGAGGGTGGCAATGCTGCTCAGAGATTGATGAGCACACTGGCCAATCGTTGGGTGGAACGCTGCAGTGACATATCTAGTTGTGGAACAAACTTCTTTCAAATATAAGTATCTCTATGTTAATCTCTGCAATTGTAATTTCTTAATGAAATATGATGAGCTTGCCTAATGTGTTGAATTGATGTATTGCTTTCGTTGTATAATTGCAATTGTATGCATATGTGTATGTTTCTTTCAATGCATTTTTAAATTATGTTATGGTGATTAGATGGCTGGATTAGTGATGGCCTGAATGATGAAATCTATCCAAGACTTCTGTTAACAGGTTAAATTTTCCTTCCGCAACTTGTGGGATACGGGATGCTAAAATGACCATCTGTAAACTATGCTGCCCACAGATTTTCCTTTTGTAGCTCTCCTTTCCACATGCAAGATGTGGCTTCACGATCTCTATTTCCACAGCTGATTATTTCCGCAACTGTCTATTCTGCATGCAGGATGTGGCTTCACGATCTCTATTTCCACAGCTGATTATTTCCACAACTGTCTATTCCGCATGAAGGATGCGGGATGCAGAATGCGGAATGCAGGATGTAGGACCGCAGACTCAAGATTTCTGTAGACTCAATATTTTTTCACCGTTGATTCTTATGGGTTGGTTCTCCATTATTGATCTGTTCCCAGATGTGGAACAGATTGCGACCATTGATTTTTGTCACTATTTTCTTTGTTGTTCGATCTCCTCTAATAATTTTCTTCATAGATAGTTGGATTGAGCACTGAAAGAATCAATTTCTATGCTATTGGGAAGTAAGAGAATTTACACAGAGTTGAATAGATTGAACTTCGAGCTAGATGCTCCTGCATCGATTAGATAGCGGTAATGATCGTGTTCCCTCTCTGGTGGACGAGATGGGACATGACAATCAATCTCTACATGTGACTGCAAATACATATAGAAGTCCTGGGTACATAAGAGTACAATGGCCATGAATAGGCATGATATACAAAGTGTCAAGTGTGGTCATTGCCATGTACAATATACAATGGATAAAGATATCCATAGTGGATGAAGATATCTAATATACACTGGAAACACTGGAATCAAGATCATGAGATCTTAAATATAATGAAGACTGGCATAGTCAAGAAGGAAGCATATATGGAATGCCACTAATATGGAAGGCCTTCTACACAAACCGCTATGAGTAGATGTCCTACTATGTGAATAGATGTGTCATCTAATTACCGATCATTGATGTATATCGTTAACAGATGCGAGATAACCCGCCGATAATGAAAATGGGAATCAAGGTATAGAGTGCAATCTAACAAGTGTGAATAGATGTATTGAGGTCTAACATTTGAAAGAATCCATCGATAATGGGACATTGATGTATTCCCAAAACTGTCGATTGTGAGAGAACCTACCACTGATGATTGTAAGTCTCAAGGAAATCAAATGACTCTAGAATGCTATTCTAGAATAAATGATCTGATGTCGATGGAATGGAATCCACTGGAAGGAGGGCATTAAGGCATCCCCCATCACCCAACATGAGGTACTCAGCAACATTGTATAATGTGGAAGAATTTGAACAAGATTTGCATGAAACAGTAACAGTATCGGGAATGGACGACATGCAAAGTCAAGATAACTGAGGAATGGCTGACTCGAGATTCAATTTCCTCTGAACAAGAGAATAAGGAAAGTGGTGGCTAAAGTTAGGTATCATGTACTCTATATGCAAACTGGGACATCTTTGTGATACAAGAGGCATCCACAAAGGCTCCGTGGGGACTAGAAGTGTAACCAGTCGGTGGAGATAAAATCAGAGTAATGAGTACAACCCCTAAATTAAAACTAATAAGCCAACCAATGGATGTAATATAAATTTCTCTGTTCGAAGGAGAAATGACTCGACTGCTGCCAAATATAACATCTTTTTCCATCCGATTTTTATGTTTTTTTCATTTTTTTGGACTTTTTCAGATATTTTGAAAATATTGAAAAAGAATAAAGTTATTTATAGTACATAGCTAGGAGGAGATGAGTGTCAAGGACATGAAAACTAGTTCCAAGTAGTGGAACATACCTATGCTCAATGTAAGGAAACATATGCAGGATAATGACACTCAGGGGAAGGTCTCCTCCTAGTAAAGGGGTAATCAAGATGCAAAGGATATGTAAAAGGCTCTACTTGGATAGACATGAGACAAGATGGGGCTATATGGATTATAACTATGAAGTAGGGAGCTAGGATAAATCTCAATAAGGAAATAAAAACTAATGAAATGCAATTACATTTTGATATATACGAGTCCCTATGGGGAAAATCCATCATAAAGTTCAAGAGGAGTATGAAGCTCTTCCTCAAGGACATGGCAGGACTAAAAAGGGACTCCCACAACCTAAAGGAGGCATCTCAACATGGGTACCAAATGCAAAAAGGATCTCACTAGGGAACCCATGTATAGGAAAGCTCTACCATTCTCACAATACCACTTCGAATAGCAGAATGAAGGTTCCATGATATCACAGAATGGGTTTGTACCTAAGGTTAAGATGAAACGGTCATAAGGTCATGCAAAATGCAGGCGAATGTGAAATCCTAACCTATATTCTAGTTCAGACATTACACCTGTGATAATCATGAACATATCAAAGAGTTGATCAAAACGCGCTCAAAACGGGACCCTACAACACCATATTAGTCCAACCGATCCAAAAATGGTAAAAAACGAGCCAAAATTATACAAAGTGGGTAAAAATTTCAAAATGTTTTCTATAAAATAGTGAAAAAAATGAATTTTTCCATAGAATTTGAAAATTTACCCACCATAGTGCTTTTCAAACGAAAAACTTCAAAAGCTGATTCCGGTAGCATCCATCTGTGAAATCGCCCACCGTCTAGTTCAAGTAACTCATCATGCCACACTCTTCCATTTTCATGCATTTGTTTTTAAATTTTGATGGTTAATTTTTTAACTTGGGCCATCCCAAAGAGGGTGGTTTCATCCCACATGGAAATCGAGTCTTTTTCTACATATAGATCTGAACATGTGCAGAAAAAATGGTGATACACACATATGTACATGACTGTTTTGAAAACAGTCGCGTATAGGGTCGCAAAGAAGAAATTCAAAGAAAAAATCTAATGAAACTTGGAAATTCTTGTGTAGGATGGTTCTATATTGGATAAAGCGTGAACATGGAGATGTTTAAGAGGCCGTAAAATCTAATCTGATGGCCCAACAAACATTGAGGGCTTGTGGGTTATATAAGTTTTGGCACTTGGAATCTTAAGGGAAAAACCAAGGCTACTACAATTGCTAGTATATTACTGGGATCCTAACTCAGATACATTTCAATTGGATGAAATGCTCCTCAACCTTGAGGTTGAGTATATTTATTTCATTATAGGATTGTTCCACATAGGGGAAGTGATAAGCCTAGGAGATCGTGGGTTATAAGGGGTTCTCACTATATATGAGTACATTGTTGTTTATTGCATCCCTAACACGAAAAATGTTGGGAGTCAAATCCTGAAAAAATCGATACAAAATATCAGGTTAAATGCCATACTCTTGGAACTAGGTAAGATAAGTGGGGTTGGAATCCCTCCAATATTCAAGGCCTTTGATGTTCTATGTGGTGTAGTTTATGCATCCTACAAATTATGACTGGAGTAACTCACTTTTGAGCAACATGAAACAACATCTTACAGACTGCAAGATGGGTCGGGTGAGGAACTTTGGCTATGGAAGCATCTTGAGTGCTTTCTTTTTTTAGTGTGTGTTGAGGATAATCCCAAGATTTGAGATTTCCCCACATGGTTTTTCAGATCCGACTCAGCTACACTAGGAAAATGTCATGTAGAGACTAGGAGGGGGGCAGGTGGCTAACCCCTACCCTATAGGTTTATTTCTCTAGTGGCATAGTAAGATCATCGCCATAGATGACTACCCCTATGTAGGGATAGACTTCTGTGTAGACCTATACATGCCCATTCCACCAGGATCTACATATGGAGATATAGGTAATGAACCCCAACTCAAAATTGTTTTTTGAATTATTAATATTTTTTGTGTTTTTTGATATATGGAATCAAAAAGACATGTTTTTGGTTTGATGACATATAGTGATACTCTGTCATGTACATGCATATGTAGGAACCCAACGGCCATATTGTTTCCCTTGTCATCGATAAAGGAGAAGATGAGATGATATCATGGGTGTGGATGCGGAGCATACACTCAAAAGAATTCACATGAACTTTGTTTGATTGACACATAGAGTTCCCATGGTGCAAGTCAAGGACTTGCGTGAGTCCATGCAATGCTAGGTGGTTGGAGTACCATAGGCATGGGTTCATTTCTTTCACTGGCTAGCTAGATCTATAGTGTGATACCATTATCAAAACCCTCCTCCCCCATAGGCTTAGAGTCTAGGGTGTATTTTTTGTATGACCGTGTATTATATTTTCGTGGCTCGAAAGCCCCATTTTTGTATATGACACTTATGTATTATGACACCACATTTTTTGGACATATATTTTAACGAAAAATACCTATGGTGATCGATTATTATTTTATTTACATGTGTAAATGTGTTTTTGAATGCTTTATCGTTCATGAAACAAATGCCAATCTAGTACATAGTTAGCATATGAATCAACAACTTGATTAAAATTCCTTGTAATATGAATGTATTTTATGTTCTCAAATTGCCGTTCAAGCAACCTAACATGCAAGAACCTTCGTAAGAAATTTGGATCCCTAACATGATACAATCCATTAATCTATGAGACCACTAAATATGAATCAAGATGTACCTCAAGAGAGTGAATATCAGGTGAAATGACATCATGAAATAACTCAATAATGGCACTATACTCTACAACATTTTTCAATGAAGTCCATAGACAAACACCTCCTGAAGACAACACTTGACCTATAGGAGAATAAATCACCCAAGCATCCAAAGCGGAGTTTTGAGTGTGGAGGACAGCGCCATCAGCGAATCCTACATAAACCGAAGACTCTGTCGATGTCTTCCACAACAAATGGAAGCTAGTCAACAAAATCGATCACCATAATCAAACCAAAACTTAGTTATGCAAATGTACAATTCTATACAACAAATCAGCCTCGGCTGAGAATAATATGTATTACTTCTTAAGATAGAGCCCATTTCTGGACTCCGCCAAGGTTGTGCCCCCATGATCGACTAGTCGAATAGGTATAGCATCTAGATAAGTACTAATTCCACATTCAATCATGTGGGGGTCAATTCCCAGAATTTACTCATACGACCAAGTGAACACATCTTGAAATTCTTTTAAAATATTGGTGTACTCGTTAATCTCATCGGGGGAACAATCCTCCCCAATGTACATGTTTTCAATATTTCCTGGAACACATGAAATATTGATAGGTACAGTTGGTGACAAGTTATCCATGTTCCCTTCAGCATACTTTCTAGGAGAGCCTAGTGGGACCACGATCCTACCGATTTTCTTGCTAAAGAGCACCTTATAGTCAACACACTCAATATTATCAAGATTAGGGAGAAAATAAGATCTATGATGCAAATCTCCCGAAGGTTTTTCTAATCCAGACATAGCCTTGAGAATAGCCTCGTTCAATGGAAATATGTCATCAAGGTAGTCATGTGAGTGAGATGATTCCACTGCCCAAGTATGAAGTGCATAAGGGTCCTCCTCCTCCATCCGCGAAGAGGAAGGACTAGACTCTACAACTGAACCAAGATTAGCTTGGTAAGACACCATAGTTGTTGAAAACAACATGTCCATCTTGGGAGGTATAGAATCACCCGAAGTACTCAGAGAAGGAATATTCCAAGGATCCTCCATATGCTAAGTGCGAAAAGGAACCAAAATCAATGAGTTTGAAGCCTTACCAAGACTAGAACTGACCATAAGAATGAGTACGACACAACTAAAAGTTCCCATCAATGAAGGATACATGCTCACCCCAACATTCTTAGTTGCCAGCTAAGAATGATCGATAGCCAAGATAGAATCTCTCGATGATGCTTTCAAACAAGAATTATCAAAGGATCTTTGATTGATTGTCACAATCTTCCCATACAAAGGAAAACAAAAAACCTGAAAGAGTGACGATGCGACCGCTTGCATGTTATAAATCAAGTTCCTACCCAGTAAAATATTATAGTCAAGGGGTGCATAAACCAACTCGACCTCGATCACAACGGTCCTCCCTCCCAATTAGACCTCAAGGGAAGGGAGAATGTCATGCGACTGAAAAAATCTTTCGTCAAACACAGTTAACATGGTGCCCAACTTAGACAACGTAGGAGAACCCAACCCCTTCCAACATGACAAAGAAATCATGGAATCCACAACACCTTCATCAATCACTGTACGCTTAATGGTGTTGTTTAGACACTCTACATGAACCAAAAGGTACACATAGTAAGGAAAGAGAGGCTGGAATCCATGAGTTTCAAATTTGATCACTAAATATGAGCTTACATCAGCCACCCCAAGAGCAGACAAGAAGGCTTTCCTTTGTGGAGGAAAAGTCTCAAGAAATTCTAAATCAGACATCGTACAAGGAGTCTGGCCCAAATCCTTTATGATAGAATAGTTCTAGGAGGCTCGAGAATTAGGATTGTACCCTAAATGCTTTAAGACTCCCTTAGGAATGCGAGGCAGAGATTTAAGATTAAAACTATTTTTTTCAATACGCAAAGGGCTCTCAGGTGGAGCAGGTTATTTCCCTAGGTTTGGCTGTGATGTACCATAATCTTTAGAACATGTCACAAAATTTTTGGCAGACATCATATTAATGCAACCATGGTCACTAATGGTGTGTAGCAGGTTTGGAGTCCCACCAAAAGAACTAACAGGATCCACGGTCCTCAAGTTCATATTCTGATTTTGTGGTAAAGGATTTTTCAACACAACTGGGCTCTATGTGATGAACTTTGAGGCATATTCTAACCGAGCGAACTAGTGAGTGAGGTTATCATCCCCACAAATATTACAAGGAAATTTAACCTTATGCTTAGGTTTCTTGTCCCCCCTAGCATTATTGTTTTTCTTGTCAATATTATCATTTTGATTCCTATTCCCACCCTTTCGATTGTTTTTACCTTTCTTTTTATTTCATCCACGTTGTTGATTACTTTTCTGGTTCGACGATTGCACTTTAAGTACATTCGTCATTTGGGTAGGATGATATGAAGCCGTAGCTTGTCTCAATGCAGGATGGTTAATAGAAAAGTTATTCATTTTGTCCGTAACTGAGCTAGTAGGCTTAACACTTACATAGCCAACAATGCCATCGGCCTGTGGCCCATGTTTAAACTTTGGGTCAAAATTGGATCTAGGTGCATTTGGTATGATCTCATACAAGATCCCATACTGAGCATAAATCAAATCCAATTGTTGAGCTCTAAAGATAGATTTTTACTCATTTTTCCCTCCAAATGTGGAAACATCCTTCTCTATGTAAGGCAATAAAGACTTGAGGAACCATTCCAAAATGAAATCTGGTTGAATAAAGGACTTAATCAATATCTTCTGTGTATGCCACTCATGCATGTGATTAGATATATGGGTGTCTTTGTCCTGCCAAAATGTGGACAAGAGTTCAGTACTGAAATTGTAACACACGAATAGCTGAAATTGATTGAGGAAGGTCATAGCTAAGTCATTAAATGATGTATAAGTCCCCCTAGGAAACTCTATGTACTAATTCACTACAAGCCCTGTAAGGGTGCATTGAATCAGACTTAAACAAACTGAATAGTGATTCAAGGAGTTCCAAGAACACCAAAGGTGAAACATCATGACGTGTTCACTAGGATCTTCACTAGTATTACCTTCAAACTTTGGAATGTCCGAAGGAATATTGGAGGGAATGAACAACGATGACAGGTCATGAGACACAGGATCATTTTTCAATCTCGACAAGTCAGGTAGATTCAACATTGCAAGGAAAGCGAGTATAGGCTGAGCCATTTGGTTCCATGCTCCTTGATAGGGCTTGTTCACACAGGTTTGATTTCTCTAGACACCATGACCTTGGCCCGTGGGATAGTAGCCTCCTCCCCTTTGACCCATATAGGGTTGTGTATTATAGTTTGGAGTACCTTGAGGTTGGGGTGCTATGAAGGCATAGTTGGGAGACCGATAAGCGGGTTGATACCTAGACCCATAAGGTGTATAAGTTTGTCCATAAGATGCTCCATAGGATGGTCCATAAGACTGTCCATTATATGGCACATACCCGATTGGCACATAAGGAGGCACATGGCCTTATGACACTATAGTGTGATAATACGTGGAACAAACATGACTAACAGTAGAACTCTGGCCCAAAGGACCATGTGAGTTAGGAGGAGGATGTGTCATCAAAAATAAATTTTAAGGAACTGGTGTTGAAGATGATGGAATATGGGAAGGGATGTAACTTGTACCCCCAATATTCACATGTCTAGGATCACTCCCCTAAATGGGAATGACAGTGCTAGGCCTAGGATGCATGTGTGAAGGTCCTCCCACCATAGGGATGGAAGGTGCAATATGACTAGTACTACCAAACTTCTCCGCTTGGAAAGGAATGGAAGTGTCCCCAGGTGCAACACCAGGGTCAGCACCCAATCTGACATTAGGTTCCAAACAGGTCTTAGGAAGTTATAGCATGCCATACCTAATTATGCTAGTGCTAGTGGGTGCATGACAAGTCTCACTGCGCAGACTATGTGACCAATACTGATGGTCTACGTTTATGTAGCCCAAAAATTGTGATGGATCGTCAGGTGATGTTCAAGCCACAGAAGGGTTGGACCCTACCAGAGTCCCATATGTGCTCGAAGGTTCAACCTCCAAAAAAAGAGGTGGATAATGAGGGCGCTTCAGGATCTCAAGCTCATGGTGACTCATGATTAGATCACTGTGTGAATCAAAGTGAGAAGTAGTCCTCCTGGACTATCTAGTTCTCTCTCCCAAAGGAGGAGGAGACGTAGAAGGAGGAAATCCTACTAAATGATGAGAATGATGAAGTGCCACACCCGAATCCACTGTGACTCAACAAAAGAAAAAAAATCAATCTAGCTACGCAACCTTAAGAAATATAGCATACAAAAAGCACACTCCTAAGAAAATATACTACCAAAAAATAAGAAAACTAAGGGGAGGATATGTGATCTTCTGAATGTAGCAGATATGCCTCGCCTAGGAGATGCTTGGGACTCCCATACACTACAAGTAGAGGTTCATAACCAATTACAGTGGCCCTCAGCTTGAACATGTAAAGCGAATGTGATGTCCGACCCCTACCTAGCCAGGACACCTAAAGAATAACCTATGCAAGTACACCCTACGATACCTAGGTAAGGAAACTAAGGTCACCCAAATATAATTAATGGCTAGGTGGAGATTTGTAGGAGGGATCGACTGTATGGGCAGGGTAGAAAATATTGAAGATCAAAAGCACCAACCGGTACCTCAAAATCCCCCAAATATGAATATGATCCTGGAAATATCTTCGGTGCTCACAGAAAGTGACCAAGGGATATACCATTCACAATCATGTACGCTGCCTCATGCTTGACTCCTGCGTAAGAGAATATTCTTGAGAAACAAGGATTTATCACTCACCTGGACAAACACATAATTGTTTGTGTTTAGTAGTCTTGGAGAATTGACTCACAATGAATTATTCCATGACTCTAAATCCTAATCTTGTTGGTGAACCCTATAAAAGAAAAATGTGTAGTTCATTTTAATTAATCGTTGATTTTAATGGATGTAATTAACCAAATTGAAATGGTTGTGAAACTAATGATATTGAGACTTAGTAATTAAATAAATGTGCACACCTAACAAATAATTCCAAGTGCAATTTTGTAAAATGAAAAACAGGGTATTCCACTACGTGAGATGCAATTTCTTTCCTTCAAATCAGAATGCGAGCATTACTAAATGAACACCTCACTATAATCCAATAATAAAAACATAATGCAGGTACCATGCGAGTGAAAAAATGCAAGGATGCATAATTATCGAAAAGCAAAAAATATTTTTGTGTTTTTTGAAATAAATGAGATATAAAAAGTAATAACATACCCTACAACTCTCAGACCCGACAACCACTCACAAACAACATCCAAGAAAGGGACCAATATAAAAGAGACCTAATGCACTAATCCCAAAACAAAAAGGAAAAAATGAATGACAAGAACATAACCTAATTGAAAATAAATCAAAAGGGGTCTCTGGTCAAAATCAGAGGCTGTATATAGACACCAACAAAACCCAAGAAAACTCAACAATCATCAAAACTCACCAATCAACACTCAATCTCCCAAATAAATCTCAAAACAAAAGCATATGCGACTGTATGAAGTAAACCTGCATACATACGCGGGAATTCAAGAGAAAACCACATGTATACGTGATTGTAATGCAAATACTCACATAGAGGAAGAAAAAGAGGGAAAAATATTAATCCAAGACCAAATTACTTCCACAGAACACTACTGGGAAAACATACCTCTAGACTCGACATAGAAACAGAGAAATAAAGAGAAATTCAAGCACATTGTATACCCAATCCCCAAAGAAAAAACAACTAGGAACCTCCCCAGTGGAATCGCCAACTCTGTTACAGAGAGAAACTTCCTATGGCTTGGGGGTACCACAACAAATAGTATGACACCAAAAATCAATCTTTCCCAATATACAAGAGCAGTAAGAAAATATAACACTAAGGGATATAGAATCATACCTTCCTCCAGATGGTTGACGTAGATCCCTGTTGAGATTTTCCAATGCAATTGCAATTATAATTTTCTCTCAAAAAAAACAAACAAACAAAGCATGATATATATATAAATGTGTGAGAGCTACTCTAGCATATATCATCAATCATGTATAAGCAATTAAATACATCCATGGATTCAATATTCATATTTAAAATGCACATGAATTGGACTGGAAAAGATATTTCTATTAATAAATTAGAGATACAATAGTGACAAACTCTATCAGCACTTCTGTGAACCAAAGAAACCGAATCCTCCACCTGGGGCTCCACCACTTCAATCCTCCATCTCTCGATAGAAAGCTCAGAAATAAAAGGCAAGCTTGGGAAGAACACTATGTTCTCCAAGGGACAAAAGGATGTAGACTCAAGTATAAGCAAAACTGAGGCAACAATGGACTATAATTTCAATACTCTTCAATTTATCTCTCTTCAATGTATCCAAGGGGTTCCTTATATAGCACTCAAAAGAGGTAATGGAGGGTCGAAGCCAAGCATTCTCAAGGAATTGGGAAGACCAAGAATCAAGTTATCCGGACTCATGAGGAAAACTCCAAAAATATTTGTCATTTTTCACACATCCCGATGTATGTGGGTTTGAGGTCAAAAGTTGCATATACAAGAAACTATTTCTTTAAAAGTCGTGTATAGGTATAAACAAGCAATTTTTGGGGATGATATTGGAACATCAAAGTATCATATAAGTCCGTGGGGTCCAAATATTATGCAGAGGGACAAGGAAGGCCATAAATGTGTGATCAACCAAGTGTGGTTAAATCAGCTATAACCACAATGATGCTAAGAAGAAGCATAGGAAATATATATTTCTACTAAGAGTTGTCACAAGCATACACATGAAAACTAGAGAGAAGAAAAGAGACTGAATCACATGAATGAAGAGATGAATATTGGTGTGTATCCTTCCATTGAATAATGATTAATAATACTGTACATAAATAGTACATCCCTCATAGTAAAATCGAGTTGTATGGAGAAAACTCATAAAGAAAAAAGTGGATGACTTACAAAAATATAGAAAACCCCCATAAGTGGTTAAAGAACTTCCCAATTCTATCAAGGAAATCACGAATTATAAAACGCATGAGTGAGTTTTCAAGGGGGATGAAAAAACATGCTAATCCTAGAAAATGGATACAAATTCAGGAAGGATGGGTTGGAAACAAAAGAACCCAGTTTCCTAGTTAACTAGCTTTACCTTATCCACAAAAAAGAAGGATAAAGCATACTAAAGCAGAATCTATTGTAAAGTGATGTTACTAATTATGGGAGTCAATAAAGTCATCAAGATCATCCAATAATCAGAAAGAAAATATTCCTGGGGTATAGATGGCATGTGTTGACTTTAAGGTGCAAGTGGATGCCAACTAATTAAGCTAGTGGGTAGATAATTAATCAAATAATGATTAATTATTTTATCATAAGTATTGAGTGGGTTTAATATATTCCAACATAGCTAGCAATACATCATTTGGTTTTATGGCCCTCCATTGGAACCTCGAGCTTGCTTAGATAGTTTCTGAAAAATACTTGCCTTCTCGCGGTGCCCCACCTGATCCTTTTGACTATTGGTTGTGTGGATAATTCACAAGGGGAAAACTAATTTTTTAAAAGAAATCACTAATTCTATGAATATGGGGGAGTTACTCAGGTGGGCTTGCGGTCCCGCAAGAAGTCCTTTTAAAAAATTTGCTTCAACAAAACATATGAAAAAATCGAATAGAATATGTTGTCACGTCAACTTCACAAAATTATACTCCAAAGTGAGCTTTGGGAAGCTCTATAAATTTATGTCATGATTATTATACATGTCTAATTATTTTTAATATACATGGAGTGTTAATACACAATGAGAAAAATAAAAAAATTATTGATGTGGAATGAAGTTTTGATATCTAAATATGTTATTATAATGTGATATCTCACCAAAATAATTATTAATTTTAAAGTAGATCTTATATATATGATTGTAATAATAGCTTCTAAAATATGAATTTGATGCATGATTTTACAATTGGGCATTAACTCTCTAGTTTTACTCTTTAAAATTATTTTGAATCGATGTGTTTCAAAAGATGTTTAAATTTGAACTGTACTTCACTCCTATGAAATTAAGTTGAAATGCACTTGACTCATTTTAAGGAAATGACAATTTGTGATAGACTTACTTTTTGAAATCCTACATGGAAATCCAAAATTTATAATCTCAACTGTAATTGCAACTTTTTGGACAACAACATGAAAAACCATTTAATGTTGAACAACTATCTAAGGAAATTAGTTTAAAAGCATGGAAAAATTATATTTATTACTTAAATAAGAATAATATGTGATGAGAGAGAAAATTTCATGGTGGGATGGGAGATGAGGTCACATTTCCATGGTGAAAAAAGATAAATCAAGGTTTATTGGAAATGAGGGGAAAATGAGGTGGAAAGTTTCACAATAAAGTGATGAGAAAGAGGGTGATAATTATTAAATAGGGGGAGCACCATGGGAAAGTTTTAATAAATAAATTTTAAAGGAAACTTTTAAGATCAAAATTTTAATACATTAAAATTGAACTACTAATTTTAAGTGTTGAAGATATAATTCTAAAAGAACATTAGAATTATACCATGGTGTATGTTAATGAATTGTGTATATTCAACGATGATATTTAAATAGTTTCTATTGATATGGTTTTTAACATCGATGATTGTCCACCATCTATCGTTATTTTTTTTAACAGGTCAGTCATCCTCCATATTGCAAAATCCAAACTTTCATCATTATGATTTTTCCATTTCTCTAGTGTGGTGGAACTTGGAACACCGAGTTTCAACATAAAATATTTTGTGTTGTTCGGTTCCAGCAAAAAGCCGAGTTCTTCTATAGCATGGATTTGGTTCCTTAGCTTAAGCACATGAGAAAATGATTTGATTGTCTTTCCATTACAAAATATTGTCGAGAGGGATCGACAGTTGACAGAGGATCTAGCACCATAGCACCATGTTGATAGCGAAAGAGCTTCAAAGGACCATGGGGTGGGGATGAAACATTGCACTCCATAGGGACAAGAGACGGGGAAAGTGGGGATGAAAGTTGGTGTATTCCATCAAATAGCTTGTCAAAAAGTAAAGAATTCTCCATAATTATCCCACTCCCTTAAAATTTACTAAATTGTAAAATAAATTTTATCACCATAGATGGTTTTAGAGACCTCTTAATACATATATAGAGTAAACGGTGCAAATATTCTTCATGCATTAATGTTGAGTTGTGACACATGAGGTGGTCTACAATTTACTAAATTCTAACACTGCAAATGGATTCAGAGACCCCATCTAAAGGGGGTATCCAAATCCATCTGTAGTGTTAGAATTTAGTAAATTGTACAAATTCATTGTCAAAATTGTAATTTTCCATTGTCAGAGTGATACAACTAAACATGACCAAATAAATGACCAATTGCTATGTGGTAATTTTTAGTTTAGTTATCATCTTGTCACTAAATTGGGCATTTATCTTGGTCAATTTTGGTTTGGTTCTTATCTCGTGACCAAATTGGTTATTTATCTTTGTCATTTTATGTTAGCTCACTTAAAATTTCTCAATTTTCGTAATTTATTCCTTGAAACAACTGTGGTGACCAAATGTATTTTGTTTCCTAGTCACTTATCTCTTAGGTTGTACTAGTGGTAGGAGTTTTTAAAGTGTTGTAATAAGAGGAAAACTAATTTCCATTATATTATGATCTGTGAATCCAATAATATGGCTATTTTTTATTTTAATATCATTTGTAATGTTGATACTAAGTTGGGAGAAAACCCAAATGTCCATAGCTAACACAAAAAAACATAGAGAGTTTCCTTGGGCTTTTATTTTAAGTGTATTTAACTTCCTTTTAATGGATGACCCATTACTCTTTTGTAAGGAAATTTGAGTTTGGGAAAATCCATTATAATAATGCAATCTCTACCCTAAAAATTATTCATAGAATGATAGAGTTTTCATATATCCTTTCCCTCTATTCTCATTGAAAGACACGAATAATGAAAATTGGAAACATCATGGTTCATCCTTGACAGTTCTATGGTGGTTTATAGACTATAATTAGGATAACTATCATTTGGATCTTGTATCTTGGGTGATACCTATTCAAGTTAATTACCATTACATTATTGTGTTTGATCTCTCTATTATCTACCATATATATACTATATTGTTTTTGCACCAAACAATTCCTTTGAGTAAATGGATAGTAGTGTAATGCAAGAAATTTTATAAAACATTTAGCAGGTGTAATGTAAGAAATTCTATAAAAACATTTACACTCATAGTATGTATTTAGAAATCGGTTCCTTGCAAGAAATAATTTTGAGTCTAAATTCTAGAAGGTCTCATTGTGTTTAACCCATTATTGTAGTTCAAATCCATCTTGGCTATTTTGCGGCCCTATCCCTACAAACAATTTCCACTGGTGACTCAAACTCCTTGGCGGTGAGTCAAAACTATGAGTACTCACATTTTTTTAAGATCTAGAGTGTCCATAATTCATTTACAAAGGATTCAACATTTTCAATATGTATTATGTATGATAGTGATTCCTAAAATCCTAAGTGGTTGAGAGCTACTCAACTAAGAAAGTGTTTAAAGTTTCACCTGCGCTGATTTGTTTATGTTATTGAATGTCTCCTAATATTGTGGAGATATGATATTTGTAAGGTTGTTTGGGAAAGAAGCATGGCATCAAATTTGTTGGATGTTGTAAATATTCACTAAGTCAACTACAATTTATACTATTCATATTTCAATTTTCAAATATTCATTAGCGAAGCTGCAACATATATTTTTCAAACTTCAGTTTGTTGTGTGTCATTTCAATATGTTTAGCATTACATTATTTAATTTATTGTGTGCCATTTCAAACTATTTATCATCCCAATGTTCAATTTGTTGTGTCATTTCAAACTATTTATCATTATGTTGTTTGAATTTATATGTGCCAATGTTTCAAGTTGACACTCCACTCAACATTAGGAAAGAAGAAAAGTAAAAAAATAAAGCAAGTGGCTGAGTCTACGCTCACTGAGAAAACGTTTCTAACAACAAAAGTGAAATTCGTAGATGTTAAAAAGGGGTTATTGAAAACAAAATTGGTCTCTATGGAAAAGGATCCATATGATGTTGATGTATTTGTAACTTCAGAATGTATTCACTTGTATATTGTACCCCGATGTTTATTCCGGGAAGTATCTGTAATGTAATTGAGTCATGTCATTCCCTGATGTTCCAATCAGGAGATTCAATAATGTAAACAAGTCATGTAAAGTCATTGAGGTTAACCCTCCATTGTAATTCAAGGAAATAGTCCCCAGATTTGTGTCAAGGTTAACCCTCCTTGTTGATCGGAGGGCAAAGTCCCCATAGTTTTGGGGAACTAGGGTTATTAGACTCTCCTAGAGATGTCGGCTCTAGTAAGAAATTTTTAAGTGGGGCCGACATGTTAAAGTGGACATTAAGTGAATGAAATAATATAAATAGAGAATGAGGCTCTCTATTTATCACACACACACTCACTCACTAGGGTGCATTAGTGAGATAGGAGAAGCTCTCTCAAGTGCGAGAGAGAGAACAAGCTGTGGAGATCATCTTTTATGTTTTCAAGTTTTACTGCTACCATTGGTGCTCATTCTATCTCTGAGGAAGTTGTAGGGTTTTCTCCTTAATGGTTTCCCTCAGGAAAATTATTTGTGTCTCTTATCTCTTGTGTTTATTGTTGTGCATGTTATTCTCTCAGTTAAAGATCCAAAGATAATGCTAGCTTGACTGATAAAATTATAACATGGTATCAAAGCTAACCTGAGAAGAATACATTGTGTAGATTCAAAATCTAGGGCTTCTTACTTTTTGTGTCTCTCTCCACAATCCATCAGAAAAAGTATTCTAGGATGACTCTCCATTGAAGGGCGCATCTTTCTGTCGAAGCGGAATTCGATTCCGGACATTTTAATTTTTTGGTGTGGGAAATTAGGGCTTCTTACAGTAGAAGAATTTTTGAGTGATCCTAGCATAGGATTTCTCTCCTCATCAAAATCAAAGTTTAGAGACCTGGTTCGATATTTTTGGTTGGGTATAACTCTAGGAAAGTCAAACCCTAGTTTGACCCCCGACCGAAAAAACCCTAAAATACTAAAACTGATAATTTTTTGTACATTCTCTATATCTTGGGATTGGATAAGGCTCAAAAGCGTAAACTTTCACAAGATGAATATAAAATCCCAATTTACACTATATCTAAATTTCAGCCTCGTATTCTCTATATTCTAGGAGATATGATCCCTCCAAGTTAGGGTTCCAACCTCTTCTAGGATTCATCCCTAAACAGGAAACCTAAAGATAATTACTATATCTCGGGATACAAAGGTCCAAATGAAATTTCTGAATATTTTACTAAAAGGGAACGGCCTTTAATTTTGGTGGTTCAAGTTTCAGACCCAAAAGATGAAACCGTGACATGTGATAGTCTGTACAACTTTGCTATGCTGAACAGTCCTGAAACAGGTCACCTTGGGAAAACGCTCATAAGTCCCAATTGGTGAAACCAATTCTGATGAAAACTATGGTGTTGGAATAGGAATAGGTGAGGATACCTTAGTGAGAATTTTTAGACATAAATGAGTATTAATTTAGGATATATCATAGAAACAGTATCAAGAATTTCTACAGAAGAAATTGGAAAACTTGGGCTTCCTGTTCTGAGAGCTTCCATCCATTGTTTTTTCAGAAAAAGAGTACATTGGAAAGCTCACCTTAAAGAGGTATATATTTATATCCAATGAGATATGGAATATTTGAATTTTTCAAAATTAGGGTTTCTCTGACAAAACCTAGATCATCCAGCTCCAGAACCAGGATAGACACCTCAAATCGGTAAGATCTAATATTTTTCTATTTTCATTTGAGGTTCTCATTTCAAAGTGATCTATCAAATTAGCTTGATGATAATATTGGTGAAGTTGAAAAAATCCAAGCAGGGAAGTATATTANTTGGACACCTACATGAGTAGAGAGGTTCCAGTTCCAGAGGGAGATGAGGCTCAAAGCCTTACACAAGAAGAACTTGGTCAAGGCCAAGAAGATCATTTCTAATTCAATCACGGATCAACTTGTACAACAAGTGTATTCCCTAACGACACCGAAGATGTTTGATTCCTTAACCAAGATATTTGAAGGGAAGAACATAAATTGAAATATGACCTTAGTAAACCAATTGAAGAATGTGAAGATCCAGAATGCAGAGACCATACAGTCATACTTTACAAGGGTCTCTCAAATCAAAGAACAAATTGAAGTGGTAGAAGAAGTGGAGAATGTAAAATATGTGATAACCACCTTAAATGGCTTCCCAGGATCATGGGATTTATTCATTCGAGGAATGTGTGCCAGAAGGAAGTGATTACTTTCAGCAGATTCTAGGTAGAAGAAGAAGCTCAACTCATAAGAAGAGAAGAGAAGACGGGAGCAACTGAAGATCAAGCTCTCACCATCCAAAGAATATCCCTTAAGAAATGAGGAATAGGAAGGATCAAGAAGGAGTCTACCCATGAAACACATAAAGATAAGTATTTCATTGTCATTTCATGATATTTTTTTGTTATGCATTTGTTTATATTCAGTTGATGTATTTTGCATGATAGAATGTTTGCATTTATGACAGTATACTACTAATATGCATGTGATGGGTAAGTAGCTCATAGTGCTATACAACTCTCAATTTCTACTTATCTAGAATGAAACCTCTTTGCTGACATATTGGATTAGTGCACAAACTCAATGTTTTCCTGGTGGAGATGGAAGGCATCTAGAAAATTTTCCATGAGATATGGATGAATGTTGTATTGGCTAAAATAGTTGCATGATCATCTATATGCATAAGAATTTTCCATTATGAATATTCCTTATGAATTGTTTCTAACCATACAACTAATGCATTTGAATTGTAGGAAAGACCGTGTACAATCACCTACAAGCAAATAAGGATGAGACTTGTTCCGAAGAACAAGTGACGATAGTTCAAGATGGAGAATAATATGACGAATGCAGCGACATCAATGATGCAGAACCTTCTAGCTATGAAGAAGTAACCAAGAAGAAAGGGAAGACCAGTTCAAGATGAATGATGTCTAGAATACCGTATAGATACTTGAAGAGAAGTTCGTAATTCCATCATGTAGTAGATGGAAACATCATGGGATACAAGGCAGTATTCGTAGTACGAGGCATATACTATGAAGAGACATTTGTAGCCACTAGAAATACACATGACAGGCAGAATCATGTGTGCAAATGAAAGAAGGCCTTGTACGAGCTCAGAAGACACCCATGGGATAACACATACATGAGGAGCTTGATGAATATATTAACCTTTGCTACAAGGTTTAAGATGAAAGCCTATAGAGGATGACAATCTCATAGATGGGTGCGAGAAGAAATTTTGAAAATGTTCAAGATAGAGGATCTTGGTGTCCAGTGACACTAGATGGATACATAGAATATTAGTAGAAGAGGAAGCTACTTGTCACTCCGATACAGAATATTTCAGTGCATAGAATACAAAAGATAGAGGAAGAATGATGCTCCGCTTCAGAGCGAGTGACTGTAGAATATCCTGAGGTTCAACATGGTATGACAGGATGGATAGATTACTGATGACTCTAGGATTTACTGAGAGTTAAGAGGATTCCAACCTTTACTTCAAGGTTTAAGGTGGAAGACCAGTGATGCTCCTATTATATGTCGATGACTTTTTCCTGATAGAAAATAGGAAATCATTAAATTTTCAAGAATAATACTTGTTGTCGAGTTCTAGATAAAGGACTTGGGGATGATGCACTATGTTCTAAGCATGGAGGTGTGGACAAGGGAAGTATTCAGTAGATATCTTGAAGAGGTTCATGATGGTGGACTGTAAGGCCATGACCACACCTATGGCATCGAACCTGAAGCTATTGAGTGTTGCTTCATCAGAGTCAGTTGATGCCACGATGTATTGTCAGATGATTTACTTGACAAATATGAGACCATATATTTGATTTTTTGTGAACACATTGAGACATGTTCACCTGATGGTTGTAAAGCATGCAGTGAGGTAACTGAAGGGTACAGTTGATTATGGGTTCAAGTATGAGGTGAATCATAATATTAACCTAGAGGGTTATGAGGATTCATATTGGGTAGGTTGTGCCATTGATAGGAAGAGCACTTCAAGGTGCTACTTCAGTATGGGATCAAGTGTGATATCTTGGTTTCGCAGGATGGATTCCTGCATGGTGCTGAGTATAGATGACTAAAAAGATGTTGCCACTTGCTATTTGGGAGAGAGGAGTAGTGAATCTCTAGTATGTGATCCAGATAGAGATCTCTCGAAAGAGATATTTCTAGCATAGTCGGTGAGATAGGTTGTCTAAGCATAAATCCTAGCGAAGCTCGTAGGTTGCTAAGACGTAAACAGACCTATAGGTTGTCCTCAAATGTGATCGATCCTAGTGAATCTCGTAGGTTATCCTTGAATGTAATCAACCTTGATGTGATTCTATGCTAGAAATGGCCAAAGTAAAGTTTGAGTACTTCAGGGAGAAGCTTGGTGTTCTCGAGATAGAGGTTCCCTCCAAGGGGAAGTGATGAGTCCGTGAGCCATTCTGACATGGTGAGAGGATTAGGTTCCTTCTATGGTTAGATGTAAGGTTTGATCCATTCTTTCATGGTGGGAGGATTTGGTTCCTTCCCTTTCAAATGTGAGTGCTGAGCCATTATGATGTGACTGTAGGAATGGTTCCTACATGATCATATATAAGTCCTGAATGCCATTCTTGGAATGGAGGCACCTGGTCAGTTACTAGGAATACTCATCTTGGTGCTGAGATGCCATTCTCTGGGAGAATGGAGGCACCTAGTCAATTACCAAGAATCCTCAGTTTGGTACTAAGAGCCCTTCCTATGCAGTGTGTTCACACATGGTCAGATGTAAGTGCAGAGCCTTTTCGATGCGGTGTGTTCACACATGGTTGGATGTAAGTGTAGAGCCCTTCCGATGCGGTGTGTTTGCACATGGTTGGATGTAAATGTAGAGCCCTTCCAATGCGGTGTGTTCACACATGGTCAGATATAAGTGCTGAGCCATTCTGGTGCGATGTGTTTACACATGGTCAGATGTGAGTGCTGGGACTTTCTAATAAGATGAGGTTAGATGTGAGTGGTGGGCATGCCTTTCTGACAATATGAGGTCAGATGTAAGTGTTGTGTGGGCCATTCTAACTTAGGTTCAGATATAAGCACTTAAGAAGACCTACATGGAGGCTAGGCCTACAACCAGCATGAAAAAGGGCTGGCTCTATAGAACTTCCTATGACAAGAAGAATGAAGAGATAGAACCATTTGATTCAGATAGAAGAAGCAGTAATGATGATGATGATTCGGTGATGATCCAGCTTTGATGATGATCTAGATCAAGTGATGATCCAACAGTGACAATCTAGATCAAGTGATGATCCAGACTTGATGATGATCCAATAGTGACGATCCAGATCAAGCGATGATCCAGACTAGATGAAGATGACTTGACAATGAAGATGAATTGAAGATGAAGATGAATTGATGATGATCTAGATGATATAGAGAAGAAGAATTGTGCTGATAAATTGTGTCAAGAGAATACCTTCCTATTTAAGAGGGAGTGTTGATGTATTTGTAACTTCGAAATGTATTCACTTGTATATTGTACCCCGATGTTTATTCCGGGAAGTATCTGTAATGTAATTGAGTCATACATTCCCCGATGTTCTGATTGGGAGATTCAATAATGTAAACAAGTCATGTAAAGTCATTGAGGTTAACCCTCCATTCTAAGTTGGGGCAATAGTCCCCACATTTGTGTCAAGGTTAACCCTCATTGTTGATCAGAGGGAAAAGTCCCCACAGTTGTGGGGAACTAGGGTTATTAGACTCTTCTATAGATGTCAGCTCTAGTAAGTAATTGTTAAGTGGGGCTGACATGTTAAAGTGGAAATTAAGTGAATGAAAGAATATAAATAGAGAGTGAGCCTCTCTATTTATCACACACACACTCACTCACTGGGGCGCATGAGTGAGATAGGAGAAGCTCTCTCAAGTGTGTGAGAGAGAACAAGCTGTGGAGATCATATTTTATGTTTTTAGGTTTTACTGTTGCCATTGGTGCTCATTCTATCTCTAAGGAAGTTGAGGGGTTTTCTCCTTTATGGTTTCCCCGGGGAAAACTCTTTGTGTCTCTTATCTCTTGTGTTTATTTTTTTGCATGTTATTCTCTCAGTTAAAGATCCTAAGATAATGCTAGCTTGAATGATAAAATTCTAACATATGAATCATCAAAAATTGTCTCCACTCTCAAGGAAAAGATGGAAATTAGGAATGATATAGGGAGCACTCAAGCTACATCAACACTCACATTATTGAAACAAATGTTTGATCCAAAACAAAAGTTGATACAAGAGATCCACATTTTGAAAAGTGTATAATAATTGTTAACAATCAATCCCTTTAGGAAAGGATGACATTTTTAAACAACAAATATATTACCACAACACTCAGAGTTTGTATGGATCAAGCATAGTAAGAGATCAGAAATTTGATTTTATGAGTTGTTACTATTAAATTGATGAAACCTCCACTTCTCTTGTTTTGGTTTCTGAAGTAGGGATCTTATGCATCTCGGATGAAGCTAAAAAATTATAAGCTCCTAAAAAAATAGGAATGGAAAACTAAGCATCATGAGAGATTAGATACAACAATAATGGGCATAGAACCTATCTAATAAACATAAATGATATGAAGAGATAGGGGAAAATGCTTGAGGAGACTAAGAAAAAGATTTTTAGTGAGAGGAATGAAGTGGAAGTGGTAAAAGAGGATAAAGAGTCCTAGAAAATAAAGTATTGGGATGCTAAGATGTTGGAAAAAATTAAGGAAATTAAAATCACCATGTGGGGATATGTTATGGAAGGTGTTACCAAAATTAGGGAGCATATGGAATTGTATTTAGAGTATTATGTCCTACATAGGAATGTGAGGAAGCATTTTAATTCTATATGAGATAAGAAATTGATGTTTTATGCCCCATAAATTTTATTATTATTTAAATATAGCAATTAAATTGAGAATAATCCCTTCCTATAAAAAGAACCTCATATATTATTTTCATGGTGGGATTATTAGTAAACTTATTTCCTACTAGGTAAATGGTTTTATCTTTGTGATCCAATTGTTTTTAAGGTTCTTCATGAGCCTTGAGGAATATATCACCCTTTCTTATGGGATGGATGGTTATGTGGTTGGTTATGTATAAAAAATTAAACCACTATATTCACCGGATTGAAAAAAACCAAATTTGGTAGTGGCTTGGATAAAAGATAGAATTGGACAAAAACAAGATAGCTAGAGAAATACTAATGCACCCATTCCAAAATAAGATCTACTATTTGTTAATGTTTGAGAAAATATAAAGTTATTTGAACTTTAAAATTTTAATCAATGAAATAATAAACACATGAACCATTAAATCATTCAATCACACATATAATTCATCCACAAAACAATATGTACCATGGGAAAACCCTCACAATAATGAGTACGGAAAACCCAACAATTTTCAGAGTGTAATAGATAGATCGTAGAGAATGACATTTACACAATAGAAGATTACTCAATAAGAGAGAACAATGAGAAATGGAGAATATATATTGATTGTATGAAGCTTCCATATGCTCAACAAATTAATAACAAGCCACAAAATAATCCATCCAAATGTTGCATGACTTAAGTGCACACGTACACCCAAAAAAACAAATTTCCTTCATGGATAATTAATCCATTACGTTGGAAACATCATCATGCATAAAATAGGCACCATTCCTTTCATATTTTACATTAAATGATGCTTAAATAACTCCAGAGTGAACTCATCCTCCAATCTAATGTTGATCATTTAGTTAACATGCTAACATAAGTGTCATGGTTCTTTAACTCAAGTGTGATCATGCAAACAATTTCATAACCTAAGCATTTTCTTTTGATTAACATAAGTTCCGTACCATAGTTTAACTAAAGTGTAAACACTTTAGTTAACCAGTCCATATTTATTAACACTTAGTCAACTGAATCATGCTAATTGATTTTCTTTGGAGTAATCAATGTGATTTCTTTAATTAACTGAAGCACTCATTGAAGCTTTAATTGAATATTACAAATTCGAGTTCACTTTAGTCATTCCATTGGTGATTTAAATTCTCATTCTTATTATATATTTATTGCTTATCTATTTATATTTACCACATCTTCTATATGTGTTAACATTATTTATATATCATATCACATTATACTTAGAATACTTTTCATGTGCTATGATCATATTATACTACTTATGGATGATATAGTCATATGATAAAGTAATTCACTGTAGGGGTAGCTAATCTCTAAAGGATACTTAATAGCGATCAATGACCATGGTTAGAAACACATCACATAACATTTATGCCCAAACATGAAAAGCATTTCACCTCTATAACTCGAGTCGCACTCCAAGGCTACCCACTATAACTACGGATCCACATGAGTATCATGACTTGATATACTCACAAGCATGAATTGATCTACTCACAAGTATGACTTAATATACTCACAAATTTGAAGAATGACTCTTGATATTGTACATTTAACACTCCCTCTTAGTGAGGGAGGCATTATCTTCCATACCAAGATTGTCTCGGAAGTACCTAACCTTCATTAGGAATAAAATATTTGTTAACACATATGAAATCTACTCATCAGTAGCTATGTACTGATGCTTACCTAAACCTTTATAGACCATGTGTCGAGTGAAGTTATACTTCATTTCTATGTTCTTCTACTTATCATTAAACACCAAAATTTTGGAAAGATTGATGCAAATATGGTTGTCACACCTAATACTATAGGATGAATTCTTTCACTGAACAATATCGCAAGAATATTTCTAAGCAACACTTATTCTCTATAGGTATTACTAGCAGGAATACTCATCCTCTGTAGTAGTCTGGGAAACTAAGCCTTTTTTTTGTTGGACCAAGAAATCATGGGAAACCCCAAGATATAATAATATCATAAAGTTTTATTACTATCCATAATGTTTCCACCCTAATTGGAGTCAGTATAACCAAGTAATAATGCCCCTTCATTGGAGGCACACCTCATTCCAAAAATAGTCCTACCTCGGAGGTGCCTCAACAAATTCTTTGCAGCAACCCAGAATCTATGCTTTGAATCAAACATAAAATGAACCAGAATGCTAATTTCATAACAAATATCTTGCCTCGAGTGTATCAAGTAAATCAACAAGCTAATTGGTTGTCGATACAAAGTGGGGTTCACTTGATCCAATCCATTATTTGACTCATAAAGTTTGTTCAAATTGGAAAAATTCGGATTACTCATGGATTTGCAATCCATGATTCCAAATTTGTGTAATATCTCAATAGTGTACTTCCCTTGAGACAAAAATATCTCATCATTTCTCTACAAAATCTAAAGTCATAGAAAGTAGTTCACCATACCTAAGTATTTCATCTCAAACTATGAGCTGAGTTCTGTATTAAACTCAACTATAAATATTTCCTCTCTAGTGAGGAATAGATCATCAACATATAGTACCAATATCAGGAGTTGGTTCTTCACTACTTTGAAGTACAAATCAAGCTCACCTTGACTCTTAGAGAATCCTAGTATCTGAAGATAATTGTCTATTCTATCCTACTAATCTCTGCAAGCTTGTTTAATCACATACAAGGAATTTATCAACCTTGACACATGGGACTCCTTCCCATGAATCATAAATCCCTAATTATTCTTAATATAAACCTCTTCCTCAATCTCATCATGGAGGAAGGATATCTTCACATCCATCTGGTGAATTTTCGATCCTAAAATTGATGCAAGTGATGTCACATATTGAATCATAGTATACTTGGACACAAGAGAAGATGTCTCCTCATAATAAATAACCTCATTCTAAGAGAAACCTCGAGAAATGAACCTAGCTTTATACTTATCAACACTACAATATGCAACATGCTTAATATTGTAAACCCATCTGGAAGTAACTATGGAATTCTGCTTAGGATTGCGAACAACCTCACAAAAATCATTCTTCAATACAGATTGATATTCCTTAGTCATTGCATATTTCCAATCTTGCTTCTTTGTAGATTATTCAAACAATGAAGACTCTGATCCACTTATCTGAATCATCTATGGAACATAACCTAAATACTCATCAGGTTGATTTTGATCTCTCAAATATCCCACTAGTGTTCCATTCTTCTCTACATATTTTAGCATAGATTGACACCATGAAAACCTCCTCTTGGAAAGATGTTCATAAACTAGTTCAATTGGTTCATCAAGGACTAGAAAATATGGTAGATATTCTAGATTCTCTCTCTGAACATCTGGATGGGAATAGTAAGTGTATGGGTCTGCTGACATAGGAGTCTCATTATCCTATATGTATGTATCATACTGGAGGTCTTTTGATCGCTTGAATGTATCCTTTTCATGGAAGGTCAATGGGTCACATCTTAACTGAATTCTTTTCTGTGTATAAACTGTTTTACTGTTGGCTTCTACCCATAATGAGGTAGAAAAATCCTGATCATGTAGCATGGATTTTGTAGCCTCAGATACAACTCTATCCTTTCTCTCAACAACCCCATTCTGATGGGGTTTGTATGGAACTGTTAAGTTTCTAAAAATCCCTTCATGAATACCAAAATAAATAAGTAAATGGGAATCAAATTCACCTCCTTTGTAAAACCTTGAATCATGGATGTGCTTACTTTTCTAATTCTCTACTAAGCCTTTAAATTCCCAAAACTAGCTAAAGGTTTCAATCTTATACTTAAGGAAGTAAATACAAGACTTTTTATAGAATTCATCAATAAAAATACATAATATACATAGCCACTCAGGTAAGGGGATGACATGGGACCACATACATTAAAATGTACTAAATATAAAATCCCTCTAGATCTAGTATGAGTACTAGAAAAATGGTTTTTCACATACTTCCCAAGTGCACAACCCTGACATACACTATCATGCTCAAAATCAAATACTGGCATAGATTTAATCATGTGTTGTAATCCTAGTATTTCTTTGTAGGGGAGGTGACCAAGCCTCATGTGCCATAGATCACATGGATTGATAGTGTGACGCACCATAACTTAAATTTACTACTCAGGAACCTTCTAGAGTCCTCCCTCTCGAACTCCAATTATTGGAGTACTATCAATACTTTTGTTCTTTGGACATAGTAGTGCTTGATTATCCAGGAAAATAACTCAGAATCCTCAGAATCCATTATTTGCAAGAACTGAAACTAATAGAATTGATCCACTCAGTAGTTTTCATGTTGTTGAGCTTCAACAAAGTCAAGCACTTTGACTTCTTCGACACAACTAACTTTGACAGGTTCAGTATTGGCTTCGACAAGTCCAAACATTGACACAACTAACTTCAACAACCTCAACAGGTTTCACTCTCTACATACAACATCTTGACATGCTTTGTCATCCCTGATGACTGTAGAACATCGATAGATTGTCTCTATGTTGTCCAGTCATCTATAACGGATGAACATTTGAACTGTTATAAATTCTTTGTAAGTGAACGTGATGGGTAGTCACCCAAGTGCCTCAACATTCTATATAAGCATGTACACTGTTGTAACAAATAATCAACATTCATGGAGAACAAGTAATAATAGAAACTGGTTCAAATTATTGCGTATTGTCTGTGCACATACTTTCTGTCTATGTAGTGTGTTTCTGTCTTTACTTATTCTTGTCAACTTTCTTCATAACAGTGCTCGAATCCTTCAGTCCAACTATTGTCACCAGCGTGCACCTGGGCATGACCTGGACCATTGGTATTAGATCTTGCACTTGAAATTGTTCAGACATTGAGTTACATAAGCACTTCCATCGAAGTTATTTAACTTATGCATGTTCAAACATGCTTGCAAACTCAGCAACACAAGCATACAATATATTTGACTTCATAAAATATGACCGAAGAAGTAGACAATAGACATGCAGCCGATGAGACTGATAAAATCATAGAAAAAACATTGGCTCAACAGTGAACCGAAATACTCACCCAGTTCAGAAGCATTCTCTTGTGATTTTCTTCGACATCCACAGAATCCTCGACGAGACCCCATTTTGATGAAATCACCCCCTTCAAAGTACAAATGAATCTAGGCATAACGAATGTTGAAGTAAATATTTACATGGAATCCGTCAACAATTGGGTTCAACAGTTAGAATCATACTACTCTATGAATTAACTCTTCGAAGCAGAAAATATCACAATTGCATCCTTAAATATGTCAACCTCCGTACATTTCTAGTGGGGAGAATGTATCAATAAAGATGGAAAATTAAGGAGACCCCATAGACACATGGGTAAATTTTTTGAGTACGTCCGAAAGGATTTCTACCTTCCCAAGTATCTTGAACAATAGAATAAGAAGTCACAGTAGCTAAGGAAATGGAAAGACCAGTCCATGTAGAGTTACACCGACGATTTTTATCGACTCATGGCTAGACTTGGTGTACAAGAAGAAGAGAAATTGCTTGTCCTGAAGTACGTCAACATTTTAATCCCATACATTCAGCAAGAAATGTAGTTTTCGACTGTTAGTACACTTGGGGATGCATTTCATTACACCAGCAATCTTGAATATAAATAAACACGAAAATCATGTTTCATGAACAATCCGATAGGTCAAACATCTGATAAGAAGTTGTCAACTGACTACGACAAGTCAAAGCCACTTCTCAGCCAACACTACCAAATCTTGATTATCATATGAATCATTTTTATAAACACAAGAAGGATAGTTGAAAACAAGCTCCTACCAGGAAATGGTGTCATTATCACAATTCCTCCTGGCATGATATGTAAGAATGCAAATCTAGGAAGACATTTTTTGGAAAAATTGTCGATCTCCGACTTATCAAAAAAATCCTTGGTAGAATCTTACCATAATTATTGACCCTCTTAGCTTTGACATAGACCACTCCAACAACCTCAACCATTTTTGGTGAGGAGGAATGATAACACCTGTTGCAATCAATCAGATTGCAAGCTTAATAGTAATACACATAAAGAATCATATAAAAATAATAGATATAAGAGATAAGAATGGTGGATAGAATAGAAACTCATATTACCCAATACACATGTGGGTTCATACAATAAACCGAAAAAAGTTCTTATCTGGCTCAACAGCATATATATACATTTACAAAACAATTATGGGAACTACTTTTCGGTTCACCCAACCAACACGACTGATGAGTTGAACTAATCTACAATTAGTCAACTAACAAGTCTAGTCGGCTAAGTTGACTAGCTCCTCCAACATCTCCCCTAGGAAAAAAATATTTCTTTGTCCTGAAGAAATAGGGGAGGTAACAAAATATCTGTTTGAAGTAGTTCCTATAATTGCTTTGTTTATGGACTATGCTATCTGATTGATGGTCGCTTGTGTACGCAAATCTCCATAATGGCTTCTTCTATTATTGCTAACTAGTGTTGGAATTCTTCCCAATTGCGGAGTGCTTTCTAAATATCGATGGTCAAGGTTGTGTTGCTCGACAAGTTCGACATATTTTGTTGTATCGACAAGTCGACGATATTACTCATGTTGGGACCTAAAAATTGTTCTTTATCCTCTACAATGTCAAGTAATATCTTCATGTATGTATGAATCTTGTTAAGGTTGTCCAATCTAGGATTGGCTTAATTTATCCATTTGTGTGCTTGTTTCTCAAGTTTGTTCAGTTTTGATGTCTCTTCTACAAGTTGATCTTGAATAGTTTTATTCATCTCTTATGTGTCTCCTCATTGGTTTTGTAGTGTTTTAATGTGCTCACGTGTATTCCTCAACTGTCGAAACAGTTGGCCATAATAGGTGATCCATCTTCTTAGGACTTCCTCTTTCATAGTAAATTCCTCAAAATGTTCTTTCAACACTTTTTGAGCTTTCGAGAACACTAGATAATGATTTCTTAACAATACAGAGGTCTATTCTGTCTGCTCTTCCTTATTTTCTAATAGTTGAGTTTGAATACTAGACATGACACTTTGAAACAATTGGTATGCCTGATCCAACAATTTGTTGGTCTCTACTCCTTCTGGTACTAGGATGAATTTTTGTACCAAATATTTGCATCACATTAGGAATTCCATTTGTTCTGTTTTGATTTTTTCAATTTGTGCCTATATTATTTCTTTCCTTAGTTTGAATTCTTTATTGAGGGCTTCCATTAGTCAGTCCAACTCATCATATCTGATCTTTTGTGTATCCACTATTGTGGTCGACCCTAGCTGATCCAACTAGATGACCGATGGTACCTTATATTATGTTGACTATATTTGTTGTTGTCCTTCTCTTTTTTTTTCTCTTTCTTTTCTTTTCTTTTTCACTAAGATTGGTATCTATTTTGTGCTTCATCTTCTCTTGTCAGCAATGGTCCTATCTATTGTTGTTTTGTTGTACTTCTTGGTATATAGGGGCTTACTGGCTATGTTTCAAGAAGGGAATCAATATATTGTTGTGTGATTGATGGTGGAATAAAGGGTGGAATTGTTGTTGAAGGTTGTGTAGGAAAAGGTAGGTGCTCTAAAGTCAATGGAAGGTTCTATATGGAGTATTTAGGCATGGGATTTTCAACTAATGGTGGTAGGTCAACAGGTTCATTAGGATCGACAAAATCGATGAGGTTGACCATTTCTTGATCTATTTTTAATACTTCAACTTGGTCATTTGTAACAAGTTCATATCATATGGTTCCTTTGTCTGCTTCATTGATCAGGAGTAAGGGATTTCCAGTGGATGGTATGAATGATGAGATGTGTGTGGCCACAATGTTAGAATTTTTGTTGGGATTTCTTTCAAATGTTGATTTAATAGCTCTGAAAATCTATGCTTTTGGTGCTGAATTTTGTGGTTGGTTGGGGTGCTGGGGTATTGTAAGAAGTTGCCGTGAGGGGCCTGAATAAACAATTGGTTTTGTTGTATTTAATTATCGAATAGAAGGTAAAAGGGTGGGGAATTGGTTGATAAATTCTTGAAGGTCAACATCTTTATAAAAAATTTGTTTGATTTTTTCAGATAATGCTTTCATATATGGAATTGTTGGGGTAACATAGGTCAGTTTTGGTACTTCTTATTAGACTATCTAGGTTGTGGATGGAAGCGGTGGAGTGGTGGTTAAATCAACAAAATCAACTTCAGTAGGGGTGACGACTCTTACCTTCTTTTCTCTTGGCTGCTTTGCTTCTTCTTCCATGAATTTTTTGAACTAGTTTTCGATAGATATCTTACTCTTAGAAGCATCGTACAATATTTTAGCAGATTTAGCATGTAGATCATCCTCATCATTAGATTCTCTGAGAGATTGAGCCTATGTTTCCATTTTCCTTTAACCGAAGTACATTTCTTCTTTTAGGATTTAGATATTTCCAAATTTAGTTGTCGAATGTTCTGTTTTGTCATAGCATACTCTGGTTGTAAGTTGTTGGACTGAGATTCCTCATCTGTTTTCTTAGCATCCTCTTCTTTTCATTTCAGTTCAACTTGTTGTTGCATCAACAATATTGTACCAATTGAAGAGTGTTTACCTCTTCTGCTGGGGTGTCCTCCAGGGTAAAGGTGTTGATATGAAGATGTACTTAATAATATTCCTCTTTTTCCTAGTCTATTAAGGGCTCAACAATCAGTTGATCATTTTTCTTTGCAATTTCTGGTATGGTCACATTTTTGTTATATTGTGAGGCTAGTTCCGTGAATATATCCTCAACTGATGGGTAATAATTGAGATTCTTGGCCTTTCCTACAACTCCTTAAATGAACTAGACTACGATGTGGTCTAGCTCTAATTGGATATGTGTTGCATTAGAGGAAATTTGGGGTCTAAAATGGGCCTTATAGGAAAACATGCCAAAATAAGTTTTTGTGAGTTGGAATTCAAGAACCAATAGAATTTCAATAAAATAAGTCAACCATAATGGTTGAATTGACATATTTGTCATTAAAAAATACTACTTTTTTTGTTCGTATTTTCGACATATCTCATTGTGTTTTTACTCAAATTTCGATCGGGAGAAATTGTTGGATGCGGAATTTGATTCCGCATCCAACGAGTGCACACAGTGCATACTTTTGATGGACCCTGCTACCCCAAAAACAAGAAATACCTGAAAAAACGTGATGATGATGTCATCATCATGTTTTTTCAGGTATTTCTTGTTTTTGGGGTAGCAGGGTCCGTCAAAAGTATGCAGTGTGGGTACTCGTTGGATTCAGAATCGAATTCTATATCCAACGAGCTCTCTCGATCAAAATTTGAGTAAAAAAACAGGGAGATATGTCGAAAATACGAACACAAAAAGTAGTTTTTTTCTTTCTTCCTCCAAAATTAATCAATATTATTTTATTATTTTAACTATTATTTTATTATTTTCCTTAGGAGGCCCATTTTAGACCCCAAAATTCCTCTAATGAGGGCAGAAAACTTCTTTGTATATTTTGGGGTACCCTTCATCTGTTTGTTTTGATCTTTAAATTTTGAAACAAGGTGTCTAACCGGAATTTGGTCGCTTCTAGTTCCTGAGAATTCCCAGGCATTGAAAATGGTTCGAAATTCCACATATGGAATCTTGTCAGCTCAAGAAATTGTGGGTCTCTGATAGGTATCATATAATACATTGCAATCCAAATGATCATAGATGGAAATCTGATTGTTGCACCTTCCTTTCAACATTTATTACATATTTTATTGATGAGGTCAGTTATGTATTGTGCCCAGTAGTAAGTTTTTCCTGTCTCTACTACATTGTTGACAGCTTCCAACATGTCGAGTCTAAATCACATCAAGGACCATCATACATGCTAGTACCGTAGAAATTTTTTTTCTACTATCTTGATTGTAGTGAACTTAATCTGGTTGATTATGAGTCCTTTAGAGTTCTTCTCGGTTGGAGTGCCTGTTAATCTTTTTACCAATCCTAGTTTTGAACCTACGGGAACTGGTTCACCCTTGTTTGATAATCCTATAAGTCTATATATGAGATCACCAAATACCTTGATAGGTCTTTCAAATTAGAATTCCCCATTGTGGTATTGACTAACAATGATTTTTTCTATAATTTCCTTCGTCCCCCCAAAGCTTTCCATGACCAGTGTACTTACATAACTCATAATGGTGTCGATGTTTAATTTTTGAGATTTTGTTGTCATTTTATTTTCTTGGTATGCCCATTTTTTGATCTCTTCCCATAATATTGACCGTGATGATTCCTGAACCTTTTCTTTGCTGATGTTATCTAGCCTTTGTATCAATGGGGTTGTGGCGGTTTCTAGTTCCTTAGTTTTGCTGATTGCAGATATTGTCTTCTTTGGTGACATTTTTTCAGTAAGATTCTATGGTTCTTGAACATGTATCCTAATCTAAGGATTCTAGTAGCTCTGTCTCTCTATTTATTCATAGAATGTTGTGAATTATTTATTTGATGTGGTATTTATAGGTGGAGCGGGTGTTAGATTTTTATCATTTAAGCTATATGATATTAGGATCTTATCTCAGAGAATAACAAGCATAGTAATCAATCACAATAGACAATGAAAAAAAATATTTTCCTTGGGGAAACCATAAAGGAGAAAACCCCACAACATCCTTAGAGATAGAATGAGCACCAAAAGTAAAACCTAAAGATACAAAGATGATCTCTCGATAGAAGTTCTCTCTCTCTCTCTCTCTCTCTCTCTCTCTCTCTCTCTCTCTCTCTCTCTCTCTCTCTCTCTCTCTTGTCCCATCTTCTTCTCTCTCTTAGTTATGCGCTACAACTAAGTGTGAGTGACTGTGATAAATAGAAAGGCTCACTCTCTATTTATATTCTTTTGTTCACTTAATATTTGACTCTGTTATGTAGGCTCGAGTAATCCTAACTTGGTTATGTAGGCTCGAGTAACCACAACTAGGGTACTAATGACCTGAATTACAACAGAAGGGACTTCCTCATGAATTTTAGTAATTCTCCCAATAGGAACATCAGGGTACAACGCAATACAATTGATTCTCCTGATAGGAACATCGGGGTACAAAGAAATACAAGTGATTCTCTCGATAGGATCATTGAGGACCAATGAAATACAATATATACAAGTGAATACATTCTGATGTTACAAATACATCAACACTCCCTCTTAAATAGGAAGGTATTCTCTTGACACAATTCATCATCACAAGTATTCTTCTCTAGATCATCATCAAAGCTGGATCATCACTGGATCATCATCAAATTTGGATCATCACTAGATCATCATCAAATCTAGATCATCACTAGCTCATCATCAAAGCTGGACCATCACTAGATCACAATCAAAGCTTCCACTATCTCGATCAAATGGTGCTATATCTCAATTCTACTCATCACAATAAGTTCTACAGAGCCAGTCCTTTTTCATGCTAGTTGTAGGCCTAGCCTCCAGGTAGGTATTCATCTTCTTCAACACTTATATCTGACCTAGTCAGAAAGGCATGCCCAACACTTACATATGACCATAGGAGGAATATATCCACCACCATGTCAGAAAGGAATGCCCAGCACTCACATATGACCTCATCATGTCAAAAAGGACCAACACTCACATGTAACCTCATCATGTCAGAAAGGATCGTCTAGCACTCACATCTGAAGAAATCATGTCAGAAAGGATTAGCAGTCACATATAACCTCATCATGTCAGAAAGGCTCTTCCAGCACTCACATCTAACCTCATCATGTCAGAAAGGCTTAGCACTCACACCTGACCTCATCATGTCAGAAAGGCTCATCCAACACTTATATTTGACCATGTCAAAAAGGGTCTGCACTTACATCTGACCCAGTTAGAAAGGATTTTGACTTACATCTGACCCAGTCATAAAGGCTCTGCACTTACATCTGACCCAGCCAGAAAGGCTCTGCACTTACATCTGACCCAATCATAAAGGCTCTGCACTTGCATCTGACCATGTGAGGCCCATCCTACTACAATGTCAGAATGGATCTACACTTAGATCTGGCCATGGGAGAACCATCCTACCACAATGTCATATTGGCTCTGCACTTGCATCTGACCATGGGAGGCCCAGCCTACCACCATGTCAAAATGGCTCTGCACTTACATCTGACCATGGGAGGCCCAGCCTACCACCATGTCATAATGGCGCATAGAATCATCACTTCTCTTTGGAAGGAACCTTGATCTAGAGAACACCAAGATTCTCCTTGAAGTACTCAAGCTTCACTCTAGACAATGGCTTAGTTAGCACATCAGCTATATTCTTGTCCATGGCAACATACTGGAGCTTCATTGCTCCTCTCTCCACCATATCCCTGATATAGTGATATTTTATCTCGATATTCTTCGACATGTCATGGAACATTGGGTTCTCTAAAAACTTCACACAGATCTGGTTGTTGCAATATATACAAGTAGCATCCAACTAGATATCAAACAAGTCAGATAGTAGCTTCCTCAGCCACACTGCCTCACAACTAGCCGAACAAGTTGCAACATACTTTGCTTCGTTTGTACTTAGTGCCACATAGGATTTCTTCCTGCTAATACAAGAGATCATAGCTGATCCCATACTGAAGCATTAGAGGAAATTTGAGGTCTAAAATGGGCCTGCTAAGGGAAATGATAAAATAATAGTTAAAATAATAAAATAATAGTTATTAATGTTGGAGGAAGAATGAAAAAAACTACTTTTTTTTGTTCGTATTTTCGACATATCTCCCTATTTTTTTACTCAAATTCCAAGTGGGAGAGCTTGTTGGATGTGGAATTTAATTCTGCAGCCAATGAGTACCCACACTGCATACTTTTCATGGACCCCTATACCCCAAAAATAATAAATTCCTGAAAAAAAATGTGAGGATGACATCATCATCACATTTATTCAAGTATTTCTTATTTTTGGGGTATAGGGGTCCATGAAAAGTATGCAGTGTGGGTACTCGTTGGATGCGGAATTAAATTCCACATCCAACGAGCTCTCCCTCCTGAAATTTGAGTACAAACACTGAGAGATATGTCAAAAATACGAATAAAAAAATTAGTTTTCTTTTATGACAAATATGTCAATTCAACCATATGGTTGAATCATTTTATTGAAATTCTATTGGTTATTGAATTCTAACTCACAAAATTTATTGTTGGTGTGTTTTCTTATAAGGCCCATTTTAGACCCCAAATTTCCTCTAATGCAACGCCCTGAAGTGATCTTCCTATCAATGGCACTGCCTACCCAATGTGAATCAACATGACCTTCTAGGTTAATCTTCTGATTCACCTCATACTTGAGCTCATAATCAACTATACCCTTCAGCTACCTCAGAATATGCTTTGCAACAATCAGGCGAACATATCTAGGATCCGTTAGGAACTGACTCAATGTGCTCATAGCAAAGCAAATATCTGGTCTCGTATTCATCAATTACATCAAGGACCCAATGATCTGACGATACATCATAGCATCAACCGACTTTGATGAAGAATCACTCAATAGCTTCAGGTTCGATGCCATAGGTGTGGTCATGTCCTTACAATCCATCATCTCGAACCTCTTCAGGATCTCTACTGCATACTTCCCTTTTCCCAGGGATATTCCATCTTCATTCTGCCACACCTCCATGCCTAGAAAATGGTGTATGATAGCCAAGTCCTTCATCTCAAACTCAGCAACAAGATTCCTCTTCGTATCAGCAATCAACCCATCCTCACTTGTTACAAACAGGTCATCTACCTACAATAGGGGTATCACCGGGTTCCCTTCCTCAACCTTGTAGTAAAGATTGGAATCTGCTTTACTCTTGGTAAAGCCCAAAATAGTCAAAAAGATGTCAATTTTGTTGTACCATGTCATGGGTGCTTGTTTCAAACCGTATAGGATTTTCTTCAATTTATACACATGAGTTTCCCTATCATGTGTCTCAAAACCGAGTGGCTGCTCCACATACACTTCCTCTTCCACTACACCATTCAAGAAAGTAGTCTTGACATCCATCTGGTGTATCTTCCATTTCATTACTACAGCCAGAGAAAGTACTGATCTGATGGAAGTGTATTTAGATACAGGTGCAAAGGTCTCTTCATAATCCATCCCTTCTTTCTGGAAGAAGCCACAATCCACAAATCTTGATTTATATTTCTCTATGCTACCATATGCAACATGCTTGATCTTGTAAATCCACTTTGAAGTCACAACAGACTTCCCTTCTGGTCTTGGAACAACATCCCAGACATCATTATTCATGATTGACTAATAATCCTTGATCATACCATCCTTCCATTCTTTCTTCTCTTCCTCTTCCTCATAGATGGAAGGTTCTTCATTAATGATGTCACATAATAGGGCTACATATCCAGAGTAGGGCCTAGTTCTCTTCCTTTCTCTGTGCATTTCTTCTGGAGCCCCATATTTCTATGCACCTTGGATAGCCTCCCGTACCCAAGCAGGTTTCCTCTTGTGAGGATTCTTCTCCTGAGGTGGATCTACAGGTTCCTGAGGTTCTTCCATTTCTCAATCTTCTTCTAGAATTGCTTCATCCATGATTGTATCTCGGATCCTGGGCATTTCAATTTCTTCAGGATCTTCAACTGGTCTCTTCCTGGAATTTTTGTAAGCTATGTCTTCATCAAATGTTACGTCTCTGTTTATGTCAATCTTCTTGAATCTTGGGAATTATATTCTATAAGCCTTCAAGCTTTTAGAATATCCCACAAATATACCCTTCTTTCTTGAAGGATCTAACTTTGTCCTCTTTTCTTTAGGAATGTGTATGTATATTGGACAACCAAATATTCTAAGATGTCTGACTTCTGGTTTCTTGCCAGAAAATACTTCTTCAGGTGTCTTGTTCTCAAGTACACTATGTGGAGTACAGTTCTATACATACACAGTTGTCCTAGTAGCGTCTGCCCATAGATGCATAGGAATATCTTGATCATGAAGCATTGCCTTTGCATCTTCCATGATCGTTCTATTCTTCCTTTATGGAACCCCATTCTATCATGGATTATATGGAGTGGTCAAATCCCTCTTAATCCTTGAATATATGCATAATTCCTTGAATTCATTTGATGTGAATTATCTGCCTTTATCTGATCAGAAAATTTTGATCTTCTTCTCTGTGTGGGTCTTGATCAAGGCTTTGAATTCCTTGAACTTGCTGAATACTTCATCCTTGTTTTTCATGAAATATATCCATGTATTCCTATAAAAATCATCAATGAAAGAAACATAATATACATACCCACTTAGTGAACTGGGTGACATTGGACTGCATACATCGGAGTGAATGATTTCCAAGATTCCTTTAGCCTTTCTTTTGCTACTTGGAAATGTCTTCTTTGTGTTCTTTCCTTTCGCACATCCCTTGCAAACTCCTTCATGTTTTGTTTGCATTTTTGGAAGACCTTCAACATCTTTTCTTGCAAGTGGTATTTCCCTATAGTGCACATGTGCAAGTATTTTATGCCAAAGTTCATTTTTATCTACCGATTCATGGACCAAATCTTGTTCTGGTTGGCCCTTCAATTTGCATAGACCTCCCTCTTTCTCTCAAATTACTACTGCATCGTCAATAGTCTTTCTTTTGGCCACATGAGAACTTGGCCATCTATAAATGCAACCCTCATTCCTTTTGCATCCAATGTAGATATGGAGAGAAGTTTCTTCTTTAGTCATGGTACAAATGGGACATCCTTCATTTTCATAGACTTTCCAGAGTCTAGTTTGTAGGAGGATTCATCAACTACCTTTTATAGGATACTGGTATTCATCCCCAAGTTTCACCTTG
Organism: Pseudotsuga menziesii; assembly: GCA_001517045.1. Taxonomy (NCBI): domain Eukaryota; kingdom Viridiplantae; phylum Streptophyta; class Pinopsida; order Pinales; family Pinaceae; genus Pseudotsuga; species Pseudotsuga menziesii. The sequence goes on along the minus strand of LPNX010672794.1, from coordinate 471,933 downwards.
TGGAGTGATTCATGTTCATATAGTTTTACAAACGAGTCCTTGAATCCCTTCATGTGTTTGGAATACCCACTATCAATAATCCAATCATTACTTCCATGTGTGATAGATCCCGTAAGGGTAAAGATCAAAACATATTCTTCATCACTTGAAGAATCATCATTGTCTTGTTTGACTCTTTTCTTGGAAGGATCATCATCCTTTGCAACATGAGAATAATGTATTTTCTTGTTTCCCTTCTTCTTGTGGTATTTATCATTGTTTCTAGGACAATCTGTTGCAAAGTGTCCTCTTTCATCACATGTAATGCATATGAACTTATACAAATATTTGTTAGATTTTGTAGGTTTATTTTTTTGGCGAGTGTGCTTACCTTTGTGATAGTCTGTTTTGCTTTTCTTGGATTGTACTATAAGAGATTGATCTTCACTTCTCATCTTTTATTCTTGAGCTAAAATTAGAGATTCTTCTTGTGAGCATTCTTTCCACAATATTCTAAACTTGACTAGCTCTTTCTGGCACAGATCCCTTGAATGAAAGAGTCCCATTCCCTAGGGAAACCATTCAAGGTGGTCATCACAATTTCTGCATTCTCTACCTCTTCATCTACTGCTTCAATCTATTCCTTGATCTGAGAGACCCTTGTAAAGTAAGACTATATAATCTTTGCATTCTAGATATTTTCATTCTTCAATTGATTTATCAGAGTCATCTTTTGATTTATGTTCTTCCCTTCAAATATCTTGGTCAAGGCATCAAACATTTCTTTATGTGTCTTTAGGGAGGACACGTGTGGTATGAGGTGATCCTTGATTGAATCAGAAATAATCCTCTAATCCATGACCAACTTCCTTTTGTGTAAGGCCTTAGCCTCATCTCCCTCTGGAACTGGAACCTCTTCACTAATGTAAGAGTCCAAGTCATTTTCTTCCAGGACCAAGGAGATCCTATATTTCCATGCTCAGAAGTTATCAGCTCCCCCAAGATTTTTAACAAGCTTGGTGTGATGAGACATATTAATTGAGAACCTGAAATGGAAATACAAAATATTTATATCTTACCAATTTGAGAAGCTGAAAACTAGATCTGGAGCTGATCTTCTGCAGTGTTGGTTTTTTGGTTCCAGGGAAAATTAGGGTTTGACTTTCCCAGAGTTCTGCTCAACGAAAAACCTTGATTTTTGTCTCTAAAATTCAATTTCGAGGAGGATAACAATCTAGCCTGGGCTCACTCAAAAAATCCTCTTCAGAGAAAAGCCCTAATTTCCTGATGTAGTGGTAGGTAAAAAATTGAAAGTGCTCAGAATCCGATTCAGCTTCGACAGAAAGATGCACCCTTCAGAGGAGATTCATCCTAGCCTCCTTTTGTTGATGGATTATGGAGAGAGACCCCAAAAGTAAGAAGCCCCAGATTTCGCAGCTGCACAATGTATTCTTCTCAAGTTAGCTCTGATACCATGTTATATTTTTATCATTTAAGATATATGATCTGAGTATCTTATCTGAGAGAATGAACAACAATCAATTACAATAGAAAATGAACACAAAGATTTTCCTCAGGGAAAAAATAAAGGAGAAAAACCTGTAACTTCATCAGAGATAGAATGAGAACCAAAAGTAAAACCCAAAGGTACAAACATGATCTCCTGACATAAGTTGTCTCTCTCTCTCTTGTCCCAGGTTCTTCTCTCTCTCATTTATGCACTACAACTGAGTGTGAGTGACTGTGATAAATAGAGAGGCTCACTCTCTATTTATATTCTTTCATTCACTTAATATTTGACTCTGTTATGTAGGATCGAGTAATCCTAACTTAGTTATGTAGGCTCAGCTAACCACAACTAGGGTACTAATGACCCAACTTACAACAGAGGAGACTTCCTCATGAAATTTAATAATTCTCCTCATAGGAACATCAGGGTACAAAGAAATACAAGTGATTCTCCTGATAGAAGCATCAGAGACCAATGAAATAAAATATATACAAGTGAATACATTCTGAAGTTACAAATACATCAATAGAAGGCAGTGATTTGGTCGATGAAGATATTGATGGCGGATTTGACAATGAAGTACGCTCTATCGAAATTTATTTTAATGCACACTGGTTTTGGCACTCTTTCTGTCGGTGATCATGATGATTTGATTGGACCATTGGGATTTCTTTCCCTTGATACCCATAATGGTTGTGAGAATGTCAGTGGGATGGGAAGTATTCGTTGTGTTGATGGTTATGTTGTTGGTTGCAAATTCTTTTGAATGTTATCCTACTACTTCCTTCCTGAGAGTAAGTCCCTGACATTTTTATTTTGTTGGATTGTTTCTTTTTCTATTTTTAGGTTTTTATGGTTTTTATATATTTTTTACCATTTTTTTAATAGTTATGAAACCATTTTTTTTAATAGATTTTTCATTTTTCATACCACTTTAGTCGAGCACCATTAACAAGTTTCTGAAATAATTTTTCTTCTAATGTTCTCAGTTGTACTAATCCATTGGCATTGATTTCTTGAACGATATAAGCTCCCATCCACACTGTATGCAGTTTTTTCAGCTTACTTTTAACTTGACTATCATACAACAACACAAGGTCTCCAACCGACAAGTTTTTGTTTTTGATGTTTCCGGCGTGCACTTTTTGTTTCTTCTTTTAGATTTATTGGTGTTGTATAGCGATTAGTCGATGTTCCTCAATCTTGGCTAGTTGCATTACTCGCTCTTTCTTAGAGTATTTGACATTAATATGTAATATTTCAGCGATTACTGGTATCTGGTGTCGAAAATGTAGGGGAACAATTGCTTCTTGTCCATAGACAAGTCTAAAGGTTGTCTAGTCTGTGGATCATTTATATGTTGTTCTGGATTCCCATAGGATAGCAAGAATTTTCTTATCTCAATCATCTTTGTCTATATTGTGAATTTTTTTCAAGCCTCTTGCCAAAGTTTTGTTGAATGCATCAATTGCACCATTAGACTGAGGATGATAACTTGTGCTTTTTCTATGGTCAATTTTGAACTAGTTTGTTAAAGCTACAATAGTTTTGTTAATAAAATGTCACCCCTAGTCACTGATTAAAGTTAATGGGAAACTGAATCTAGTAATGATATTTTCGTATATAAATTTTGTAGCTACTTCATTGGAACACGTTTTGACAGGTTTTTCCTCTACCCACTTAGTAACATATTCGACTTCTTTTATGATATAGCGTGCTCCTGGCCTTATAGAAGGTATTGGGAATGGTTCTATAAAGTCGATTGCCAAAATTCCAAATTTTAAACTTGGATTTACAAATATTAAGGGAATCTCAGTGCTTGGTAGGAGTCAACCTAATCGTTGACAATGATCACATTTACTAACAAAATTTTGATAGTCTTTGTATAATGTTGGCCACCATAATCCTACTGTTGGATATTTTTAGCAGTCATGTCAAAATGGAAATGTCGTCCATCTTGGCCATAGTGTCCTTCATGCATTATGCTCTCTCTTTCATGCTCCATAATGCATCAACATAGTGCCTCATCCAAGCCCCATTTATATACGAATTCGTTAATTAGACTATAAGGTGCAACTTTCATTGCTAAAATTTGCTTCATTTTAGTACTCATTCCATTGGGTGCTTGTCCATTTTCTAAGAATTGTGCTATATCTTCTAGTTTGATAGGTACAACTTCTCTTCTAAATAAATGTGCATATGGTAGATCATCTTCAACTCCTGTCGGCTCATCCCCCGTGTCGATTCTCGACAAGTTGTGAGGTCTGACATTTAGCCTTCCTGGTCGAACTACAACTTCGAACTCAAATTCTTGGAATAGAAACAACCAACGACATATTCTTCCATGATGTAGAGGTTTATTTACTATATATTTAAACGCTTGGGGATCAGTGTAAAATTTAAAGGGGTTAGCTAATACATAGTGTCGATGTTTTTGAAGTGAAATACCATTCCTAATGCTTCCCTTTCTGTCGTGAAATAATTACATTATGTGTTGTTTAATTTTCTTCTACTGTATATGATTGGGTAGTCCATCCCATCATCTCTTGGTTGTGTCATTATTGCGTCTATTTCTATGTCGGATGCATCTATGTGTACAAGAAATTTTACTAACCAATTTGGGAATCGGAGAATAGGTGCTTCGACTATTTTTTTATTTAAAGTGTCAAAAGATGCTTCACATTCTTTAGTCCATTCATACTCCTGATATTTTTTCAATAGCTCTTTTAAAGGGTATGTCATATTTGAGTAATGACAAATGAATTTTCAGTAGTAGCCCGTATTCCCTAGTAAAACTATGACTTGTTTTGGATTGACTGGAGGTTTCAAGTCAAGAATGATTTTTATTTTTGTGAAATCAGCCTTCAGGCCTTCTTTGCATAGAAGATGTCCGAGTAGAATTCGTATAGGGGTTACAAAAATACATTTCTTTATGTTAAGTGATATCTAAATCTATCGGCATATTTATAGAATTAGACTTACCCATTAGGAGTGATCTTTTAACATGGAATAAATCATCCAATCATTGAAGTATATAGCCATTGTTTTATAAATGTATTCCTTTAGTGCTTTAACTACTATTCTTGAGAATACAACTGGTGCATTTTTCAAACCAATTGGCATAACTCTATAAGAAAACAAACCAAATTCACACATGAATGTTGTCTTCTTTTGATCCTCCTTGGCAATCGGTACTTAGTTATATTCTAAGAAACCATTTGTAAATGAATAGCACTCATGTACCGTGAATTCATTGAGGATTTCATCTGCAAACGGAGTTGGGAATGGGTTTGTTAGTGTTACTTTGTTTAGCTCATGGAAGTCTACATATATTCTCAATATTGTTGGGATTTCCCATTCCGACTGGTCAATAGGGTAGATAATTCCAGCCGCTAACATGTTGTCAATTTGTTTTTCACTATCTCTTTATATTTATGAGCAAGTTTGTAAGGATGTTTCTTTATAGGTCTTGCATTAGGTTTAATATCAATCTTCCTTTCTCCCATTTCCTGAACTAAACCTTTAAGGACTTTGTAGTCTTGTGTGAAGACATCCTGAAATTATTTTAGTAGGTTAACTATTTATGATGTCTTCTCCTCATTCCAGTAATCATCTATTCTTGCCACTTTTGGTCTATCATCATTGGAGATGTCTACTTCTTTTGTTTTAACATTTTCCTTCATCCATTCTAGTGCATTTATTTCATTGATTTGTCAACTTGCTGGAAATGGGTTGAGGATCAGTTAGTTGCGCAACATCGTGGATGCTTTGCAAGCCCAGAAGACACTGTGCAAAGCAAAGATAGCGCGCAAGGTAGAAGATATAATACTTGTGAATATTTCGTGTCAATTTTTGTATTTTCATGTCACTTTTTGTATTTTGACCATATTTTGTGCATATTGGTCATTTAGTTGGTAGAAACAAATAGGAGTTAGTTAGAAGTGGACCATGAATGTAAAGACGCAAGCCTATAAATAGATGAAGAGATGTGAATGTAATCATAAATTGGTTATAATCAATTGTATCGATTGTATCTGAATCTTGGAGATCTAGACTAGTGATTGAATTGTTGTTTGTTTTGGATCTGTGATTTAGTGTTTAGAAGTAATATGAAGGGACAAAAGTTGATCTAAAATACTGTTATTTTTGTCTCTTTCTATCTTTTATTTCTGTTTCTGCAATCCAATGGTGAGTATGTGCGACATGGATCTATGATGCAATGTTTACTGCTTATAAATGAGGTTATCTTCGTAGACCTATTTGTGAGACAGTATGGTTATTTCTATTATATGATGCTTCTGCTATGAATGAATGATGCAATATGTTAAATAGTGATGATGAATGGTTCTAAGAGTGATTAAATGACTAATTAGATATGATAAATAAAGTGATAAATCATCAATGCCAATAGTCCTCTTCCCTTCTACGAAAACTTGGTTCTGTCAGCCCTCCCTTGAACATCTTGAGTGAGACTACATCCGCTTTGCGGGTGTTGCTGGATAGGGTAAAACTTGTCTGGGCTAGTGCTCACGGAGATCGTGGTGAGTCGAGTGTAGACATAGTGGAAACCCATTAGAGGAAATTTCAACTCAAAATGGGCCTTTTAACTTTTATTCAAATTCCATGTCATCATGTGTTAGCCAATGAAATTGATTTAAATTTGAAATACCGTATAGGTCTTAAACACTTTTTTAATATAAATTTGGGGATAGGTATCATAAAACAAACTACTTTTTTTGTTTGCATTTTTTACATATCTCCCTGTGTTTTTACTCAAATTTCAATCGGGAGAGTTCGTTGGATGCGGAATTAAATTCCGCATCCAACGAGTACCCACTCGGCATACTTTTGACAGACCTCACTACCCCAAAAACAAGAAATACCTGAAAAAATGGAATGATGATGTCATCATTCTATTTTTTCAGGTATTTCTTGTTTTTGGGGTAGCAGGGTCCATCAAAAGTATGCCAAGTGGGTACTCGTTGGATGCAGAATTTAATTCCACATCCAACGAGATCTCCCGATCAAAATTTGAGTAAAAGCACAGGGAGATATGTTAAAAATACAAACAAAAAAGTAGTTTTTTTCTTTTCTTCCTCCAAAATTAATAAATATTATTTTATTATTTTATTAATTCATTTTAGGAGGCCCATTTTGGGTCGAAATTGCCTCTAATGCTTGTCAGAATAGGTTTTTGTTGGTTGGATTTGCGCTAACAAATGGCTCTGTTGTTAGGACCTTGTTGCGGTTAAGAGGGGGTATGTGGCATCTGACATGACCAAAAATTCAAGATTGGTTTGATAAGAAGTTGTGAGAATCTGATGAAGCATAAAATTGGAACCCTGGACTGACGACGAACAAGTGGTTGGAGAGATACATACACGATGGTCCTCACGAGTATTTTTTCTATGAGTTTCCCATCATACTGTACGAGTGGTTGGTGCAGTTCACATACAAGAAGACAAATTTCCAAGGAGGAGAACCAACATCTTGGACCCCTAAATTGATCCAAGAACTGTAAGAAACTAACAACAGAGAATCACGAGCTGTTGATGTTTGAATGGATAGTATCCTTGAAGGATATATCATTGATTTGCAATCGACACTACCAAGTCCTAAAATGAATTAGAAATGGATTTTTTCAACAAACATAGAGGTAGGTCCTTTTTGTCTCTACAATTGTTAATTAAAATGTTTTTCTTTGAAAAGGGTATACTGAAGATGCACCTCGACTAGTATAAATCTAGTGTGCAGGGGTGGTGGAAACCTTAACTAAAGGTGGGTGACGAGTGGGAAGATAAAGGGTAGATGGGCACAAGTTTTGATGAGACTGTGAGGGAAGCCGAGGAAGAAAGTGGTTGTACAAGGGGAGTAGCAAGGTTTCGACAAGAGAAGAGGAAGAGGACAGGGGAAGGTCCTACTGCGATCAAAACGAAGACCACAAAGGATGACCACACAGGATAAAGTGACCCTACAATGATGAAGAGGATGACTAGACCAATACTATACCCAGAATAGTAGAAATATCAAACCCCAACAGCAACGTACCCACACCTCTGTGCACTACTCCACATTCAGGAAGAAAAAAAATTTCCAGGTCAACTTTCTTGGCATGTCAACAACATTCTACTAGTAGGTCAGCATCTGCAGGAAGAAGGCCTAGGATGACATACAATGACAAAAAGTTACCTTTGTTTCATGGAAACAGGACCGATGATCCTGAGCAGTATTGGTTTCTCTATGAGGCAGTATGGATTGTTAGATGGGCCACAGATGGTGACATCAAGAAAGGCGAATTGGAGACTACTCTATGGAATCATGTGCTATATTGGTACATGAAATTTTTACATGTTCCTATGGAGACCCCTGCAAAAACATTGGATGAAGTCCAGAGGGGACTAATTGAATAATTCCATAAAACTAAATCTGAGGTGCAATACATTACTGAGTTAAAAGAGATTAATCAGTTTCCTAATGAGACTGTTTGGGACTTCGATCAAAGGTTTAATACATTGATGGAGTGAGTCATTTTTTATATGAGTGATGTTCAGCATAAGGAATGGTTTATCATAGCTTTGGTACCTCATATTTGGCAACCACTGATGCAGCAGAATATAACGACACGGAGCAAAGCTCTGGAGTTCACAATGAAGTTATAGGCCTCATCGGTTGGGGAGAATGGATCTGGTATGAACCAAATTAAGGTGCAGATGGAGAACTTGATGCTGCAATTACAAGACATTAAGAAAGGGAAAGAGAACCACAAATATATTTGGTTCACTTGTTGTTGCGCAGATGGACACACTAAAGATACATGCCCTGACTTCCGTAATTATCTGCTATATAGGGCGCCAAACCCACTAAGTTGCGGCAGTGTACCATGGTGTCACATAGGTTGAGTATATGGGCACCAGAATGAATAATGTAGCTACATGAATGTAATGTCCCCATTTTAGATAATTGCATAGAAGGAAAATTCCATCAATCCTACTAGTTCCCTAGGTTGGGTGGAAACATTGGGAAGTTAATAAGGGAGCTAATAAATGTTGTTTAGAAATTATAAGGAATACATATTTATTTAATGGAGTTAATTAAATGAATGCAAGTGAAAAATGAAATGGATGTAGAGAATGGAGACACATGGAGACTATGGGGCCCACTCAAGATAGAATTCCTATGTTAAATGCCATCCTCCTCTTGCAATCTCAAATCTATGGGAATCCTAATGTTTTTGGATAGATTATAAAGTTAATATACTTGTCCATATACTTCATAGGTCTAATTTGGGATGAATTTTAACTTACATGGGGAGAGGAAGAGCCAAATGGGAGTTTCATGGACACTTGCCCAGATTCCCCTTACATTAATGACACCTATGATACTAATGATGGAGATTCTATGACAGTTATGACACAAGTCAGATCTAAAGGATGAAATAAGAAATATATGACATGTCAAGTTGAAATATACCATCCAGGAGAGCTCTCATGTTAGTTTTGGAAGCTCAATCGGATCCTACTCAAATTTGGGGAAGGTGGAAGTTTAGGAAAGAGGGGACACATGTCAATTCATGAGCCCACACCATAATTTGAATTGGATTGAGTTTATTGATGGATTGGTAACCTTAGAAGGCTAAGGATGTTTATAAATTACAGGAATCCACCAAGAGAATGGCCTTTTGATCATTTGTGAAATTTCTTGTTGTGAAGAGAGAGAGCTAGTGGATGAATAGTTCATTCCTTAGCCAATTTCGAGACTAAAACATTCCCATCCTAGTTGGTGTTGGGAGAGTCCACTCAGGTATTTCAAGGAGCTTCAATGAAGTATTAGTTACAAATGTAAGCTATAGCATCTTGTGGACACATCAAAGTTCAGCTTGTTCTTCCTTTAATCTCAATTTTTCTCACCATATTTCAGCTCCATGGAGTGAGGCGCACTTGGTGAGTTGTTCATCTATTTGAGGGAGCTTATCTTTCTCCAGTATTTTTTATCCTGATGTAAATTATCTATTATTTAAGTTCAGAAATCTATCAGGTCAAAAGGACAATAAATATCATGTATTATTGCTCAATAATGAAGAAACAGTGCCATTTCCCCACTACCTTGTTCTAAAATCTTGTAATATTGAGGTGAGCAAACTACACCTCATTTCCCCAAGGGTCCAAAACTAGTTTTTTATATCTGATTGAAAGAAGTGATAAAAGCCATGGGAGGTCGATTGGTTATGAATATGAGTCTCTGATAATTTCTTATACACATCCCGTGCTTCAATTTCAGAATTCAATTGTTTTTCTGCACATTTGGGAAGCCATTTATACCACTTACCCAGGGGGGATTTGAGCCCAAAATTGCCAATAACATCCTCTATATTGTTCAGAATTTAGTACAGACTTGCATAAGTGTTTGGAGGGAAAAAATACATCCCCTAAAATAATAATTAAGTTATTATATAATTAATACACCTTCTTTAAATATTTGGAAGAAATTGGGATGATTTGGAGACAAAGGCACTAAAACTAGTCAAGAGCCAAAATTGTGAAAAAAATGGAAAATTGGGCATTTGGGTAAAAATTTTAAAAAGGTTCATTATAAGTGGTATCAGAGAATTATATTGGCACCTGATGTGGTCTGATATTTGTGTGTATAGGAATTCAGGGACCACCATTATATATTGAAACCCAAAATTTCTTTTGTTGAAGAGGAAACTATGACTTGGGATGAAAAGGGAACCTCATGTGATGGTGACGAGCTTAAAAAAATTATGGAACCTATATTTGAAGACACAAATAAGAATATTATGAAAGGATTTGAATTATTGGATATCCAAAGTTGGAAAAAATATATTTATTTTAAGAAAACCAAGGGGGAATATGCATCAGCTTGCTTGAAGGAGCAAAATCAGGAGACCCATGAACCACCTAGTTTCGAAATAGATGAAGTAGAAGAAGTAGTACATGAAGAGGATCAAAATTCACTCCCAAGTGACTCTGAAAAATATGAAGAGACATCACATGAGTATGAATAAGTTTCTATTGAAAATACTGAAGATGAACTTGAAGAGATCCAAACACTTGATGTGGTGGAAGAGGAACTTGAATTGTCTCTTGATGAAGGTTATGCAATCTTTAAAGAAGAGCACGATTCCTCTACATTGGAAACAATATATGACAAAGGTTTCACACTTTTGAAGGAGCTGCATGATACTACCCATATGGATATTTCCCATGATGAAACTTATACACTTTTTGATCATTTGGGTGAGTTAGTTCATTCTCTTACATCCTACAATTCCATGTTTTGCAGCATTAGTCTCAATGAAGTATGGGTGAAAGGGTTCTTTTTTATGGATCCACATGACGAGTATGGAACTCCAAGATTTACCTTTTATGATGACATGGTTAGAGAACATTCTTATTAAAATTTGCAGCAGCATTCTTTGTTACTTTATGATGATACACATCTACATGGATGTTGTAGCCAAGGAAAAACCTTGGCTACGTGCAGAAGCACCTACCTTCCATCTATAGGATGGAAGGATAGAGTCTCTAGTTAATGAAGTACCTACAATGAAAGGTTAGATGCAAACCATGGGTAACCTACAATAAACCATTAGAAAACAAAGAAAATATGAAGCATCTATAGACTATAAAACAAATACACAAAGATGAATCATTATTCCTTCCTATCTAGTTTGAAAGGGGGTCACCATGCCCAAACTCAGAAGATGCCTCTCCACAGGTTGGGAATGGGTGGAGCTTTGTCTCAACACACCAAGGGAACAACCAAATGGAGGAATGGAGTTGTGGGAGATAAATAGATTGAGAGTGAAAGGTCTCTCAAGGTACTCATAAGGGCATTATAATGACAGGGAATAAGAATGATGATTTTTAATGGAGACCCCCCCACCCTCCTTTTATAAATTTTTATCACATTTTTAGGGCTTTAAGCCCCTGGTTAGGGTTTTGGGATCTACCTAGGGTTTTAAGCCCCCTTTCTCTTATTTTTAGCTCCTTCAGGGGTTTTTAGGCCCTTTTATGGATTTTAGCCCATTTGTGGGACTTTTAGCTCCCTTGTGAGCCTTTTAGCTCCTTTGTGAGCTATTTTGGATCTTTTGTGGGTTTTTTGAGCCATTTTTAATAATTTTTGAGATTTTTGAGCTTTTTGAAAAAAAACATAGGTTAAATGGGTGTAGGGGTAAAATGGGTTAGGAAATGGATGTCTTTGTATGGTGTAGGATATATAAGAAAATTTTTAGGTTAACATATTTCCCTTGGATGTGTCAGGGCAGGACCTCATCATATGGCTGACAAACGTCATTGGATTTTCAGGATCGTGGAGAGACCTATGAATAAGCATTGCTTCCTTGTTCGAGACATGGTGGATTTGGTTTTTGTATTAATATAGTTCCCATCAATGGGTGAGATACAAATAATATGTGACATGTATATGGATGAGGTAGGCATACCCATGCTCGTAACAATGTCAAAAAGAATAATTTGATCAAGGCTCCAAAATGAAAGAGCCGATCATGTACAACTATTGTTACATAATGGTTTCCTCAATAAGAGGTTGAATGCAATACTAAGTTGAAGAACTTATACATTGGACCCATGGCATTCTCATGGAATGCTATATCTTCATAACTGATGTTAACTGTATCTAGAGAGGTACATAACTGTAGGGACTCACTGATGAAGATTCATAGTCTCTGTGGTATAATATGCCGCATCAATCATGAATTTATATAGAAGCACTACTCTGGGGATTCTGAACAATGTCTCCAATGCAACATGGAAATCACAAGGTACATGAACCTGTTTGGGTCCCTCAATAGATTCATCAATGTGCCAGAGTCAGGTGACACCCAGGTTCTTCGACCAAATATAAATGGTGCAATGATGTAGCTAGAGTCAAGCATGTGAGACACAACCATCCTGAGAGGCACTAAGGACTCCTCTTAAGTGGTCCAAGGAACTCATCAATGAGGTTAACTCAACTAAGATACAGGGACCTATGGGTCTATCCTCTGGAATGGATGTGTTGTCATCGACAAAGGGAGAAATGCAACTAAACAAGGCAATGGTGTTTCCTTGGCTAGAAGTGCAAGGGAGATAACCAAAGGCGTGAGACAATCTAGGGAATGACACACCGAGTGGGGGAACAAGGGCAAGAGGAGGTACATGGGAATCAAAATTCCTTTGTTTAGAGTATGACGACAGAGCTGAATTGACAGCAAATGAAACTGACTCACAGGAGAGGGATCATAGCTATAATGCTAAGACTGTAACTACAGATGGGAAATTCTTGGGGGAGGTAGATACTTTTGGTATTCATGGGATCCAAGGAAGAATCATTGCAAAATACTCTGAACCAAGGCGACCCAAAGGGGAATGTTGCTGAACTGTAACATGTGGGGTGGTGTCTAAAGACATCGTTATGGTATGATCTCATGTATTTTTAGCAAGCCTAAGAAAGTAAATGCTCAATGGTGCTTTCAATTTTAGAGAGTCTGAAAGCATGAAGAAGACTCCAGTGGGGTCTCTTTTTCGTTGGTAGTCTCATGTGCCCGAAAAAGGATAAAAGTGTACATAGGAGAGCTTGCCCAAAATTTAGGGGATTAGAGACTTCTTTACCATTGGTAGTCCATTCAAGCATGAAAAAGTTAAACCTATATTGACTGGATGGTCATTCAAATATTTTTACGAGCATGAATGAAACCAAGTTTGCTTGGCGATCTTTTCTTTATAAGAACGTTGGAAAAGAGGTTAAAGACGACCCATGATGAGATTTTTTGCAGAGTTCGGTCCCAATGTCTGAGAAAACATAAAAGGATGAAGAGGGAAACATTGTTATATTGAATGTGCCAAGGTGGTCCTTTTCATATGGTAGTCTACATAGTCCGTAAAAGGAGATGAATGAGACGATGTAGACACCCTTTCCTATACTTTAACGAGCGAGAAAGGAAGCAGAGGCCCTCGGCAATATTTTCATTCTTTTAGGAGTCAGAAAAGATATTAACAGAAACTCCATTATGGTAAACCAAGCCGAGGGCACTAGTGGTGCCCCTTGGCGAGATAGTGAAGGGTGGTCAAAGGTGACCATCTGTGCAGCATGGATGGAGCAGGTGGTTCTTGAACATACCAATATATAAAAAGGGAGATTCACATGATGGTGTGCAAATTGGGGTGAATTCTGGTAAAGGCCCAGAAAATCATAGTGGGAGCATGAGACAAGGGTATCGGCAAGAGACGGAGGATGGAAAACCGAACCCGTTGGTGTGAACGATGTCCCAAATGAACCCCAGATGACTTTGACTAGTAGCTAGTGATGCTTCCCTTGGTGCGATGGTGCATGGGGAAAAAATAGACCAAATGGGGGCCTATGGGTACGGATCTAGATCAATGTACATGCAAAGTGATCCACGTGGTGACACACAAAGTGACGTGACTTTGGGAAATGGCCCATAGAATTAGTAGGGAGGGAGGTAGTCTAAAGTTCATTTCTCGACCCAGGAGAATTGTGCAACTTGGGAGATAAGAAGAGGCCTCAACCTTCAGGACAGGTCTGGGCACCTGATGGTATCCTAGCATGGTGGTAGCTAGATCATACGCGCAACATATTATGTGCATGTGCAGAAGTGGGATTCCAGTGTCACAGGGGCAGGGTGGATGTGTTAGATCCACCTGCTCACGTATGAATGATGCAATGAAGTTCTACAGTGGAATCACTGCAAATAGACATGGAACAAAAACTGGGGTGGGTCACTAACTCATGGTAAAAAATGATGTAAAACAAAAAATAACAACTATGCCCCAAGCGCTTTATGGTGAGTGACTCAAGCGTAGGACCTCCAACGAAGGAAATTGACCTTGTCTTGGAGACTCTATAGTTGGCACAAAGTATGTGGGGGTAGAGTCTGGAATTCAATGGGAAGATTTGACTCCACACCATGGGCTAAGTGAAAAGGTGTAAAATCGGTGGTGATTTTAGAGATCTCTCCTTCATCGTGAAAGTGGTGTCGGGATAGATCAGGTGTATCTTCCATGGGTGAGGAGACAAAAGGACTATTGGATTTAGAGATCATGTAAATGGTTGTGGTGGTTGAGGATGAATCTGGAGGGTGGATATCCTCAATGACTGTGATTTTGGATTCAAGGGAATGTTTTCGAAGATTGTTTAGGGCAGCTCGAAACTCGGCCAAGTCTTGGCAGTGGTGAGAATAATGTCCATACAAGCCGCAAAGGGCACATGCATGGTCTTTCCTCAAAGACTTGTTTTTGGATGTTGGTAGAATTGGGAGGAAGACGACAAAAGAATACTCCATTGTATCTATGGAATTCAGGTGTGTGCAAAGTATGGGGATTTCTGAAAAATTATGGGTTGTGTGACCCTGTACATCACACATGGCACATGGAGGAGTCTCCTGGGGTTTGGCTGTCACTTTGGAGTTTTTGTCCCTAGCCATCTTTGGATGAGGCGGGGCTGGTGTAAGTGTGGAAGGTGGTTTTTATGGGCTAGGAGGGGGGCATGAAAACATCTCAATAGGTTAGATAGGAGTCAGCATAATCTAGGGCATTGTGGCTTGGGCGGGGNGTGTGGAAGGTGGTTTTTATGGGCTAGGAGGGGGGCATGAAAACATCTCAATAGGTTAGATAGGAGTCAGCATAATCTAGGGCATTGTGGCTTGGGCGGGTGGTTTGAAGTACCATATTGGAATTCCCAGTGTAAAGTTTGGTAAATTCAAAGTATCCATAAAAGGCTTACTTATGATGGCAGATGGTGGGAAGAGGAAGGGAATTGTATGGAGTGGGAGAGAGCCCCAATAATTACCAGCGGATTGCATTTGAGGTTTCATTTGCAGATGGGGTTGAGGTTGTGGTTGGGGGTGCGGCTGCGGTTTGGGCCGCAGTTGTGGTTGGGGTTGTGGTTGTTGTTGGGGCTGCGACTACGGTTGGGGCTTGGGTGCCATGGGGCTATATGAGAGCATGACTAAATCTATAATATTCTTGGTGCCATTGGAGGTGGTACCAAGGGGAAGGAAGCTGTCATGGAAGTGTCATCGAACAACCCGAGGCCTACTGCCAATAAAAATGGGGTGGCCACACTATCAAATGCGGTATCAATAGTAGGGATAACATTGGCTGGTGCTATTGACCCCTGTAGATCGTGGTAAGTTAACTGGTCCACCATCATGATCTTCCCATCATGAGGGAACATCATAAGGAGGAACATGGTGGATTCCACAGCTCTCATGGTGTACATGTAGCTCCATCCCAAGAGAAGGTTATAGTCCAACTATGCATTGACTATCTATATGTTAATCAACACTGTTTTTGTGGCTAATGATATCGGAATGTGTGTGAGGATGCCTTGAGATTTTGTGGGGTGGTCATCATTAGCACACAGAGTAGTAGTGGATGGTTGTAGGAGAGGGGATCTAAGTTTCTTTCAGACCAATGTGGACATGATGCAAGCTGATGCCCCTTCTTCTACAATGTAGTGATGCATGACCAAATTTTGAATGGATACTAGAATTTGGAAGGCAATGGTTGATGGCATTCTGGGATCTCCATTGTCCAAATCAAAAGTGATCAATTTAGAGTTGGAGGGGTCTACGACACCAAGGGTATCTAGTAAATATTTATATTGTGTTGGGAATTTTTTAAGTAGTTCGAGGGCGGGCATGGCTGTAGGTGATTGGGCCAAATGGTCAATGATGCTATAGTTTACTACCACTCTGGTGGTGGAATTATTCATGAGACACTGAAAAGAGAGTCACGGACATCTAGCTACCCCATCCATGGTGGGGGGGGGGGTAGGGAGATGAAGAGGAACATTGGTAGTGTTGGATGCGGATGCCACTAATGGGTCAGCAGTTTCAGTAGAATATATGTACTAGTTTGACCTAGTCTTTAGGTTGAACGCTTTAGTTGTCATCATCAGCAGGTGATGGATGCATGTTTCTTTAAACGAGGGCACATCAGGAGTAGGGGGAGGAAAAGGTGTAGTTTCTACCAATCCTTGGATTGGTAACAGGTTCTGGAGCACCATGGGTGGAGGGCCTGATGGTGCTGGGTTAGGTTGGGATGCCGCGTTGGTGCCCTGCTGAACTTCATCCTGGAGATATTTTTTGGCGCATTCCATGAAAGGGCATTTGTGAGTGTAGTGCCCATAGACATTGCACATTTGGTAAGGATGGTTGGTTTGTAATGGAGTGCATCAAGGTGGGTTAGGATTTTGGGGATTTTCAACTGGCGGATTGGTGCCATTGTTGGGAGGGTTTGTTTATTGGCCACCTCCTTAGGGTTGGTTGTTGCCCCGATTCCTAGCTCTATTTTTATTACCCAACCCTTGTTGGTTATTGGGGGTGGGTTGGTTGGGTTGATTTTGTTGAGTAAAGACTTTCCCTATGGGCTTTGGGGGAGATAGAGTAGGGGATTAAGCAGCTTGCATGGATGGTGCATAATAGGCCAGAGGATCAAGAGGGGCTTCGAATACGGTCATTTGTCTCAAATATGCTTGTGCTGGCCAAGTCGGTGCATGGGCTTGTTGAGGTGGTAGAGGCTGCACATAAGAGGTGGTGGCTCCAAAATGTGGCATCATCCTAGAGTAGTTGAGTACTAGGTGCTATTGGGAAACATTAGGGGTGTTGCTTGACACTAGGGGTGGTGTCACATGGTGTTGTGATTGATGGGAAACAGAGCCTATGATGCCATATACATCATGGTATTCCCCCAGCATGTCATCGTAGAAGGTTTCTGTACGGGAAGCATCTATAATAATGGTATAAAGGTATCCATACTGAGTGTAAATCGGGTCAAACTGCTAAGCCTTCAAGATAGACTCCTCTTTGGATTGGGGACGTTCAGATGTGATGTCCTTTTCTATAGGTGGTAGAAACATTTTTAGGAACCAATCGAGGAATATATTGTCATCAAGATGAATCTTGTACAAACTATGGTGTCATCGCCACTCATGGATGTGGTCAGTTATATGGGTCACAGTATTTTGGTGGCAAGATAGCAAGATCTCCACCCCTTCGTCGTATCTAACGGGGAGTTGGAAATACTACAGGAACATAAAATCCAAGGAGTTAAAATATAGGTATTTGGATTGGGGTAGCTCAATGTACCATTTGGCTAGGACACTTGTGAGGGTGTGTTGGAACAATATCAGTCTGATTGAGTCATCTATGATGTTGTTTGATGAGCACCATAGGTGAAACATCATTATGTAGTTTTAAGGGAATTCCCCTTCCTTCTCCTCAAACTTTGGAATGTTTGATGGGAGTTTGGTTGGCCTAAGAGGTCAATGGGCTTTATGGAATATTGGTTCATTGGTTAATCTAGAAAAATTAGGCAAGTTGAGGCATGCCATGAATGGGAGGTTATCCCCAAGGCTGGTGTGGGAGGGGTCGGTAATGGTGCCAGAGCTTGTGGGAACTTACTTTCCTTGCATGACTGTGGGCACCTGAAGTTGAATTCCCATGAGAAGGATAGTCGAGATGGTGTTGGAGGTACCACTTCCCCCAGGTATAAAATTTGGAACCATGGGAATAACATAGCCACTACCACTAGGTATGACAAGTGGTACCAAGGGAATAAAAGGGCCACTAACCCAGTTATGAAAGGTGGCACAATGGTAAGGATGGGGGTTGGTCTAGGCCTTCCAGTAGTGGGTTGGGGACTTACCATGACATTTGTACTGGTGCTGGGGCCGCTAGCTATGATTGTAGTGGTAATGTGCATCATAGACGTCGGTCCACTACCAACTACCCCTCTGAGGAAGGGATCAGGATTCATGCTAGCCATGGGGATAGATGGTGTAGTGTGTGAGTTAGGCTTGGATTGGTGGGAATTTGAGTCAAAATCAGAGGCTATATAGCCTTCTGACAATGAGGAGGGCTGTCGAGGGTGGCCTTGACAGTGACGGTCTAAAGACCTGAACTGAGGTGGATTACCTCTTAGGTGTGAGGAAGAGCGTGGTGGATGAATGGTGTCTGTTTGGTAGTGACTGGTAATGAAAATTGGAACCTAGTTTCAACAGTTTCCTATTCGCTTATAGGTGGTCACTCGGCCACCAAGACTTCCAGAAGATCGCTTGGATTTTTCTTCATGGGCATTCTAGTCAATTGGTAGGGGTCGTTTCCTGTTTCACTTGGCAATTAGTCTCATTAGCCAGCTACTTTGGGGTTCTCATGGTACTCCTCAAAATGATTTTTAGGGAATATCCCAATCACTTCCCATGGTTAAGGAAATCAAGGACTTATGTCCTCAAATTGCAAAGATTTGAATTAAAGTAAATTGGTTACTTTTAGGGGTTTGCTCAACGTCATGAACTGAGTTTGGTTGATTATGTGGTGTGGTTTTGTGCACTTTTGTGAATGGATTTTGTTTATTTTAAGTCACTTTTTACAAATATATGGTTTAGCAAATGGTTTTGGTTTTTCGTGAGGTAATTGGAAACATGTAATGTGTAAATACCAGTAAAAATGAACAAAATTGAAAAATGAAACTATGAACTAACAACCATGTAAGTTTGTTCAGTGACTACCCTATCATTGTATCCCTCATAGGCCAAGAAATGTTTTTGGGCTCTCATCAAAGTGAGAACAATACCACCAATAGATCCTTAGGTCACCCTTCAAGCACAAGGTTAGTCAACAGGGAGGACACAAATGCCATGAGACCCCCTACAGTCTCCACCCCCTCTACCTTCCAAGTTGCCAATTTTAATTGTTTATTGAAATAACTTAGATAGGTTCCCATTATTACACTTGTAGAACCCTTCATCTTATCTCATAATACCAAAGGGAGGGTGATGACCGAGTAGAGGAGGAAGTGCCGTGTAAGGGGGTTTATTTCCACTGATTCTTTAAAACTAAAAAACTAACTGTGCAGAAATAGACTAAGTATTTAGGAATATTTGTGTTTGTAAATGATTAAGCACATCCCTATTCAATAATGAACAAATTACTAGTAGGAGAAAACAAGCTTCTAAACAGAGGTGGCTGAGCCACACAAACAGTTTGAACATAAGCAAACATGCAACCCGAAAGTCAGATCCAAAAGAAAACAGGAAAATCCAAAAGTTTACAATGAAAAAATGGATCGCACACCTATAGAAGATATGTTTTTGTGGGGAATATTGTGATCAAACCATGAAGAATTAGCTCAGACAATTGAAAGATTCCCATCCTAGTTCACGCCTTAGCCAATTTCAAGGGTGAAAGATTCCCATCCTAGTCGGTGTTGAGAGAGGCCACTCAGGTCTTTGAAGGATATTCAATGGAGTCTTACCTATAGGTGCAAGCTACAGTAGCTCTTGGACACATCAAAGTTCAGCTTGTTCTTCCTTTCATCTCAAGTTTTCTCACCATATTTCAGCTCCATGGAGTGAGGTGCACTTGGTGAGCTATTCATATATTTGAGGGAGATTATCTTGCTCCATTATTTTTTATTCTAATTTAAATTATCTATTCTTTAATTCCATAAATATCTCAGGTCGTGTTGGGCTTAGGGCAGACCCGAGTTCTTATACTTTTATCTTCGCACCAACAAAAAGACCCACAGTGTTGGCCCTTTCGGCAACAACCTGCGAATAGGTTGCAGTCTCACCCGAAACAGCTATGGGGTGCCACAGAATTAGGTTTTTGCAGGAAAAAGAGGGATATTACTGTACCTTTAGCCTTAACAAATAATAATCATGCAACATAGAGCTTCGACATTCACTTAAATAGCTTCGCAGTTTAGATAAAAGACAGTTTCTTGCTTAACCCTTAACTGGGAATTCACAGCGAAGTTAATACTTAGGAGTTATCTTACTTTATCATTCATCTACTTATCAATGCATAAAAAAACATAACAGAAACAACATAAATGAACCACCACAACACAAGATATATGTGGTTCACCCCCAGTGTAGGGGCTATGTCCACAGAACTACGTTTATATTCAACTCTTTACAAACACAGAGTTCTGATCTGTGCACTCAGCTGTAGATCTTCTCAGTCACCTAAAGCTACGCAATCAGCTGCTGAATATTTCTTACAAAACCCTCTCCGCACTCAGCTGTAGAGGTCGTCCATGCATTCAGCTGGGACTTGACCTTTCTTCTTAAACCCTAAAAACCCTCTGTGCACTCAGCTGCAGAGGTCATCCATGCACACAGCTAGGACTTAACCTTAAAACCCTAAAATACGTCTTAGTCTCTTTGCATCAAATTATCATCATAATAAAACCTTGAAAAGCCTAACCTGACTCCTTTACATAAGTGCCTATTTATACAAGTGCACTATTACAATATCATGGTCTTAAACAATGGGTACCCGCAAACCATGGGACATTTACAAAAAGAGGGGCTTTGACCCAACCCCGACACCCCTAAGACTATTTTGTGCCGCAACTCCGCTTACAAGCTTCACACCAAAATCATGGAGTTTCTGAACTTAAGGACTTACAAGGTCCGAGCCCCAATAGGCCCCTAAGACTCACTAGTGTCCCATCCCAGGACACTCTGCTGCTTGTCTGGTGGGAGAATCTTGTTGGCAAAGATAGTAAACTACTTGTTGAGGCCGCACATGATATCATCAGCTGCTTGCTCCTTTTCCACTATCTCCTTTTGCACTCTGTCGAGATCTGTATCCATCTGCATCTCTATAAGCATCATCTTTAATCCTCCTGCCATCGCATTTTAAGCTTCGACACACCTTTCTTCTGCGGCATAACCACTAATTTCAGCTTTGCCATAATAAGGACCTCCGACACAATATTGAACTTCGATACTTCATAAATTTTTAAGCGCTCTAAGAATAGCTTCATTATGGTCTAGTACCCAATTTCAACTATTCTTGGTACTTAGACTCTCCTTCTTGCTATTACTTTTGATCAGGGGGTACAGGCTTGTCCCCGTACTTCTTTAATCTACTTCCATTCACCATGGAGGGAAAAATTTCTCCATTCAATTTAGCTAACTGAACTGCACCACCATCAGTAACTTTCGTGACTATATATGGTCCTTTCCAATGTTTCTTGAACTTACCTAGGAACTTCATGAATTTACTATCATACAAGAGCACAAGATCACCATTCTGAAACTACTTCTTCTTAATGTGTCTATCATGCCAGGCTTTTTCTCTAGCTTTCTATACTTGCTGCTGGAACCTGACAATGAATCTGTCTTCTTCTAGTTCTAGTATCTTCACTAATCTTTCATTCAGGATAGCTGGATCATCCATCTCTGTGAAGGAAGATATTCTGAGGCTAGGAACAATGTACTCCATAGGCATAACTGCTTCCTATCCATATACCATCCTAAAAGGTGTGTGGCCTGTCAACTTCTTGCAAGTGGTTCAATAAGCCCATAATACTGCTGGAATTCTGAGATCCCAATCATTTATGTTAACATTACAAACCTTTATCAGAGCGTGCTCAAGAATCTTGTTAAAGGCTTTGACAATTCCATTTTCTTGAGGATGGTAGGCAGTACTCTTCTGATGGTATGTTTGAAAATATTCAGTCAATGCTTCAATAGTCTTATTTAGAAAATGTGATCCTTGATCACTCATAAGAATTCTAGGACATCCAAACCTTGACAAGATATTATCAAAGATGAACTTCGTAGCTATAGCGGCACTGCAGCTCTTGACTGGTTGAGCTTCGGCCCAGTGAGTAAGGTAATTAGTTGCTGTAATAATGTATCTTGCTCCAGATTTCTTTGCAGGGGGATTGATTGGTCCAACAAAATCAATAGCCCATTTGTAAAATGCTTGTAAAGTTACCTATGGAACCAGAGGCATCTCATCCCTCCTTGAGGGTTTTCCTGTCCTCTGACAGATATCACAGCTGTGGCAATACTCTCTTGCATCCTTATGAATCGTAGGCCACCACAATCCAGCTGTCAGAATCTTCTGAGCTGTAGCTTTTCCTACATAATGACCTCCTGCTGCTCCAGAATGTGCCTCATCCAAAATCAATGGCTTTTCATGCTCCAGGACACATCTGTGCAGTATTTCATCTGGTCCCATCTTATAGAGCTACCCTACTATCAAGGTAAAGTCAGCTGATCTAACCACCAGCTGCTTCTTCTATTGTGTTGTCATCTTAGAGGGTGCAAGCCCTATAGACAAGTACTGAACAATATCCTGAAAATAGTCATCAACCATCTGGATGGCAAACAACTGGGCATCAGGAAGACCTTCGTCTAAGCTAGTGGGCTCTTCTCTTGACTCGAGCCTCGACAAGTGGTCAGGCCCCAGGTTAAGTCTTTCTAGCTTAACTATGATCTCAAATTCATACTCCTGAAACAAAATCAGCCATCTGCATATCCTTCCGCCTAACATAGGCTTGTTAACCAAATACTTCAAAGAAGAATGGTCGGTGAACATCTTAAAATGAGATCCTAACAAATAATGTCAAAATTTCTGCAAATCATAAACCATAGCTATACCTTCTCGTTCTGTCCTAGTATAATTCTTTTCTGCTGTGGGAAATTTTCTACTTGCAAAAGCAATAGGGTGATCAATATTACCTTCACCTGAATGAGCCAATACTACACCTAAAGAAATGGAAGATGCATCGACATGAACAAGAAAATCCTTATTCCAGTCATGGAATACTAAGATAGGGGCAGTTACCATCTTTTCTTTCAAAATCTCCAAGCTTTCCTGACATTCAAGTGTCCATTCGAACTTAATATCTTTCTTCAATTTCTTTTCCATGGGGGCTGTAATCTGAGCATATCCTTTAATGAATTTCCTGTAATATCCAGTATGACCAAGCGTAGTGCGAAGTTGCTTAACAGACTTCAGAGGTGGCAAGTTCACAATAATGGCTATCTTTGCAGGATCCACCATCAATCCTTGTTTGCATACAATGTAACCTAGCAGAATTCCAAAAGGTGCACAAAATATACACTTCTTCAGGTTCAATGAAATCTGATGCTGTCTACACTTGTCCAGCATAAGTCTTAAACTGGCTATATGATCTTTCAGTAAACCAAAGATAGTCCAATCATCAAAGTAAACTTCCAAGAACTTATGAATAAATTCCTTCAATGCAGATATGACTACTCTGGAAAACATAGCAGGTGCATTCTTCAATCCAAAGGGCATAATAGTATACTGAAAATATCTCATTTCTGTAGCAAAGGTTGTTTTATGTCGATCCTCTGGAGCAATTCTGATCTGATGGTAACCTGAAAATCCATCAGTGAAGGAATACACTTCTTGACCTCTGACATTGTATAAAACTTCATCTGTAAAGGGAGTAGGGAAAGGATCATGTAAACAGGCATCATTCAGCTTCCTTAGGTCAACACAGATTCTAATTTTTCCCTTGGTCTTCTTTTCTTGTACCACCATAGGGCTGACCCATTCGGACTCTTCCTTCAATGATTCCTACAGCGAGCATCTTATCTAGCTCCATCCTAACCTTTTCTTTATACTTATGGTTTAGCCTATAAGGACGTTGCTTCACAGGCTTCACATCAGCTTTCAAAGGGATTCTTATCACTCCTATATCACCAAGGATACCTCTCATTTCTGAGAACTTCATTGGAAATAAGTACTGATACTCATGGAGAAGTTCAGTCACTTTTCTTACCATTTCTTCGTCCCAATAATCTCCAATGGTAGCATACTTAGGAATTTCTTCTGATCTAATGTTTACTTTCCTTGTCTTCAAGGGCTGAGTTACTTCAGGTGCTTCGACTGTTGGTCCATGTACTTCGCAGTGTCCTTCTGACTTAGGAATATTAATGTTGTGCGGGTCATCATCCTCATCAATGGCGAGGTTATAGCATTCTACTGCATTAGCTTCTTGTTCCTTCCAATCAGGTTGGTACTCTGCTATTTCTTTATCATCAAACACCTTAGTATGGATCAACCTAATAGCTGCGTCCAAAGCAGGGAAAACTTCATTAATAGAAAATGTGAGCACAAAACTATTAGTAATGCTATCCCAACTTACAGTACCATGGAGAAGCTCAACCTCTGCATACCAGTTCATTGCTACAGGTTCCAGAGTGTGTATAAACCTATGTGCCCATTATTCACAAGGTACATGCTTCCATGCTTCATAGCACTGCTCCAAATGTTCCTGAGGGCTAGTCTTACCATTAAATCTGCTTCGCACGTCCTGAGGTTGATCCATGAATCTCAGGAAAAGAAACTTTTGACAAGCACTCCAACTATGAATATACTTTTTATGACCATTCCACCATATGGCAGCTGTGGCTCTGAATACTGAATCTAGAGTCTCCATTTTCTGTGAGTATGGTACTTGTGCTGAGAATTGTAGAATAAAATCTTCTGGGTCTTGCAAGCCATCAAAAGTAGGTAAGATTCTTGTCTGTGAGCCAAGCCATCTGAGAGACTTGGTAATTCTTGCACATCGATGTCCATGTAGCTCATAAAGTCTATTATGCCAATTCTCTAGGCCTTCATCTGAATTAGTCATGCAAGAACTGTCACACTGCCAATCCATTATTACTTCAGCAGTAGGATTAACATAGTCTTCTTATTTAGCTGTGATGTTGTAGATATGATCCAAAACATCATGATCTTCATCTCTGAATAGCTCTATGTACCTTTCTCCTTGAGAAGGGTCCAAGGGTACTATGACTCTCAAGCCTTTTCCTTCAAAATTCATTTGTTTGTTCTTAAGGTTCATTACTACAGAATTGTCTATTTCCCATTCAATTCCTAGCAAGGCTGGATAGGGGTTGCTATCATCAGTTATTTCAATGAATTCAAACTCTGCTAAGGTACTGACTCCATCAATGTCCACTGGGACACTAGGGAATATTCCTAAGGGCACAATCTTCTGCTGATTGGCTAATCTCAACTGTATAGGGGACCATTCAAGGGTAGGTTTTCCCATTTGTTCCCACGTCTGCTTAGTTAAGACATTTACTTCTGATCCCAGGTCTACAATGATATTAGTCATGTCATAATCTCCTATCTAAGCATGCAATCTCATTTCTCTTCCAGTTCTTCTAACTATATAAACATTTTTTCCTCTATCAAAGCTTCACTGAGGTTCGCAAGACGCGATAAATTTATGTAACTCATTCAAAGCATTCTGATTTCTTAATAGCTTCATAAAACTCTATAAAAATGATGACAGTGTACTTACTTGATCTGACAAAGCTTCTTGAGACTGTAACTACTATTGATGCTGCTGTGTAGGTGCTACTAATTTTCTCGGATCAGCAAAGTATTTTTTAGCTTCCATAAATGTTCCTTTTTCTCTTCCAACATCGAATGCTGGGATTTTCTCTGGGGTCTTGCAGACCCAAGCCTCGTCAGGCTGTTTCTCCTTATTCTGCACCTACGTCATAGCTCCACTCCTTGTAAAAACGTTAACAACTGGGACAGGTCTTCTCTCTACAGCAATCATCTGAACATTCTGAGTAGGAGGGCCATTTCTTTCTTGTATCTTGGCTATCAACTGTGGGCATTGCTCAATGAAATGATCTACTGCTCTGCAATATTGACATGTCGTAGTTGGGTTCTGACAGTCTCTAGCTACATGTCCTGCCTGATTACAGTTATAGCAAATAACCTGCCTGCGACCTCTTCCAGGCATACCACCACGACCACAACCTCTAAAATTACCTTGACCGCGGTAACCATATGCATCATTGCCTTGTGCATCATTTTGTACCCTATACGCATCATAGGTTCACTCTCTCATGAGGTCAAAGCTATGACATTCATCTTCGTTGTGTCCAACTGACTTACAGAACTTGCAATAGGGATTCTTAGGTACTTGAACATATCTCTGTAGCAGATAGCAGTCTTCAGGTCGATGCTGGCCAGTTGTTCTACAGATCTCACAATATAGAACATTAGGGTTAAATGGGTTTGGCGCACCAGTATTCAGGTAATTTCTTAATGCAAGACATTGTTCTTTGTCATGACCTTCTATCTTACATCGTGTACACCAAAACTCTTCTCAAAGAGATTTCCCTTTTTTCATGTTGCCCAGCTTCAAAGCCATTTTTGCTAACTGTACTTGTATTTGTGCTATGCCAGAATTGTCCTCGACGAGAGCTGTTTCAAGTTTCATAGCAATTTCCAAAGCTTCTTGCTGATCAGCAACCTTCTATTGCATCAGTGGAGTCCTGATATGAGGTAATAGTGCTGCAATGAACCATTCTTTATGTTGCTCTGGTACAATAGTGAAACTAACTTGATCCAACAGAACCTTGAACCTCTGATCAAAGTCCCAAACTGATTCACCTCGCTTCTGCTGAATTTCTTTCAGTTCAGTTATACATTGTGACTCTGATTTAGGCTTCTTGAATTCTTTGATCATTGCTATTTTAATATCAGCCAAGACATGGTTCTGAGTACCGTAAAACTTCATAAACCAAGTCAAATCTCGGTCTCTGAAAGAAGTGACCAGTCGCACTCTTCTGGTATTTTGATCCATAATATTCTTAGTAGTCCAAACAGCTTCGCATAAGAACCAAAACTACTCTGGATCCTTTTATCCAGTTCCTTTAAAGACTGGGAGCTTGATATCATCATTCATATGGGCCATAGTGGATCGATGGGGGGGACTTATTGGGGTAGACTGACGTGCGACAGGACTACTCAGGATAGGGTTGCTTTCATACTGTGACAGGTTCTCAGGGATAACAGATCTTTGCTGTGGAGTTATAGGAGGGTTTCTAACAAAAGGGGTTTCTTTAGATTCATATTCTTTTGGACTTAATGGGGTATAATCGGTATTCTGGCCTAGGGTATAGGATCCAAGATTTCTCTTGTATCTTTTACCACTTTGCTCGTCAAAGTCACTTTCGTTTCCAAACATAGGTTAGTAGCAATAAATCTCGCAATTTGATTCTATAAGCAATATGCCTTTCTCAGCCAAGAGCATTTTATTTTCAGACTAAAGACATTTAGGTACTTATGCCTTGGTCCTTTGAAAAACTGTCATTCAGCTTCAATAAAAGAAGTATGTGTGTCGATGGTGAACTTCGTCACAAATTCTTCAAGGGTTTGTGTTGTCCAGAAATCAACAGCTCGTGATATCGCGTTGTTCACCCTTTTCAATATATTAATTCTTTCTGGGGTCCAGTTAGGAAACTGGTCTTCTGTTGTAGTCTAGTTGGTTAGGATACTCGACTCTCACCCTAGAGACCCGGGTTCATGTCCTGAAAATGGAACCAATTTGTTGGGCTTAGGGCAGACCCAGGTTCTTATACTTTTATCTTTGCACCAACAAAAACACCCACAGTGTTGGCCCTTTCGGCAACAACCTGCGAACAGGTTGCAGTCTCGCCCGAAACAACTATGGGGTGCCGCAGAATCAGGTTTCTACAGGAAAAAGAGAAATATTACTGTACCTTTAGCCTTAACAAATAATAATCATGCAACACAGAGCTTCGACATTGACTTAAATAGCTTCGTAGTTTAGATAAAAGATAGTTTCTTGCTTAACCCTTAACTAGGAATTCGTAGCGAAATTAATACTTAGCAGTTATCTTACTTTATCATTCATCTACTTATCAATGCATAAAAAAACATAACAGAAACAACATAAATGAACCACCACAACACAAGATATATGTGGTTCACCCCGAGTGTAGGGGCTGCGTCTACAGAACTGCGTTTATATTATACTCTTTACAAACACAGAGTTCTAATCTGCGCACTCAGCTGCAGATCTTCTCAGTCACCCAAAGCTGCGCACTCAGCTGCTGAATCTTTCTTACAAACCCTCTGTGCACTCAGCTATAGAGGTCATCCACACACTTAGCTGGGACTTGACCTTTCTTCTTAATCCCTAAAAACCCTCTACGCACTCAGCTGCAGAGGTCGTCCACGCACACAGCTGGGGCTTAACCTTAAAAACCTAAAATAGGTCTTAGTCTCTTCACATCAAATTATCATCAGAATAA
Source organism: Pseudotsuga menziesii (assembly GCA_001517045.1). Classification (NCBI taxonomy): domain Eukaryota; kingdom Viridiplantae; phylum Streptophyta; class Pinopsida; order Pinales; family Pinaceae; genus Pseudotsuga; species Pseudotsuga menziesii. Next base: position 443,534 of record LPNX010672794.1, on the reverse strand, counting down.
AACCTTGAAAAGCATAACCTGACTCCTTTACATAATTTCCTATTTATACAAGTGCACTATTACAATATCATGGGCTTAAACCATGGGTACGCGCAAACCATGGTACATTTACAAAAAGAGGGGCTTTGACCCAACCTCGACACCCCTAAGACTATTTTGTGCCGCAACTCTACTTACAAGCTTCACACCAAAACCGCAGAGTTGCCAAAATTAAGGAATTACAAGGTCCGAGCCCCAACAGGTCGAAAGCCCAAGAAATATCATGTATTATTTCTCAATAATGAAGAAACAATGCCATTTCCCCACTACGTTGTTGTAAACTCTTGTAATATTGATGAATTCAAATGGATGTGTAAACTATTAATGATTTGTGAATGAATGGAATGTAATTAAAGCATATTATGGGTTTCATTTTTAGTAACTAATAATTTTTGGCCATTGGGTCAAATTGCATAACCATTGGAGCAAACTACATCTCATTTCCCTAAGGGTCCAAAACTAGTTTTTTTATATCCGATTGAAAGAAGTGATAACAGCCATGGAAGGTCGATTGGTTATGCATATGAGCCTCTAATAATGTATTATACACATCCCCTTCTTCAATTTCATAATTTTAGTGGGTTTCTGCATATTTGGGAAGCCATTTCTACCACTTACTCGAGGGGGATTTGAGCCCAAAATTGCCAATAAAATCCTCTATCTTGTTCAAAATTTAGTACAGACTTGTAGAAGTGTTTGGAGGGCCATAATACATCCCTAAAAATAATAATTAATTTATTATATCATTCATACATCTTCTCTAAATATTTGGAATCAATTGGGCTGATTTGGAGGACAAGACACTAAAACTAGTCAAGACCCAAAATTGTGAAAAAATTGGAAAATTGGGAATTTGGGTAAAATTTTAAAAAGGGTCATTACAAGTGGTATCAGAGCATGATATTGGAACCTGATGTGGTCTGATATTTGTGAGGACAAGAATTCAGGTACCACCATTATATTATGAAAGGATATTATGGAAGGATTCGAATTGTTGGCTATCCAAAGTTGGAAAAACTATATTTATTTTAAGAAAACCAAGGAGAAAAATGGATCAGCTAGCTTGAAGGAGAAAATGAAGGCGACCCGTGAACCACCTAGTTCCAAAATAGGTGAAGTAGAAGAAGTAGTACATGAAGAGGATCAAAATTCACTCCCAAGTGACTCTGAAAAATATGAAAAGATATCACATGAGTATGAAGAAGTTTCTGTTGAAAATATTGAAGATGAACTTGAAGAGATCCAAACACTTGATGTGGTGGAAGAGGAACTTGAATTGTCTATTGATGAAAGTTATGCAATTTTTAAAGAAGAGCATGATTCCTCTACATTGGACCCAATATATCACTAAGGTTTCACACTTTTGAAGGAGCTGGATGATACTACCCATATGGATACTTCCCCTGATGAAACTTCTACACTTTTTGGTCATTTGGGTGAGTTAGTTCATTCTCCTACATCCTACAATTCCATTTTTTGCAGCATTAGTCTCAATGAAGTATGGGTGAAAGGGTTCTTTTTGATGGTGCCACATGAGGAGTATGGAACTCCTAGAGTTAATTTTTATGATGGCATGGTTATAGCACATTCTTATTCAAATTTGTAGTAGCATCCTTTGTTACCTTATGATGATACACATCTACATGGATGCTGTAGCCAAGGAAAAACCCTGGCTACATGCAGAAGCACATACCTTCTGTCTATAGGACAAAAATATAGAGTCTCTGGTTAATGAAGTACATGCAATGAAAGGTTAGATGCAAGCCATGGGTAACCTGCAATAAACCATTAGAAAAAAAAGAAAATATGAAGCATCTACATACTATAAAATGAATAAACAAAGATGAATTATTATTCCTTCCTATCTGGATTGAAAGGGGGGCACCATGCCCAAACTCAAAAGATGCCTCTCCACAGGCTGTGAATGCGTGGAGATTTGGATCAACACACTAAGGGAATGAGCAAATCAAGGAATGGAGTTGTGGGAGATGAATCGATTGAGAGTGAAAGGTCTCTTAAGGTACTCATATGGGAATTATAACGACAGGGAAGAAGAATGTTGATTTTTAATGGGGAATCCCACCCCTCCTTTTATAGTTTTTTCACATTTTTAGGGTTTTAAGCCCCTGGTTAGGGTTTTGGGCCCTACCTAGGGTTTTAATCCCCATTTCTCTTGTTTTTAGCTCCTTTCGAGGGTTTTAGGTCCTTTTAGGGTTTTTAGCTCCCTTGTGAGTTATTTTGGCTTATTTGTGGGTTTTTTTAAGCCATTTTTAATTATTTTTGAGATTTTTGAGAGAAAAACATTGGTTAAATGGGTGTAGGGGTAGAATGGGTTAGGAAATGGATGTATTTGTATGGTGTATAATATATGAGCAAATTTTTGGGTTAAAATATGCACCTATGATATGCATTTTAGTCACTTGAAGACTCATGGTTTCTCTTGCTCAAAACTTGGTTCATTGATGTTGGAGGAACTTCATCCAACACTAGGGTGAATAGATTTATGGATGGAGAACATTTTTTTTTCCAGCCACATACTTTGTTATATATTTATGATCCTCTCATTCATGGATGAGTGGGTGAGACTTCTTTGAGTCATTTGAAGTCTCCTTGTTTCTCTTGCTCATTATTTGGTTCATATTTTAGTGGAGATTATTGATTCACTTGTTGGATGAAAGAATAAATTGTTGAATATTTTGATGCATATCACATACTTTTGGAGAATAATTATAGGACATGGGATCCTCACCTATGTCATTGGAGCAGATTTGTTTGCTCACTTGAATCTTGTATGCACTTGGAAAATGGTGGTCTACTTACTTGGAGGTATAAGCACTTTCATGAATTTTTTATGAGGCACCTCCTTGATGTACTTTTTTATTATGTTGTTATGTACTTTTATGATATATATTATGTACTCATGATGTTTGGAAGAATGCATACAAGAAAATGGGATCTCGAAATTCTCTTTCCTAATGGTATGGGTTGGAGAGAACTCTTAATTGTTGGATTGCAATACAAGCAACACCTAGAGATTGTGTTGAAAACTTTGCAAGAACAGTCTTTCTATGCTAAGAAGTCTACATGTGAATTTGGGATGAAAGACCTATTATATATTGGGAAATGTTGCCACCTTTCACACACATGGGGGGGTATGTGGCAGAAATCTTCAAGCCACTCTGCGTGTCCTTGGGGGAAAGTATCGAGTTAAGGCTGTCACCTTGTTCTTGACTCCTCCATTTAGGTTCAACTCCAAATGAAGCCAAGGGGGGTAGACCCTATTAAGTTACTAAGAAAAATTATTTTAGTATGATTATGTTAAATTGAGATAGTTGCTTGGGAGTTTGAAATTAACCATACATAACCATAGATGACAAGATGAAAAATGAGCACAATAAAGTACAATGTTGACAGACAATATATATATATATCAAAAGATTTAAACATAGGACCACATCCTTAAAATGGAGTCATAAATAATCAATGTAAT
>LPNX010672794.1:398874-439908 GCA_001517045.1 Pseudotsuga menziesii | reverse complement strand
GGGGGGGGGGGGGGGGGGTGGACTCCAGATATACCCTAGGGGTACTTGGAGTATGTCCAAAAATAAACCTTCACGACTACCCACAAGGAATGTGTGGGATGAATGGAGTCTCTGAGACTGTGTTCATAATACACCCTAAGGTGTAATAGATATCAGAGCCCCAAGGTCACTGTCCATGAGTTCCCACTTCCTTTGGGTATTTTTCCACCGTTTACAGTTTGATCGAGGCATTGGATTTTTACCTAATGGTGGTTAATTGGGGAAGGTTAAAACTAATTAATCTAGTCACTCACATTGCTTTTGAAGTATATTGACTGATCGGATGAACCAAAACCAAGTGCATAGCATACACACCAGATTCTTGTCAATTTTAGTGAGTTTTAAAGGATGTGTTTTCTTAGAAAGAAAAACCCTCCAGGAACCTCTTTCGGTCCAAGTGGACCTCAATAGGGGAATCAAGGAGGGGGTTGATTTTAGAAAAATTGTTTATATAAATTAATTATAATTATAAAAATAAAATAAGAAAACCACAAGCTCTCTAATTATTCCTACCATGCATCTGTTTCCCCTTGTGGGTCAATCGGGAAGTCGTGGGTAAGTATTCAAGTTACTTTGATACTGTAATATGGAATATATGATAAGGTAATCAAAGAATTTTATTCTGCATTAATTAAACTAATCTAGAGTGAACAAAAATAATACAATGCAAAAAACGACAAAAAAGGCGCGAATCCCCCTAGGGGGGATGGAAAATGGGATCGAAAGAGCCTATTCGGAGAAAAAAATATTATATGATGTTACAATATCAGTAAAAATATCTAAATATTCTTTTTTATTATATAGGATGAATCCAATATTTCACAAATTTCCCAAAATTAAAATTACAATCAAAAGGGAGACCCCTGGGGGGATTCGGATGATCCAAAAGCCACTTTTGAACAACATCTTATCCTCTTCCTGTTATGCCTGATAAAAGAGAGCAAGATAATTATAATGAAATATTCCAAAAATCACTTTTAAAGTACCTTTTGTTCAGCCTACTTTAAACAAAAAAAACTATGTTAAAACTAGTTAAAATGGCAAAAAAGGAACCAAGGAAAGCAAGCTTTCCTTGGTATCTTGGCTTGCTGTCTGGGAAGAAAATGAGATGTGTGCTGATTTCTGGATTTTATCTTTTAAAAATAGAAACAGAAATCTAATGCATGCAAACTATGGATTCTCTTTAAATTGCCACGCAAAACGGACGATTTCCCTAAACTAGATCTAGAATGCTTAATGAAACCTTTTAGGAATGAGATCTAGACTATGAGCCTTGAAATAATAGATCTATGTAATTTTTAATTTAATATGATAGATAATAATAATGACAATGCTTTTAAACAAGGTAACCAAGTAAAATTTGGATTTTTGGAAGGAGGAAGAGAGAGAAAGAGTGCTGGAGGCCTTGAAGATCAACCATGGAGCTTTCCGGTGGAATGTCGAGGGACTATGCCTTTGAAAAGGTTTTGGAGAAATTGAGGAATAAAACTATATCAGTTCCCTCTCCAAGATAGGAACCTAAAACTTAATCCAAAGGCTTGCCAAAATGTTTGTTAGATCCGGTTAATACATAAACAAAGATATTAGAATATCATGCATATAAACTTATAAAACATGTTGAATATAGATCTCTAACATGCATAAAAAGGAAAGAGATAGCCAATAAAATTCTGAAAAAACTCCTTTCCTATCAAGATCATAATAAACTTATTATCAATCTTTAGCATTGGATCCACAAGAAATGAGCAAGTTATGAACATAGATACAGGCTACCTCAGTAAAGCATGGCAATGTTCATCCACACACACAACAACATGACACCATCTTGCCTCCAAATCTTTTCTTTATTTCAAATGAAAAATAGAAATAGTACAATAGCTACAGCACCTCAATCCTAGTTCTAAATAGCTTGGAAGAGGTAATTTGTGCTTTATTTATAGCAAAAACAGGAGATCTAGCCCAGGGGGGTGCAAATCCTAAGGAGAGAGAGACTCCAACTACATGTGGAGTGAATCTGAGCCTGATCTGAGTCTATCTGAGTTTGATATGAGTCTCACTTAGTGCAACTATCAGTCAAAGAGCTATTATGACTGACACCTCAATCTGCTAATTGAAGAATCCACCAAAACTCATCCAGATGATCCCACACGTGTGGAGGAGAGAGGGAGGGTGCAATTCCCAAGAATGCATGCATAAATGTACTCTCTGCTCAGCCCAGATCACCTCCTTCTATCAAGGGATAGTTAGATCCAGTCAATTCCAAGCCGATGAGACTGATTTTAGTCAAACTAGAGCAAATCCCAATTATTTAGGATTTAGGGTTTTCTCCATTATTTAATTAATTTATCAATTAAAATAATCAATATTTGATTTTTAGGGATTTTTGGCCTGAGTGATGGGAAAATCACTCAAAAATTAGAAAAAGTGGGTCTATGGGTTTACATGGCGCTCTGAGCTTGAAAATGAGCACCGGCATGACTAAAACTAATTTCCAAGCCCACTTTTATTACGAAACCATTTTTTTCCAATTAGACTATTAAAGAATGGCCTAAGTTTTGTGGAAAAATTAAAATTAAAAAAACTTAAAAAATTAAAAACCTAGGGGGACTTAGACATATTCATATGACTCGACCATAATTCCTAGCATGTTTATACATTGACACATAGACTCTAATAACCTCAATAGGCCTAAATTCCAAGCTGACCACCCCAACTTTGAAGGTATTGAGTGAAAAGCTTAGAAATTATCAGTTGTTTATTCAACAACCAATAATAACCAAGGGTAAAAACACCCTGGGTTGATCGGATTGAAAAATAAATTCTAAGAGACCAAGTCTTTTATAGACACTATCAAGCTGGAACATTTTATGCCAAGTCCCCTATGGGGTATGAACATGTGATATAGTACAACAAGCACTTCTGAGAAGCACTTCTGAATGTCTTCTGAAGTCTGAACGAATCGTCTTTGTCCGGTTCACTAGGCTCGATAAAAAACTACTGAGTACAACTTAGGTGGTAACATCTGGCTCCATCTAGGGACACATGCTCTGACTAATCTTCTGCTCAAAGAAGAGGATGTGAGAACTCCAGAATCTCTGGGTCCTGCATAGCAATTAAATCTTGTCAGTAACATGTATATAAAATAAATCAAATGAAAATGAAGATTAATGTACAAAAAGAAATATTTTATAATATCAATATATAAAAGAAAAATTTTCAAGGTTAGTACTATGGTACAAAAAATAAATAATACAACAATATCTATAATACAACAATATGATACATGAAATTTAAAAAATACATGTAGGGCAAGGTTTAGAAATTGGCCCTGAAACCACCGATGCCAATAAAGGCATCAAACCATCATGGTGAAGAACATATTGAGGAGAAATCCATTCACTGGTAGGATTAACCTTTCTCCTTATAGGTCATTTAGATAGAAAGAATTTGTTTCTGCTACTTCATCAATGATATATGGACCCAACCAAAAGCTGTCGAACTTTCCATGTTTCCCAGGTTTCTCGTGTCATTTGTCCCAATGCAAGACTGTGTCACCTAATTGAAAGGATCCAAGTCAGGTAGATCTATCAAAGGTTCTCTTGACTTTGTCTGAATTTCTAATACTTTGGTCAAAGTAATTTCTTCTAATTTCATCTAACTCAATCAACTCGCTGATTCTCTTCTGAATGGAATCCTGATCTGAGCTAAAGGTTTGGAGAAGCTGATACACTGGAAGCTTTAAGTGGACAAGTAAGGTGACATATAGGCCATATATAAGTTCAAAAGGGATCCTTCTGGTTGAACTTTTCTTTGTTATAGTCATTAAGTTTTTATTACTTGACTCAGCTAGACCATTTCCTTGGGGATAATAGTTGAATGAATGGGATAGTACAATGCCGTACTTGAAACAAAAGGATGACATCTCAGAGGAAACAAAGCACGGTCCATTATCTGTGATGATTCTTCCTGGCACACCGAATCTTGTGATAATCTTATCTTCTAAGAAATCCACGATTACAGCATCGGTTTCCTTCTTGGTGGGTATCGCCTCTACCCACTTGGTGAAATAATCAGTGGTGGTGAGAATCCAAGAATAACCATTGCTCGAGTTATCCTTGAACTTACCAATGAAATCAAGCCCCCACTGCTGGAAAGGGGCTTGGAATACTATTGGGTTTAAAGGAAAGTCTTTCATTTGTTGCTTTCCAGTGAACAATTGACACTGGGGGAAAACTCTAATAGACTTGTGCACATCTGAAAAAAGGTTGGGCCAATAGTAGCATGGTCTAAGGATTTTATGGGTGGTTGTTCTTGCTGCAAAATGTCCACCACAAAATCCTGCATGGCCCACTCAACCATGAGTTTTTTGGACTCAGGTTCATCAACACATCTAAGTATTAAACCATCGGGGTTTCTCCAACCCAAACCATCTTTTGTTAAACAATAATTAGTTTCTTTTAACCTTAATGCTCTTCTTTTATGGTCAAGTAGGTGATCAGGGCATGTAAGGTTACAGAGGAAAAATATGATGTCAATATACCAAGGGTGCTTCTCTAATATCTGAAGCTCGTCTAATACACTTTGTTCTAAATCACTGTTCTGGTATATTATTCCTAAGGCCTTTCCATTTCCTTGGGTCAACATATTTGCAAGACCTTGTCCCTTAATTAACTTAGTAGGTTTTAACTCTAAATCATAATCTTGAATCTTTGAAACCCACTTACCCCCAATTCCTAGAAACTCTTGTTGAGACATGATATCCTTGATAATTGCATGGGGTACATACCCAATGATTTTGGAGTATCCTACATAAGTTTTGAAATGTTTAAGGGAATTTACAAGAGCATAAACATGTTTCTCCATGGTGGTATAATTGAACTTTGAATGTTGCAAGGCATTAAATATATATGATACATATATTGTAACACCCCGGTTTTGACCCTGATGCATTAAATATACATGATACATATATTGTAAATAATCATCGTGTGGAGCTAAAGGAAAAGGCCCCACCATGGATTTGATTATGTTATGTTTCGGATAGAAATTGTCACCGATGGTATATTGGGACATGCATCATACATATTAAATTGTGGCATCATGTAACTATGCATTTTTAATTAAATAACCCAACCAGCTATGTTCTTTGCAACTAAATTGAGAAGGGGCATGATTCCTAAGGATAAGGAGGGGGAATGCTAAACCTTGATCATGGGGGGGGGATAAATCCATGTGTCACCTTGTTTAATTTATCACCTTCCCTTGTCTCATCAAACGTCCATCTTAATTGTTCTGCTGGTGGTTGGAGCTATTAATGCTGGTAGCGGAGTGTGGCAGGACTGCCATGCCTTGCTCACATGCACATTCCACTGGGCTGACCAATACACTGGCAGGAAGACCACTATGCCCATGCCTATACTCTCTCCCTAACGCGATTAGCTGATTGTTTTCCCCACTCTCCCCATTGCCGAATGTTCATTTTCCTCATGCTTAGCAGAGTTAAAAGGATTACAATCCATTGTGTGGGGGTTCGCCATTCCTCTCACACACCACCTTGCAAATCAAAGAAACGTTCTGTTCACGCAGAAGTCTAGGTTTTTGCCTCCACCATTGTCAGAATGTGAAGGATTGCTGTGGTTTTCACTGCGCGATGTTTTTTCGTGGTTTCCTTGGTGATACATTTTGTTTCTGTTTATGTTAAGGGTGGTTTTTCCCCTGCTCACGTTCCTGCTGTAGTTGTCCAGACATTTGTTATTGATCATGGACTATGGTTATCTTCATCGTTCATTGGATTTTGTTTCCCAATTTTGTTGGCTGTGGTTTCCTTGTAAATTGGATGTTGTAGATCACTGTGGAATTGTTTTGGCCATGATAGGGCCAAGAAAGATTCAGGGGTTGCTTTCCCCCATCAAAGCTTGGATTGCTGGTTTGTTGCATGAACGCAGTGGTTGGTCTTCGGACTGCATTGGAGTGGTGATGAAGGCCTGATGTGCTTGACAAACCTGGTGTGTTTGAGAACCACATATATAGAGCTAGTGGGATGGATTTCTTCTCCACAACCCCTGAATAGCACTCGAAGGGGAATCAAGGTCTGAGGGACTGCGTTGTAGAGAAAGGACTGATTTCCTTGTGTTGGATGTGTGTGGGTGTCCTATAAGTTAGACTAGTTTTGTTGCAGGTGTCCTTAGCTTGTCAATGAGCTCACCAGCTTAGCATTTAGCCTTTCCCAGCTCTTGGATAGCCTGATAACCCCAACTTTGTTGGCTTGGTTGATTTGTTATTCGCATAATAAGCCCTACTGTGTTGGCTTGGCTGAACTGTGTACCTTTGTGGTGATGTTATCCTTGGCTATGTGTAAGCCTGTTAGTTCCCTATTCCTTGGGGAATCATGCCCAGCTTGGGGGTGGCAGCGTTGCTGAGAGATTAAGGATTACGTGGGCTTATAGTTGGGTGGAACATTGCAGTGATGTAGCTGGTTGCAAAACAAGTTCTCTATAAGATAAGTATTCTTGCCTAACTTGCGCCTGCAATCATATTTACCATTGATGAATGATGATACACATGTTGAATGCTGAACTGCATATGAATGCATGATGTTTTGCTTCCACTACATATATGAATGATTAATGCTTCATAATATGTGTTCTGTTTTTAAGTATCATGCTTCAGCATCATATGTATGTATGTCAATGTTTATGGGGCTAGATGCCTGGATGATTTTGATGTATCGTAGCATCCTCTTTGCCGGTCGGAGGGTCGGGAATGTTACAGTGTGGTATCAAAGCTCTGGTTGCAGCATGGGCCTAAATGGGCCATGAAAGATTAGTTAATAGAGGCAGGTTTCCTATTGCCAGAAGAAACCAGGAGAAATGGGAGATGACATAAATTCTCAAAAATTTACTAAGTGCCAGAATTTTTGGCCCATCGGAGAACTTAGTATGAAGTTCCTCTGACAGAGTGGAACTTATAGTTTGAATCTCAGCTGATGCCATGGAGGAAAGAAATTTCGGTAGTGGACGCAGCGGAAACGTTTTTGAAAATTTCTCTAAGTAATGAAATCATCGGCCATCAAAAGACGTTAGTGGTTCGTGCGCCCGCCATTGTGGAATCCTAGAGCACTAGTCTTTCGATGAGGAAACGTTCCGACTTCCGATGCCGATGTGCTTTGGCTCACCAATCAGAAAAGAACAGTTTATTTGATCAGCGTTGGATAAGAGATGGTTGAGCCGATGAAGCGACAGAAAAGAAGACTAAAGAGGAAAATTTGAAATTTTTTCTAAGTCATAGAATCATCGGCCACCGACAAATATTAGTGGATGACATCGTTGATGAACAAAGAAAGAAGTTAGATGATCTTGCGCCACTGTTGCGGATGGCTAGATGACTATGCTCCTTATGGGTAGCCTTCGACTATCGATGGCGCAGAGGAAAGTTGTTCCGACAGCTGACGCAGTGGAAAAGTTTCCAAAAGTTTTCTAAGGAATGGGGTCATTGACGAACAGAGGAGAATAGTCGCTGACATCACCGGTAAATAGTTGAAGGAAGAGCCGATGCGGCGAAAGACAAGGCAAGAAGAAAATTAGAAAAATTTCTCTAAGGCACGAGATCATCGGCGATCGAGAAATGTTAGTTGTATGTGTCGCTGATGAAGGAATTAGTGGACCGGATCACCGATCGGAAAAGGGTTGATGAAGGTGTTCAGAACCATAGTTGTGGCTGCCTAGTCAACTATCCATCCAATGCCGAAAGGGAATAGTCTCTCCAACCGTCGAAAAAGTTGTGAGCTGCAGAAGACAGAGAAAGATCAAGGGCCGACATTACGAAAGCCAAAAGGACTAACCGCCCAACACCTAGTACGTCCAACCGTCGATGCAGCAGATTAGTGGGTTTCCCCACCAACAAATTTCGGACTGTTAGACCATTATGGACCCAATTAGAATAAAATTTTGAAGAGTATAAGATCATCGAAAAACTATTAAGGATCAGGCCGCCGATTGGAAGGAATTAAGGGATTGTAAATCCGCCATTGCATCAGTCTAAAGCACTATCCACCCAATGGATGGTACATTTGGTAGCTGATAGATATCTGCAAAAATTGTAGTAAGATCACTTTCCATCATTGCGGCTGCTCAAGGGACTGCGCACCCAATGAACAGTCGATTTTCTCACCAATGCAAATCAGGATTTTAGTCGCCGAAATGTCGGAGAGAAATAAATTATTAGATCGCCAATGAGCTAGGTGTTTTGACCACCAAAGTGTCAGAAAGATAGTTGGGAAGAGGTCTAATTGGACCAAAGGAAATTTTGGAGTTTTTCAAAGAGATTTCCCCATTAAATTTTAACTATTTTTCAAGGAAAAATTTTCAGCAGACTGTTAGTGGATTACAGGGCTGAAGAGAGAAAATTTTGTGTTTTAGCAAAATTGTTATTTTATGGATTTCCAGAAGGGGAAGGTAGGTAGTTTTGATTTATATTAATGATATGCATCTAACAGTTTGCTACTAACACATTTACAAAATTATAGACAAATTCCAAGAGCAGTATTCCAGTTAGAACATTGTGGTAAAGCAAGAGGTGGTTCAATCATGAGAACCCATGATGGGTATGATGCTCAGGATTCCTACGAGCATGCAAGAGATGCCATGGGAGAAAATTCCCATAATAGAAATGATGACATAGAGTCTAATGGAAGAAGATTCTAGGAGACACCATCCGAGGTTGCATCCACCATGAGAAGCTTGATTAAATCCCATGAAGAGCAGCATCAGTTGAATGCTGCCATGTTGTAGAGTTTGACATATTTGCAGAGAAAGATAGATTTTGGATGAGGTACATCAAGACCAGAAGGTAGTAAGAGCAGCACTAGGAGAAGGAGAAGGAATTCTAGTGGATCATCTAATTCTGAAGAATCCAGTGGGGATACAAGTTCACCTTCTCATAAAAGGAAAAGAAGAAGGCACCATAGGGATCGCTCTCGATATGAATTTAGGAAAGCTAAACCTCCTACATTTGATGGTGAGATAAAGACTGGACAAGAGGTTGAAGCTTGGCTTCTCAGGATAAATAAGTACTTTAGAGTGCAGGATTATTCGATAAACATGAAGGAAAGAGTTGCCATATTCAATTTGAATGGAAGAGCATCGATTTGGTGGGAACACTTCAAGCAAGTAAAGAATATCAGTGAAAGGAGACTGAAGTGGAAACAGTTCAAGAAGTATTTCAGGTAGAAATGCCTCTCTGACAGGTATTATGATGACAAGATCATGGAGTTCCTGTGTGGAAATATAGAAAAGAAAAGCAAGAATGAAACTGGACAAAAATAAAAGCAAAGATGGAACCCCTTTTCACACAAGGTTATGGGTTAAAGACCTCCGAGACCCTGCATACAACAATGGAGACCTGTAAGAACATGTTAGGCCATAAGCCTGCAACTAAAAATATTGGTCATAAAATAAAATAAGCAAATGAACATGCATAAAAAGAAGCTACATGTCACTTAGGTGGAAATGGGCCACCATGTCCTAGCTCATGGGAGCACCTCTCTCTTGGTTGGGTAGCAATGGCTTGGAGAAATGGAGATGAAGGAGAGGGAGAGTGGGTGGTCTGAGAGCAAGAGGTCTCAAAGCATCCACGGGAAGCATAATACTATGCAAATGAGGAGTGTTTTGAGAGTGACCCCCACCCTCCTTTCATAGTTTTTCCAAGGGATTTTAGGGTTTTAAGCCCTTGGTCACGGATTTAGCCCCTTTCATGGTTTTATCCCCTTTTTTAGGGCTTTAGCTCTTGGGGGTCTATTTTGGGGTTTTTAGCCCTTTTCTTCATCCTTGCGATATTTTGGAGGTGTTTGGGTCTAATGGAAGGTCATGGAAGGTCTTATGGAGTGAAATGAGTGTTGTGAGGTGGTGTCCTTGGGTGGTGTAGACCATTGAGAGTTGTGTGCGGGATTTTTGGGTTAACAGATTGCCCCCTGATGTGTGAGGGAAGGAGCTCAACGTATGACCAACGGACATCATAGGATTTACTGTCGAGAAGTGGTGCTTCCGGGGCTAGGGCATGGTGGATTTTGGTTTTGTATTAATTTGGTTCCCATCAATGGGTGCGATACAATAAATGTGTGACATGTATATGGATGAGGCGGGCATTCCCATGCTCATGACAATGTCTAAAGAATCATTTCATCTATGCTCTAAAATACAAGAGCTGATCATATACAACTGATGTTACAATGCTAGTTGCCGCTATGTGAGGCTGAATACAATACTGATCTAATACATTGGACCCATGGCATTCTCATGGAATGCTATATCTTCATGACTGACGGTTTGCTAGATCTGGAATGGTACATAGCTGTATCGACTCACTGTTTGAGAGTCAGAGTCTCTGTGGTACAAGTATGTTGTATCAATCATAAAGGTATACCGAAGCACTGCTGGGGCTTCTGAACACTGTCTCCAACGCAGCCTGAAAATCACAAGGGACATAACCTGTTTAGGTCCCTTGAGTGGACTCACCAATGTGCTAGAGTCAGGTGACATCCGGAGTCTTCAACTGAGTACTGTGTGGAACGAACCCTGTACGAATCTCAATGGTGTGATGATGGAGTTGAATTCGAGCACATGAGAAACAACCATCTCGAGAGGCACTAAGGACTCCTCTCAAGTGGTCCAAGGAACTCATAAATGATGTTAATCAAACAAATGTACATGGACCTCTGGATCTATCCTCTAGAATATGTGTGTTGGCGTTGACAAAGGGAGACCTACCCCTGGTCAAGGCAATGATGTTTCCTTGACCAGGGGCGTGAGGGATAACTGGAAGGTGTGAAGCAATCTACGAACTGACTCACTAAATTGGGGGGGAAGGGGAGGAAAGGAGAAAACTAAATAGGGGTAGGGGGGAAGGGAGACTCAAACTTCCTTTGTTCAGAGTATGATGGCAGGGCGGACTAGGAAGAAAATGAAACTTACTCAAAGGAATGGGATCATAGTTGTAATACCGAGAATGTCACTGCAGATGGGAAATACTTGGAGGAGGTGGAAACTTTTGATACTAATGGGATCCAAGGAAGACACGTTGCAGAGTACTCTAAAAAAAGGCGACCCAATGTGGGGATGCTACCAAACTGTTTTCTGTGGGGTGGTGTCTCGGGACACCATTGTGGTACGATCTCATGGATTTTTGGTGAGCCTGAGAAGGTAAATGCTTGATGGTGCTTTCAATTTTAGAGTGTCTGAAAGCACGAAGAAGACTCCAGTGGAGGCTCTTTTTCATTGGTAGTCTCATGTGCCTGAAAAAGGATAAAATTATACATAGGAGAGCTCGCCCATCCTAGAGGGGATGAGAGACTTCTTTACCGTTGGTAGTCCAATCAGGCTGAAAAAGGTTAAACCTATACTGATAGGATGGTCATTCACATACTTTTATGAGCATGAACGAAACCAAGTTTTCTCAATGATATTTTCTTGTTGAGACGGTTGGAAAAGAGCTTAATGACAACTGATGGTGATGTTTTTCGTCGAGTGCGGCCCCTCTACCAGAGAAAGCACAAAAGTATGCAGAGGGGAACGGTCTTGGCTTGAGTGTGCCAAGGAGGTCCTTTTCATGAAATGGTCTACATGGTCTGCAAAAGGAGGTAAATGAGACAATGTAGACGTCCTTTCCCATACTTTAGTGAGTGAGAAATGAAATAGCTGCGTTCGGAAATATTTTCATTGTTTTAAGGAGTCAGAAAATAGATTAAACAAAACTCCATTGTGGTCAACCGACTGCGGTGGCACGAGCGGTGCCCCCATGTCGGGATGGTGGACAGAGGTCCAAAGATCATCTGCGCAGTATGGATGGAGCAAAAGGCTCTCAAACATACCAATACATACGTGGGATAGGTCATGGTAGAGGCCTGGGAGACGGTGCAGCAGAGGCACATAAACCGAGGTGGCTCTTGGACAGAGGTCAGGAGAGCGTGTGTGTGTGTTAATGTCGACAGACTTGACCACATGCGATGTGAGTACAATTTCAGAGGCATTTATATGCCAAATAAGTGCAAGAAAATAAATCGTTTTGTGGACAGTGGTCCAGAGGTCTGCGTAAGGTGCAGTAAACTGAAAAGACAATTATGTGCTAAAAATACAAAGTAAAAGCTAAAATTACATTCCTAAGTGGGCAGCGGCCCGAGAACACTTCTATGTCAAATATATGGAATAAAAACAAAGGATTCTATGGACAATGGTCCAAATATGTCCACAAAAGGTGTGGTGAAAAAGCCAATTATAAATACAAAAAGTAAAATATGGTACAATCCTTAATGGGCAGCGGCCCGATCGCTCGCATGAGTTGCGACTGGGAAATGTGATTCAAGTACCGGTCCGTAGACACTCACATCGTCATTTCATGGCTCGTGAATCGAGGTGACTAATGGAAAATGGTTCCTAAACTGACCGATTAAACATGAGACAGTGGTCTTATAAGTAGATGAAAGTTTGATCCCAGAGGTGTGAGAGATGTCTCAAACAAGTTCCGGGTGAATTTTAACTAGCAGCTGATGGTGCTGCCTTTGAATTGTGGTAAAAAACGTTGAAAAAAAAGAAAAGAAAATGAAGTGACTCATTGGTGATGTTAAGCATAAAATATCTTGAGGTAGAGCCCATTGCGGGGGTTCTCCAAGAGTTTTCCATCAGATTCAATGAAGAGGTATGCCCCCTTGCCAAGATGAAGGTCATTGGCAAGGCAGGGTGATGGAATCTGGTCTTTTATGGGAAGAATCGATTCCATACTATGGTTTAAAGGGAATGGGATAAAACCAAAGGTGGTCTTACAAATCTCTCCATCATCACGTAAGTGGTGTCAGGATAGATTAGGTGGATCTTCCACAACCGATGAGACGGAAGGGAAACTGGTGCTAGAGATCATGTAAATGGTATTGGTTGTGGTTTTGGTGGCCTTGCCCCTAGTCTCCGTTGGAGGAAGAGGGGAAGGACGAGAGACAGAAGGAGTCTTTGATGGACCTAGAGGTGGGTGCATCATCATCTCAATTGGATGGACATGAGTTAACACATGCTAGGGCCTCAAAGGTATGGTAGATGGTTCAAGGTACCACACAGGATCTCCTAGTGTGAAATCTTGTAGATTGTGAGTTATCAAGACAGACTTACTCATGATCTCGAATGGTAGGAAAAGGAAAGGGAAAAGGAAAATGAAAATGAAAAGGATCAACTAAGGTTGAGTTTGTGACCAAGGTTGTAGCTGTGAATGGAGCTAGGGCAGTGGAAATAACAAAAGAGACAGGTCTGATGGACCGTAGGTGATGGTGGAGACAAGAGGGTCTGTAGAACTAGAGATCATGTAAATGGACATGGTGTTTGAAGAAGGAGGTGGTGGATGAACTTCTTCGATCAAGGTGATATCAAACTCAAGGGAATAGTGACGAGGGTCAGCGAGAGCCATTCGAAACTCAAGGAGGTCTTGGCAATGGTGGGAATAATTCCCATACAAGCCTCTAAGGGCACAAGCATGGTTTGTCCTCAATTCCTTGTTCTTTACTACTGGCGCGGTTGGGAGTTCAACCACGGGGATGTTTTCGTTCGTTTCCATGGCGTCTAGATGCGCACGGATCACTAGGATTTTAGGGCAATCCTGAGTTGGATGGCCATGTTGTTCACAGATTGCACAAGGTGGAACTTGTCATGGTTCTGCGGTGGCTTTGGTGTTCTTTCCCCTGGCCCTTTTGGGTTGGGATGGTGCAGATGCGGGTGCGGCGGTTGGTCTATGCAAACCAGGTGGGGGGTGAGACTCAACTGCGATAGGTTGCACCAGAGTTAGCAGAACTTGAGGCATTGGCGGTTGAGCTAGTGGATCTAGGTACCACACTGGGATCCCCAACGTAAAGTTGTTTAGGCTCAAGGTGGCCATGACCGGTTTTCTCATGACGCCAGGTGGGGGGAAGAGGAAGGGAATTGTATGGACCGAAGATGAGCCCACATAACTCCCAGCTGGTTGCATGTGGGGGTGAGGTTGTGGTTTCGGCTACGCATAATGCTGTTGCTGATGTTGGCGTTGTGGTTGTGGTTGGGGTTGCGGCTATGGTTGTTGTTTGGGTGCAGTGGTGCTTAATGAGACCATGCACAAGTCCGTAGTTTGCTTTTGTGTTAGAGGTGGTGACATCAACGGGAATGGAGCCATCATGGTGGGATCGGTAAACAACCCAGGGCCCACATTCAACAGTGGAGAAGTTGGTGTGTTTTCAACCATGGTGTTAGTTACGGAGATGACGTTAGCATTTGTGGTCATCCCTTGCAGGTCAATGGTGGTGATGGTAGGGATAACATTGGCAGGTGTTGTTAACCCTTGCGGATCATGGTAGGTGAGCTGGTCAACCATCACAATCTTCCCTTCGTGGGGGAACATCATGAGGCAGAAGAGAATTGACGCAACTACTCGCATGGAATACATGTAACTCCTCCTAAGGAGGAGGGAGTAATCCAGTTGAGTGTTTATGACCTTAATTTCAATCATTGCTATCTTCCCAGCTAACGTGATGGGGACATGAGGGAGGATTACTTGGGCTTTAGTGGGGTGTCCATCATAAGCCCACAGAGTCATGGAAGATGGTTGCAGAATTGGTGATCCAAGATTCTGCCACACCAAGGTAGACATGACACACATGGATGCCCCCTCATCGATTATGCATCGGTGCACAACCAAGTTCTGGATGGATACTGGGATTTGGAAGGCAATAGTGGAGGGCATGCGTGGTTCTCTATTTTTTGTGTCAAAGGTGATCAGCTTGGAATTAGAGGGGTCTACTACCCCTAAAGCAGCTAGTAGGGATTTTCGCTCCATTGGGCACATTTTAAGTACCTCAAGAGCAGACATGGCGGTTGGAATTTGGGCCAAATCATCCACTATGCTATAGCTGACTACAGCTCTAGCTGTGGCATTATTGGCGATTCTACGTATGGGGGGGCACAGGAATGGGGGTAACTGGAGAGGTAGGTTGGCTATCTTAGATGTAGATGCTGCTGATGAGTCAACAGGTTTGGTAGTGGTACCGTATTGGTTTTTTCGAGTCTGTAAGTTGACCTCTTCAGTGGTCATGGTAATCAGGTGGTGGACACCTATTTCGGCCATGGGTGGTGCCCCCGGAGTGTTGGGAGTGGCCTAGGAAGGAGTGGCGGTTGCCACCAACCCTTGGACTGGTAGTGGGTTTTGAAGCACCATGGGAGGAGGTCCTTATGGTGCCAGGTTGGGTTGTGCTTGGTTTGTAGCATTGGAAGCCTGTTGGGCCTCGTTTCAAATGGCCTGCTTCGGGTGGCCCATGAGGGGACACTTGAATGTATAGTTCCCATAGACCTCACAGAGTGTGCATGGTTGGTTTGTGTGCAATGGGGCATTGTGCCTTGGTGCATTTTTTCACGGGGGATTCTGGGCTAGCTGGTTTGCTGCGGCATTGTTGGGAGGATTCGGTTTTTGAGCGCCTCCTTGTGGTTGGTTGTTTCCATGGTTGCGGGGCTGGTTATTTCTAGCTTGTCCTTGTTGATTTTTGGGGGCAGGATGGTTGGGACGATTTTACTGTGAAAACACTTGTCCCAATAGAGCGGGTGGGGCAGGTGGAGTGGGTGGAGCGGGGGCGAGGGCTTGAACTTGTTGCACTGGTGGTGCATAGTAGATTTGTGTTAGTGGCGGTGCCATGAATGTGGGCATTTGCCCCACATACTGCTATGCTAGCCAAGCAATAGATTGAGCCTGCTGCGGTGGCGTAGGTTGTGCATAGAAAGTTTTGGCTCCGGATTGAGACATCATTCTAGCATAGTTCGAAGCTTGGTTTTGGTAAGCAACATTGGAAGTGTTGCTTAGTTGTGGTGCAATGACAGGTGGTGTCGGTCGAGATGGTGGTTGTTGAGAGATTGACCCTATAATTCCATCCGCTGCGTGGGATGTCCCCAGTACGTCGTGGCAAGGGTACTTGGATGGGGAGCATCTGGGATGACGGTATACAAGTATCTTGACTGGGCATAGATGAGGGCAATTGTTGGGCCTTCAATATGGCCTCTTCTTCAGATTGGGGATGTTCAGATGCAACATCCTTTATGATGGGTGGGAGCAAAGTCTTGAGGAAAAAATCTAAGAAGATCTTGTCATCAAGTTGGATCTTGCACAAGTTGCGGCACCATCGCCACTCATGGATATGATCAGTGATGTGAGTGCGGTGTTCTAGCGACAGGATAGAAGGTTCTCCACCCCCTCGTCATATATGACCGGGAGCTGGAAATACTATAGGAACATGAAGGCTAGGGAGTTGAAGTCGGGGTACTCGGCTTGTGGCAACTCAATGTACCATTTGGCTGCGGCACTTGTAAGGGTGCATTGGAACAGCCTTAGTCTGATGGAGTCTTCTACGATGCTATTGGACGAGCACCATAGATGGAATGTCATTATATGATTTTGGGGACATTCCCCAGCTTTTCCTTCAAACTTTGGGATGTCTAAGGGCAGCTTAGTTGGCATGGGTGGCCAAAAATCTTAGTGATGGATGGGTTCATTCATCAATATTGCCAAGTTAGGCAAGTTCAAATGAGCCATGAATGGTAGATTTGACCCCAAATTTATGTGGGATGGGGCTGCAATGGGGGTGGGGTTTGCAGGTGCATAATGAATCTACATAGCTAGAGGTGCTTGAGGTGGCACCTTGGTGGATGGGCCAATGCCCCCAAGTGTTGTGGGTGGGAAGGTGAGTGGCGGGGGCATTGCCCCCCTGTATGGTAGTAGGGAAAATGTGGGTGGTTGGTGCACTACCACCCTACGTGGCAGGTGGGACAATGTGTGTGGAGGGGCCACTGCCCCCATGTGTGGCCACTGGACCAGCTTGGCTGGTTACTATGGGTGGTGGCAATTGGATAATGACATTCTGCATGACTATGCTTGGGCCACTTGCCACATTGTGGGTGAATGGTTGTGATGTGGACATGGGTCCACTTGCTAAGGTTAGACTGGAAAATGGATCCCGATTTGCAGTAGCCATGGGGCTAGATGGTGCAGTGTGGAGGTTTGGTTCAGACTGATATGGGTTTGAATTAGAATCAGAGGCTGTATGGCCCTCTGATGGTGTGGGATATTGCTGAGAACGGCTACGATGGTGCCAACTGAGTGTTCCAAATGGTGGTGGTTCGCCTCTTAGGCGTGAGGAAGATCGTGGAGGATCAATTTTGTTGGCTTGTGTGTATGAAATTTGGACCCCGGTTTCAATGGATTCCTACTGGTCGAAGGTGGTCTCTCGGCCACCAATATTGCCAGAATATAGCACTTGGCTTGTTCCTCATGGGTAACTCTACACAATTGGAAGGGGTCGTTGCCCGTTTCGCTTGGCAATTCCTCTCAGCGGCCAGCTACTTTGGGGTTCCTATGGTACTCCTCACAATGAGTTTCTGGGGAAAGCCCAAGTACTTCCCACAGTTGTAGCAGTCAAGGACTTATGTCCTTAGACTACAGAGTTGGTTGAATTTAGTGTAAATTTGGTAAATTTTAAGGCTCACTCAGCGTCATGAACTGATTTGGGTTAATTATGTGGTATGGTGTGTTGGTTTGCTTGCTTGTTCTGGTATTTGGTTTGCAAAAATGTAAATAGAAACTTGTAAGAAAATATGGTGATTAACCCTGAATTGTTGGCCTAACTAAGTGTCTACCTCTCAGTGGTATTCTTCTTCAACCAAGAGAAGGTGCTAGGCTCTCAACACAATGGCACTAAGCCCATCCATAGATCCTCAGGTCACCTCCCAAGTGCTAGGTTGGTCAAGCAAGGAGGACGCTTAGCACCATGAGAAGCCCTCCTTCTCTACCCCCTGTACCTTCCAGGTCATCTGTTTTTAGTGGTTTTGGAAAAATGCCATGGAGTGCCTAGATCTATATGAGTTGTCCCTTCATCGTATCCCTGAATACCCTGGAGGGTGATGACTGGGTAGAGGAGGAAGGGAGAGGAAAGATTGTTGGTTTTAAGTTGATTTTAGTTAGACTAGGTTCATTTTATTAATCCATAATGATTTAATTAACATTTACACATTTTTCATGAAATAAAATGCAGAAAATAAAAACAAAAACTGTAATTAGAAAGCCCAAAAATGGGTCGCGCACCTGTAAAAGTCTCATTTTTACGAATTGGATTCTGATCAAACCATGACGAATTACCTCAAACAATTAAAAACCCACTTCAGAAATGGGCCCTTCTACCCCTATTGGTGAGAAGATTCACAAATGGCTCAATGGTTTGGGCAGAAAAAGAGGCTAAACACAAATGAATTTTCAAAAATTCGGTTCGGTCGTTTTGCATAGTTGAGTGATTTGCAAACCATGAATGGCCAACAATAACTGGTACTGTGGCCAAATTGGCTTGGATTGGCCTTGAGGAGGCTCAGAAATAACTATAAATTTAAATAAACAAGAATCTAACATGGATTTAACATGAAATTTCTGAAAAACTAGGGCAATTTTTTTTTTAAACTTGAGAATAAAAAGTTTGGCCCAGGGATCCGGTGGGATCGACCCAGCGGAGTCACAAATTCTGTAGCAGGGATTTCTCCTTGCTATAGGGCAGGAATGGATCCCTTCCATCTATAGAATGGAAGGGTAGGTTCCTATGTGGAAATACAGAAAAGAAAAGCGGGAATGAAACTGGACAGAAATAAAAGCAGAGATGGAACCCCTCTGCAAAAAAGACCTCCGAGACCCTGCATACAACAATGGAGACCTGCAAGAACATGTTAGGCCATAAACCTGAAACTAAAAATATTGGTCAAAAAATAAAATAAGCAAATTAACATGCATAAAAAGAAGCTATACCTCACTTAGGTGGAAATGGGCCACCATGCCCTAGCTCATGGGAGCACCTCTCTCTTGGTTGGGGAGCAATGGCTTGGAGAAATGGAGATGAAGGAGAGGGAGAGTGGGTGGTTTTAGATCAAAAGGTCTCAAAGAATCCATGGGCAGCATAACAATATGCAAATGAGGAGTGTTTTGAGAGTGACCCCCCACCCTCGTTTTATAGTTTTTCCAATGGATTTTAGGGTTTTAAGCCCTTGGTCAGGGATTTAGCCCCTTTTTTAGGCCTTTAGCCTCCTTCCACCCTAACTTTATCCCCTTTCATGGTTTTAGCCCCTTTTTGAGGGTTTTAGCTCCTGGGGGTCTTTTTTGGGATTTTTAGCCATTTTCTTCATCCTTGGGCTCTTTTGGAGGTGTGGGGGTCAAATGGAAGGTCATGGAAGGTCTTATGGAGTGAAATGAGTGTTGTGAGGTGGTGTCCTTGGGTGGTGTAGGCCATTGAGAGCTTTGTGGGGGATTTTTGGGTTAACAAATATGGTTGTCATGTAGGGTCCAGTTTTTGTACACTCTCTCTGAGGTTTCGACTCATTCATGCCTATCACAGGTATCATCTCTAAACTGGCATATAGGTTAGGATTTCATATCCACTTGCATTTTGCATGACCTTATGACTATTTCATTTTAACCTTAGGTACGAACCCATTCCATGATATCGCGGAACCTTCATGTTGTTGTTCGAAGTGATATTATGTGAATGGTAGAGCTTTCCTATACATGGGTGTCCTATTTATCCCCCTTTTGCATTTGGTACCCATGCTGTGAGTCCTCTCTTAGGTCTGGGAGTCCCTTTTAGTCCCTCCATGTCCTTGAGCAAGAGATTCATACTCCTGTTGAACTTTATGTTGGCCATTCCCTTGGGACTCCCTCATGTCAAGTTGTGAATGCATTATCATGAGCTTTTCCTTCCTTATTGAGCTTTATGCCGGATTCCATGACATTGTGTTTCAGCCATATAGCCCAATATTGTCTCATGTCTAGCCATGTAGAGCCATTTTTTTTATTTCCTTTGCAGCTTGATTCCCTTTTTACCGGGAGTGGAGTTTCCCCTGAGTGTCGATATCCTACACATGTATCCTTGCATTGAGCATAGGTATGTTCCAATGCTTGGAACTAGTTTGTTTTCCCTTATGACACTCATCTCCTCCTAGTCTGTAACTATAAAGCAATTTTATTATTTTTCAAGATTTTTAAATATTTGAAAAAGTCCAAAAAAAAAAATCAAAAAACCAAAAAGCCGGACAAGGAAAGATGTTATCTTTGGTAGCTATCGAGTCGTGTCGCCTTTGAATAGAGCACTGTATATCACATGGATTGGTTGGGTTATAGTTTGACTTTAGGAGCTGTACTCGTTTATCTGAGTTTATCTCCACTGACTGGTTAAGCTTCTAGTCCCTATGGAGCCTATGTTGATGTCTCCTGTGTCGTAGAGATGTCCCAGTTTGTATATCGAGTCTATGCTACCTCTATTCAGTCACGATACACTGTTATGCTCTTGTTCGAAGGAAGTTGAAGCCTGAGTCGGTCATTCCTCAGTTATCTTGACTTTGCATGTCGGCCATTCCCGGTACAGTTCTTGGTTTGTGCACCTTATGATAGAGTCCTTCCACATTATATAGCTTTTTTGAGTACCTCATGTTGGATGATGGGGGATTCCTTAATGCCCTCCTTCCAGCAGATTTCATCCCATCGACCTCAGATCATTTCTTCTGGGATTGGAATCTAGAGTCATTTTGAGTGCCTTGAGACTTCCAGTCATCAGTGGGAGGTTCTCTCGCCATCGATAGTCTTTGGAAATACATCAATGTCCCTTGGTCGATGGATCCTCTCAAGTGTTCGACCTCAACACATTTATTCACACTTGTTAGTTTGCACTCTAGTACCTTGATTCCCATTTTCACTATCGGTGGGTGATTTTGTGTCTGTTAATGGTATACATTAATGACCGGTAATCAGACAATGGACTACTATGTTCGACCTCGACACCTCTATTCACATAGTAGGACATGTACTCGTAGCGGTGTGTGTAGAAGACTTTCCAGATTGGTGGCATCTCTTATATGCTACCTCCTTGATCGTGCCATTGTTCATGAGATTTCAGCTCTCGTGACTTGATTCCAGTATATGTTAGACATTTCCAACCATTATGGAGATTTTGATCTGTTATATATCTTTAGCCATTATGGAGATCATGGTCCTTTGTATATCTTCATCATGGAGATTCTGATTTATGTATATTGTACGTGGCGATGACCACTTATGTGATATCTTGTATCATGCCTATTCATGGCCATTGTACTCTTATGTATTCGGGACTGCTATATGTATTTTCAGTTATGTGCAAAGTTGTATCATTGTACTATGCTGATTGGGTGGCTGGTATTCCATTTTGGATCCTTCATCACACCAGTTCTGGGATGGACTTATAATGTATTTCGACCATCGTATGACCCCTCTGACCTCACACATTAGGGGGCATCTATTATAGCCGATTTTACCACTCCAGGTGAATCACACTTTGTATGGCCTTCCCTTGTCCTGGTGTAGAATCCTTAGACCCCATGGACCATTTTTTGTCCTTTGATGTTTCCTTGATCATCCCTAAAAACATGTGAAAAATTCTATACATGACTTTTAATCCCTTAATCGCGTAAATACATGGGTTTGACCACTAAAACCACGTACATTGGGATATGTACAAAATCCAAATCCTTTTGGATTTTTCCTTCACATGGATCCAACTCACTTGACTCCTAGTCTTCCCTATGCCTTGAGATCACTCGGATTCAACCTTT
The DNA here is from genome assembly GCA_001517045.1 of Pseudotsuga menziesii. Classification (NCBI taxonomy): domain Eukaryota; kingdom Viridiplantae; phylum Streptophyta; class Pinopsida; order Pinales; family Pinaceae; genus Pseudotsuga; species Pseudotsuga menziesii. The sequence continues at coordinate 418,213 of LPNX010672794.1, read as the reverse complement.
CATTACCCCTTTGAAAAGATATATAAGGAACTCTATGGTACATTGAAGGAATATGAGAGAATTGAGAGCAAAGAAACTATAGTCCGTTGTTGCCAGAACTTATGCTTGAGTTTGCATCCCTTTGTCCCTCGGAGCACTATTGTGTTCTTCCCAAGCTTGCCTTTTTCTTGTGAGCTTGCTATCGAGAGATGGAGGATTGAGGTGGTGGAGGCCCAAGTGGGGGATTTAGTTTCTCTGGTTCGCAGACGTGCCATCAGAGGTTGTATCTATTGTAATCTCTAATTTATATTAATAGAAATATTTTTTCCTATCCAATAATGTGTGTTTGAATGAATATTTTATCCATGGGATTATTTTGAATGCTTATACATTGTTGATTATATATGCTAGAATAGATCTAACACCATGCTATATAGTATGCTTGTATTGTTTACTTGTTGTTGAGGAAGTAATTTATCAATTCAAGCTGAAGTTTGAAATCTCAACGGGGATCTACTTCAACCGTCCAGAATAAGGTACGAGGTATGATCCTTTAGTGTTATATATTTACTTTCTATTGCATATCAGAAAAGATTGATTTCTAGAGTCAAGCTATTTGTTGTGGTACCCCAAGCCATAGGAATTTCTCTCCGTAACATTACCTCATTCACATAATTCCATAACTTTTTTCTAAGTTTCATGTTGTCGATGTGGGATTCATCATGGCCCTCCTTCTATGAGACTATTCCTATTGACATCAACTCATTATCCAGGAAATAGTCTTAGAAACAAATTTAGTACCTTGAGATCTATATGCCTCAATGACATATTCTCTCGCTCTCGACATAGGTTCACATCATTGACCTTTGATCGATAGAATCAATTGGGTGTTCGACATCAATACATCTATTCACACTCAGTAGATTGTACTAGGGTACCTTGAGAATCATTGACATCAATGGTGATCTCCTTCGCACTTGTTAATGGTTCACATCATTAGATGATAATCAAGTGGTTTATACCATGTTCGACTTCAGAACATTGTAATCACATGGATAGAATCGTACTTTGTGGAAAATGAGATGAAGACCCTGGGTACTTGTTTAGTAGTCATTGCTTTCCCCAGGTTGCAATGGAGTTTTGTATGTCTAGCATGGATCCACATTTATATGGTCATGGCTATGCTCAAATTTGCATCTATATGACATAGATCTACATTGTATGTCTGGTAGCTATGTCCAAGTTTGAGTCCTCTATCACATGGATCTACATTGTATTCTAGTAGCCATGGTTGTTTATTCCTCTCATGGATCTACCTTGTATTGGTATGCAGCCATGAGTTGGTTACATTTGTCTATGAGTCAAAAGTATTGATGTATTGCAGATGCCTACTCAACAACACTGTTCGATCAAGCTGAATCTTACCTTGAAGTGACAACTTGTTCTCTCAAAGCTCTTGCTTATCATATCCCTCTAAGCCTCATGATTTGGGGGGAATTTTTTTATATCCAAGTCCTATCACCAACATGTGATGAGATCCTTAACACCTATGTTTTCCCTAAATCCCAAACTTGGAGTGGAAACATGCTATGAATGTCAGTTCTACATGAAAAAACATAGCACCATGCTTTCCATTTAGCTGATGAGTGGTACCTTTTTCAGCACTTCCTGAGTCCTGTTATAGAAAAGTGGTGCCACTGCATATGTGCTTTGTTCTTTAAGTGTTTCTTACCCTTCACCGCTTTGTCATAAAGGAATAAAATCGGTACCCTTGGTAAAATTGGAAAAAAATAGGATTCTTGAGCCTTCTAGAACATGAGCCTTGTGTCCTCCCTTATCCCTATCAATCTCGGTTAGTTGAAGTTGAGATCCCTCTTGCTAGGATCTTATGGCCACCTCACCCACAAATATATCAACCATACCTATCCATTTGAGTCTTATAACTACAATCTCACATCTATGGTTGAGGGGGAAGAACTGAATGGTAATTTTATGTTGTTGAATTGACTATCTAGCCCAATCCATTGGAGAGCACAAGAGAGCAAGTCGGAGATATCGGGGATGAGGTGTTTGTCTTGTGGAAGATTTTGTCAACACTAAGGAAATGGTTGTAATATTCTTCATTGATTTCTTAATGTAAAGCTGATTTCCATCCCACATATTTGTTGTATTGATCTCGCATGTATATGTTACTAGATTCCTTAGTCACTAGTATGGATGTATAAATAATGTTCTAGTAGCTTTGATGTTATTCTTTGTTTGACATGTTCTAGAGGTACACAGGTTCATCATTAAAGCATTATTCCAGGTGTTTACAACATTCAGGGAAGGTTTTCAACCTTTGTCATTCACTTATTTGTTCTGGATCTGAACCATTAATACCAGGAACAACTTCTGTTCACAGAAGGTGCAATATTCCTGACAACAAATATGGTGACTCCGCTAGGGAATGAAGCAAATTTCAGTTGATTTGATCTTCCTTAGTCCTTGAACACTTGTCTGAATCCAGGCTCTAGTCTATAACTCTCTTCAGTCAGATCTGCTATCTGACTTAGTGAAGTTTTGGTTTGAAATATTCAGATCTCTTCAGATCTGAGCCACAACACTTTCCTGCTACACTCAAATATTCCGGCTTGAGATGGTTTATGGGATTAGGTGAATTCACTATCAAGACACGGGACAATATGAAAACTTCATTCTTGCAAAAATATCAAGAGTATTGCAAACATAAGGACTCTCGAAATGATATATTCAAGATACAACAACTTGAAGACAAGATCCTAGAGGATTATCTTGAAAGGATCATTTATATATTACATAAATCAAAATATAGTCACCTCCAAGAAGATGTAGTACGTACACTTTTTCTTAAGGGGGTCTCCGAGGAATTATTAGAAAGTCTTAATCTCATGAAAGTTGGAAATATTTCTCATAAAAATTTTGCACAAATTGGTGAGAAGTGTAAAAGTTATTCTAGAAGTAGGGGGAAAGTTGTGAAAACATTTCGAGAGCCTTATAGTAGAAATGTAAGAGGAAACATTCCTAGTTCAGGTGGATTTACAAGATTAAAGCTAGGAAACCTATTGGAGAACTTCAAAACTGATATCTTAGGAGAAATGGGTTCTCAAATAGATGCTTTACAAGATAAGAAAAGGAAAGATGAAGAATGAGCAACAATGAGAATCTTTTGTCCAATATGTAGAGCCAAACATTTCCAAAGGGAATGTCCATTAAACAACATCTATGTATGTCACATCTGTACAGAAGAACATCCAACAGATAACTGCCCATCCTTTCATGGGTTGCAAGCCATCTGTAAGAGTGGGGATGTAGCCGAAACATCTAGAAGGCCTCCTTGGCAACCTAGAGACCAACCATCATATCATAAATCTCCACCACAACCTCCACTCTATTACCCTTCATATCAACCACCTCAACAATGGAACAATTCAAGTTGGAAGAATTGGCCACCCCAGTACCCTCCTCCTCAATTTCCACAACAAAAATATTGGTCACAAGGATGGAGAGGATAACCATATCCTCAGTCACAACTTGTCCCTACACCTAATCAACCTTATCCTCAGAATTAAAGAAATATCCAACAAATTTCACCTAGATTTGTACCTTCGGTTCCTTTTATCACACAACAACCTCACCATTTTCAGAACACAAATCCTCCTCGACTGACATTATTACCTACACAACTGATACCTAACCCTAATAATAAACTAGCTCAAGATCTTAACATAATTCAGTTGAAAACTCTTCCATCATACCTTATTTTGACTATACCTATACATGAAATTCAATTACAATCAGGAAGATTTGTGAATGATAAACCCAAGTCATCGGTCATCATTCATGAAGAAAATAAAGAAGAAGAGGATTCGAATGAACTCCTGAATGATGTTATTTTGGAATATATGAACATGCAAAAGGTTCTAGTACACACCCATCCTTCACAAGAAACTATTCAGGAGCAAAGAGTTCCTCCATTTCCAAAAATACTAGTGATAGAAAGACTTGTAGTTCATCTGGAGTATAACATTTTGAATGAATTAAAGAATATTTGTATCAAAATCCCTCTATTACAAGCTATCAAAGACATACCAATATACAACAAGGTAATAAAGGAGCTATGTATTAAATGCTCAGGGAAGAAGCAAAAGGCGCTCTCACAATTCATGTTATAGGAGATATGTCTGAATGTATGACAGATCAATCCCAAACACTTCAGTAGTAGACCATTGAGAATGTATTAAATTAGTTTGTTTCTTCAACAACTTGTATAGAATTTCCTCAGTCTTTTGCTCAATTTGATCAGATTTTTGGATATGATTTTTTAGAGAATATGTCTCTCTCAATGTTTATGGAGACACCTTTTGTCTTCATGATTGAAGAGCATACAGGAGCCTATACCATACCTTGTGAGGTCAGCCCTGAAAAATTTCTACATATAAATGCAGGATTAAGTGAAAGCCAACTAGCACAACTACTTAAAGTTATTAAGAAACAAGATGGAACATTTGCATGGGAATACACCGATATGAAGGGTATACACCGTGACACTTGTATTCAACATATTTATATGGATCCAAACATGTCACCTATAAGGAATCCATATAGGAGGATGAATCCTGCTCTAAAGGATATAGTAAAAGAAGAATTACAAAAAAATCAATATTTTTCCTTTCTTGACAGATATAGTGGTTACCACCAGATTTTGATAGCACAAGAAGATCAAGACAAGACCAATTTTATATGCCCTTAGGGAACATATGCTTATCTATTTTTTCCATTTGGCCTATGTAATCCACCTTCCACTTTTTAGCGAGCAGTCTTAGGAATCTTTTCTGATCTTATACATGACTGTGTGGAGGTATACATGGATGATTTTATAGCATATGTTAATAATTTTCAAGAAGCCCTTAACAACCTTGAAAAGGTCTTGATCCGATGTCAAGAAATGAATTTATCCCTTAGTCATGAAAAATGTAAAATGTTGCTGACACAATTTATAGTTTTAGGACACCATGTTTCCTCCCAAGGAATTAAGGTAGATCCTACGAAAATCGAAGTAATTGTTGGCCTTCCCTCTCCCAACACTCAGAAAGAGGTAAGAATATTTCTTGGTCATGCAAGATATTACTATTGCTTTATTGAAATTTTTACTAAAATAGCCGCACCAATGTTTAAATTGCTTACAAAGGACGTAGAATTCTAGTGGACAAAATCTTTTCAAAATTCTTTTGAAATCCTAAAATCTAAACTATCGGTGGCACCAATACTCAGGGCTCCTGATTGGTCCCTTCCTTTTCATATATCCACTGATGCCTCTAATATGGCAATAGGAGTAGTCCTCATCCAAAAAGAGGGACAAACACCTTATGCCATTTATTTTATTAGTAATAATTTGACTTCTATCGAACTTAATTACACTATTAATGAAAAAACAATTTGGCAGTAGTTTATTCTATTAATAAATTTTTCCATTACATTACAAGTTATGAATTTTTTGTGCATACCGATCACTCTTCCATTATATTTGTAATGAATAAACCAATTATGAATGGTAGAGTGATCTGGTGGCTTCTTTTATTGTAAGAATTTAACATTACCATCATTGATCGACCTGGTAAAGAAAATCTAGTAGCATATTTCCTTTCCCGTATTCAACATGAAGACGGTACTAAACTAGTTCATGAAACTTTTCCTAATGAACATCTATTTACTATATCTATTCAGACCCCTTGGTTTTTAGATATTGCAAATTATTTAGCAACTGGGAAAATATCAAACCATTTGTCCCCACATGAGAAGCATCGTATTATAGTTCATAGTTCCAATTATTATTGGGTTGATAATGATCTCTTCTACACTGGCCCAGATCTTATTATTCGACGATGCATGTGAGAGGATGAAATGACGTACATCCTCCATGCATGCCATGTTGGACCATGTGGAGGACATTTTTCTAATAAGAAGATGACATACAAAGTATTACATTCTGGTTATGATTGGCCAATTATTTTTAAGGATGTTGCCAAATATGTCAAAGGATGCGATAGTTTCCAAATAATGGGTAGACCTACTTCATTTGATCAAATTCCCCTATAACCCCAAGTCATGATTGAAACCTTTGAGAAATGGGCTCTTGATTTTGTAGGACCAATTTATCCCATGTCTTGTAAAAATAAATATATCCTAGTTTGCACAGACTATGTTACCAAATGGTTAGAAGCTAAAGCTTTGTTTAGGGCCACAGAGAAATCAGTGGTAGAATTCATATATGAATAAATATTCACCTGGTTTGGTGTACCTAGAGAAATTGTCACAGATGAAGGTACTCAATTTAATTCTAAACTAATGAAATAACTTACTATGAAATATGGCATCCGACATTGAAAATATTCACCTTATCACCCTCAGGATAATGGTCAGGTAGAATCGGCTAATAAAGTATTAGAATCAATTTTAACCAAAACCATTCACTTACATCATAAGGATTGGGCAGATAGACTCTGAGAGGATTTATGGTCCTATAGGATAACATGGATAAACACTACCAGACATACCCCGTATGAGTTAGTGTATGGAAAACAAGTCATTTTACCTATTGAATTTCAAGTTAAAACCTTTCGTATGGAATCACAATTAGGAATAAATTTAGATGAAGCACATAAACAATGAATATTGCAGATTCATGAGTTAGACGAGATTAGACAAGATGCACTCCAAAGAACCATGCTAATACAGAATCAACGAAAGAGATAGCATGATAAATTTATTAAGAAAAAGCAATTTAATACAGAATATTGGGCACTACTATTCTACTCATGATTTAAAAATTTCAAAGGAAAGTTAACTAGCCATTGGATAGGCCCATATGAAGTAGTTACAGCTTTTGACAATGTGTCGATAAAAATTAAAACAATTGATGGCTCACAAATTTCCTTTGTAGTAAATGGACATAGACTCAGACTTTATCACCAACTAACATCTAAGTAGGATTTTATACAGAATGTTTTGCAGCAAAATGAAACAGAATTAGTCGAAGGGGAAGCTATTCATCCTCCTCCTAATCCTTAAAAAGTATTTTGGGTTATTATCACTTGTATATATGTAAATATGTGTGTTCTTTAAGAAATAAGAGTCATTTCTAATAGATTGTTTACAAGGGACTCTTTTTCCATTTTATTATATATGTTTTCATGAATAAATTGAATCATCTAACAAGTGGTTTTGCAGTTTGATTACAAGTATTCTATCTCTATAAGAAGCTCATGGAGTATTACTTGGAAAAGGGAAGTATGTTAAAACACTCATCATGTATCTTAACCTTTCTTGGGGTACTTTTGAAATTTGCAGCTTATAGTGAAAATTTAAACAAATTTACAATCCTTTATATATCATTCTTAACCAGATCTTCTATGATTCATATGTTTTTTGGTATTTTGATTCAGACATGTATATTTCTGATTTTCTCTTTTGAACAGTTGCTTGACAGACCTACTTTCATTATCATATTTTTTACATTCTCATATTCAACCTATGGATTACTAGTTCATATTATGCTTGTTATCAAAAGTTGTCTCTCATGTCTTCTGGTGATAACTCGAGAGTAAGTGGAATTTTTGTTTGTGGGGAACATTACTTTTCTTTTATGAAGAGGAAGGACTCTAAGGTTAAAGAATAGCTTTAAGTTATTCTCTTTTGACATGATCTATGGTTAAGGCCATTATAAAATTCCTTGTAAGTTTATTTTACAAAAAATGAATTATGTGTTTAGTACCAATCGACTTCCATATATTTAATATCATTATACCAAGCAAACCCACCGGGGTACTGAATAGGCCCGCGGGTAGTGGGTCAATGCTAAGTAAAAACTTAAAACACAGAATCTTGATAAATGCAAGTAAACCCATCGAGGTACTGAACAAGCTCGCTGGAAGCAGGACTATGCTTACATGATACCAAGGTAAACCCATTGGGGTATTGAACATGCATGTTGAAAGCGAGGTAATACATGGTAAAATAGATCTGATTAATGCACTACTATGCACATTGTTCATAAAACAATGATCATATAAATATTTTTTTTTAGAATTTATGAATAAGCATGTCATGTCCAATTGTTTACCATGTCGTTTGAGAATGTCTGTAATTTGGGCTTTGCCCTAGCCCTCTAATTCAACATATACCTAGGATGTCATTATCCTAGAAATGGGACCCATCAATTGTAAATCTCACACACTTCGGGGTAAACTTAAATAATTTATGATGATAGGATATATTTAAAATAAGGCATAGATGACTAGCCTTTCTTGTGGCATTCTTTTGGTTAAATTATTATCATTCAAGAGGTATTTCAAAGCACTGTTATATTTTTCATGAATATACATATTTGAATCATTTCCATTTCCTAATTAGTTTTGTTTTTTCTTACAAAATAATAAACATCATGATATAACTCTTTAATTTTTATTTTTTTGGAACAATCAATTCTTTTCTCTTCTATGGCTTGAGGAAACGCCATATATTTGGTTTGGGGGGATGGATTGGGAAAAATTAGATTGTTTTTACTTTTCATTATTTATGATAGATCTATTTATTTATGAAAAATGATAAGTGTTTTCAGGATAATATAAGCAGTGGAACTTCATTATAGCATGAATCATATTTTTACACCAAAATCAATATGGAAAACTATATGAAGAATTGAATGAAGGTCCAAATGAAATACCAAATGATGGTCTGAATAAAACATTGTAATATCATAGCACTTATGATTAAAATTTGATAACCAAATTTTGTTTTTTGGAAAATAATTTTTTACCTCCATGTGGATGCTTCGAAAATTTTCTTATCATTTCATTATTGACAACCTTATGCTCTTACCCAATCATGCATGAAAACTATCAAATGACCAATTTTCTTGTTGATCAATCTTATCGTAAATACGATTTATGCCTTCATGTCATATGTTCAACCTGTCCAAAGTTTTACTTTCGACAAGGTTGAATAATTTTAAACCTGATGAACTTACGCATTTATGTATATTCCCGTTGCTGGTTCACGTCTAAAAATTCGCGATGATAGTGTGATATGTAATCTTTCTTTTTGCTCGGCGGGACCTGACATTTCTCTTGTTTGGGGGAGTGTTGATCCTAGATTTGTTATCATTTTTTGTAGTTAAATTACTTAATTAAACATATGTTTTATCATCTTTTTGCATATTTTATGTCACGCGGATCACTATTCAACCCAGGTATGTATGAATTTTAGGTTTATATAAAATCCATTTATTATTATCACTTTATGTTTTTATTAATTAAAATTGGCTTTATTGAAGTGCATTTGATATATTAATTGATTTGTATATTTGTTTGCAGGTTATATACTCTTTTTGGATGAATTAACAACACGCATGCATTCAACTTGCCAAGTGTACAACATGTCCAACTCATCATCCAGCTCGTTGTGCGAAACTCATTCACAAGTTTCCAAGCATTTAAATATTGTTACTGCAGACCATATTTCTTAAGTGCACCAACAAACTGACATCGCATTTTCCCTAGATTTGCGCCCACATCTCTAGGTCACGATTCATCTCGCTGTTCATCTTTGCGTCTAGATTGCTAACTAGACTGCGTGCTATTGAGAATTGATTCTAGGATTTAAAACGTTTAAACAGCCTGCGAATTGTTTACTTTCCACACGTTCAGATGATGGAGAATCCCACTTCTAGATGATTCGCCATCACGTCCCCACTGCATGACACCTCACCAATAGACCACACATTGGGTTGTAACCTATGTTCTAGAAGACTCATCGTGTGCCCTCCTCTGCTTGCCACCAATCCACTTGCTGCACTAAGGAAGGAGCTGTGTGCCACATCACGGATGTTGAAGAAGGAGGTTATGTGTTACACCGTCCAATGAAGAGAGTCGACACGCGTTGAAGGAGGAATATCCTATGCGTTGGAGTTTTATCAGTTAAATTACTTTATGATTGACTAAATTTAGAGAGTAGTCGATCACTAAAGGGTCGACTTGATCATCCTTGTAAATGTTGTATATAAACACCTTCTTGTGCAGAGTTAGGAGTTGATCATTTTTATTTGTTAGACAATTGTTTTTGGAGAAGAATTCTTTATTTCTGTTCCATTGTTTGAATAAAGAGTTGTATGCTTTGTTGTTTACGATTGCGTTCAAGTAAGCGTTAGCCAAGAATCACCCTTGCCATGCTGAGAGGGCCCCTCATCAACCATATGTTTCTTTTCTTGTTTATTTCTTTCATCTTTTCTATTGTAGTTAGTTTAAATTCTAGTGTGTTTTATTATTTCATTTATTTCTTGTAATGCAATTTTATTTCTAAAGATTAAATAGTTAGCTATGTGCATAGTTTTCTTTAAGATTTGTTTTTAGCCATTTCATTTCCAGTTCACTGTTCAGTTTATTTACAAGAAATAGAATAGATTGCTTTTAGCAAGTTAAATAGGTTCAGTTTTGTTTATTTCCTTTCTGTTATGAGTTATGTAGTTTAAATTCTAGTTTATTTCTTAATGATTTCTTTATGTTCATGAATTTTTTTTAAGTTTATTTCATTGTCAAATTTGATTAATAAGTAGGTTTACTTATTTCCTTTATGCATTAAATTTACATTTGCACGAATTTAGATGAAGATTAGATCATTTAGGTTAATTTCTATCGTTTTAACTGTGTAGACCATCATTTGGATATCCTGTTTAAACTGTCATTCAATCACCCCTTTCAGACCTACAGTTTAGTTTGTCATTCAGCCCATAGTTTTGTTTTTAGTGTTTTTAATGTATTTTGAGATTGTTTTTAGTTTTGTTTCTTTAATGTTTGAAGTATGCTTTGATTGAGATAGTTAGATGATAGTTTTATTTAATATTAAAGTTAAATTGGATTGTTTTAGGTTATTTATTAAAAGTTACCTTACTTCTTTTCACCTTAAATATGTGTTAAACTATTTTATATTTTGTTTCTTGAGGTTGTTTCTGATTTCTCTTGATTGATGTATTGTCTTGTGTTCATGCCTTTGTATTGATTTATTTTTTTGCATGTAAAATTCAGTATTATATGTGTTATCCTTAGTATGTTTTTAGGTTATTCCTTTTTAATTGTGTGATTACTAAAAGAGACTTGTAGGACAGAGTTCAAATATATTCCTATTAAGTTTTATACGTGTTTCTTTTTTATTTAGTTTATTTTATTAAGTTTTCTACTTGCTTATTAGTTAGGTCTTCCTTGCATATTAGTTTCCTATTTTGAAAAATTAGTTGTTGATAGTATCATTTTTAGTTTAAAGTTATTTACTTATAAAATAAATTGTCAATTATTTAGTTTAATATTTTTTTCGGTTTAATTACCTTAATAATTGAATTCTTAGGAGTTTGACTTGGTTTTTCATTTTGAAAGATCTTTTGATCTTTTGTTTGTTAAAATATTTCCACAACACCATAGGAACCCCTCTACCTTCACATATATTTTGTGTCAACTCTAAGACTACCAACCCCGGTCGATAATTAAATATTAGGTGAATTAATATAGATGTTATAACACCCAAAGAGATGTCATCCATAGTGGAAAACCCATTGGAAGGTGAGTTGTCAATGAGGGTGCTTCCACATGTGTCATGTCCTTGTCTTGTTGGAAGGATCTTGGATCTCCAGAGCTAGTTCCATCAAATACCCTACTTACTGCTTTCGACAAAAGTTCATTTCGTCCACATGGTATCCTACCAGCCTTCAAGATAAAGTTGGTAGGGAAGGAAATGTCTATTGAAGTAGAGGTAATAGATGCACCGCTGGATTATAACTTGCTTCTAGGGAGAAGTTGGAATTATTCCATTTCTTCTATTGCATCGTTCGTTCTTTAGGTGGTAGTGTTTCCACACGAAGGGAAGTTGGTTATAGTAGACCAACTCAGTTTCACTCGGAAGGACCGCATGGAAACTAATAAGTCCACCGTGTCATTGGTTGATCAGGTCAAACCTTCTTCAAATAACTTAGGGGATGAATCGTATTCATCATTAATGGGAACATTCGATATCCCTGCCTCGATTAACTATTTAGGTTCTGCTAGTGTAGGGAAGTCTATTGCAACGGATGGTGATAGAAAGATCCTTGGGTCTTTCCTTCCCATCAGGATCCTGAAGTGCCCTTATCAGTAGTGGAAGTAGCTTATAAATCTATCGTTAACACCACTATTGATCTCATTTTGGTTCCTCCTACAATCTCATAGGAGATGGAAGAATCCTATCTGCCTACTTAGGAAGAGAACTTTTTGTATACTAATGATTGCTTAGATATGGTTTTTCCTTTAGATGATGCCATTTTGGAATCTATGAGCAGACGAGATAAGATTTGTGAATATGTTCATCACAGATCCTACTTTCTTCTAGAGTTAAGCAGGATTGAAAATCATGAGTTCCATGTGATACTGGAAGGCGATGTTGATATACCAATCAACCCCTTACTAAGGGAGGGAATTTTGTCGAGGGGAATATGGAAAACATTTTTGTTACTATTCCTATCAACATTTCTATGAACCCCAACATTGTGGAAAATGTATATATTGGTAGAAACTGCTCTCCAGAGAAGATTGCTATCTATACGACCTTGTTTAAGGAATTCCATGACGTATTTGTTTGGTCATATGAGGAGATGCCAGGCATATATCCATCGTTATTAGAACATGAAATACGAACCTATCCTGATGCCAAAATAGCTCGACAAAAACTTAGACCTGTCAATCCACATAAAGCGGAAGTCGTTAAGGATGAAGTTGAAAAGCTACGGAAAGCTCGTTTTATTTACCCGATAACTTTGATGGAATGGGTATCCAACTTTGTTCCCATTGATAAAAAGAAAAGGGATGATATGTGTCTGTACTAACTTTCGTGATTTAAAGAAATATTGTCCAAAGGATAATTACCCCACACCATTCATAGATCAAGTCATTGATGCCTGTGCGTGGAGTGAAGTATTTTCATTTATGGATGGTTTCTCCGGGTATAATCAAATTCAAATCAAGCCGGAAGACCAACATAAAATGGTTTTCATTTGTCCTTGGGGTAAATTTACATATAAGAAAATTCCTTTTGGATTGAAAAATGTAGGGGCTACCTTTCAGCAGGAAATGAATTTTTCCTTTCATGACATTAAGTCTATTGTTGAACCCTACCTTAATGATCTTACAACACATTCTCGTAAAATGATCGATCAGCTAGATCACTTGCGTTTAATTTTTGAATGATGTAGACATTATAAAATACACTTGAATCCCCACAAGTGGGTTTTATGTGTCAAGTCAGGTAGGCTTCTTGGGTTCATTATTTCTAACAAAGGTATTCAGGTGGATCCTTTGAAAGTTGAGGCCATTGTAAATATGCCTCCTCCTCATTCCATCAGGAAACTTCAGAGCCTCCAAGGGAAGTCTAACTTTCTTCGACATTTTATCATGAATTATGCCAAGATCACAAAAGGTTTCATGCACCTATTGAAATGACACCCCATTTGTATGGAATGAGACCGCACAACTTGCGTTCAAGGCATTAAAGAAATTTTTGTTGTCAAAACCTTTATTACATTCGCTAGATCACTCTCATGATTTTATATTGTACATGGCTACATCCAAGTCGACCATTGGGGTAGCTCCTAGTATAGGAGGATGATAAGCTCCAATAGCATGTCATCTACTATCTTAGTCATGATTTAGCTGGCCCTGAACTTAGGTACTCCAACGTCAAAAAGTTTGCCTTAGAAGCTGTGTATGTTGTTTAGAGGTTACGTCACTATATCTTACTGAGGACTACGGTAGTAGTGGCAGATGTCAATCCTTTCCAATAAATTTTGTACCGACGCATATTTGGAGGAAAATTCAACAAGTGGATAGTCATTCTCCAAGAGTTTGAGTTGGATTTTCAATCCGCCAAATCCAAAAAATCCTTAGCTTTTGCAGAGCTCATTGCAAAATTTCCATTTGAAGAAGACTCATTCACAAATGAGCACATTTTCTTGATTTCCATTTCTGACCTGTGGTATGGAGATATACTTATCTGTCTCCAGACTCTAAAGTGTCCTATAAGATTTTCGCAGGAAGAGCGACGCAAATTATTCACACATGTGAAAAACTACCTCATCATCAGAGATACTTTGTACAAAAGAGGGGTAGACTCTATTTTGCATCAGTGCCCTTCCTACAAAGAGGCTGAGATTTTCCTAAATGATAAACATAGAGGAGCGTGTGGGGGTCATTTATCTGGGTTAGCAATGGCCTAGAATATTTTATGTGCTGGTTATTTATGACCCATGATCTTTAAAGATTTTTTGGAAGCCATGAATCATTGTCATCCTTATCAACTTTACACCAGAAAGATGCAGTCGCATCCTACTCCATTATTTCCTGGCATCACAGTGGGCCCCTTCACCAAGTGGGGGGTAGATTATGTGATGTGAAACCTAGTTTCTGTTGGGGGCCACAAATACATTATTTTCATTATATATTACTTCATGAAGTGGACAGAGGAAATTCCCACCTATAAGGATGACGAGGAAACTACAGCTTTTTTCATTTTTAACCAGATTATCATGCATTTCAGTATTCCTAAAGAGATTGTCACTGACCATGGCAGTCACCTCCAAAACAACATGATGACCAAGTTTGAAACTATGCTAGGGTTTAAACAAGAACATTCGTCTTCTTTCTACCCGCAATAAAATGGTTGAATTGAGGCAGTCAATAAGACCTTGAAGAATATTCTCAAGCGTACTATTAACGTAGCCCGTTTAAATTGGCACATCATGATGTATCCTGCACTTTGGTCCTATTGAACCAATGTGAAAACTGCCAAGGGGTTCTCACCTTTCAAACTTGTTCATGGAGTGGAAGCAGTAACCCTGGTTGAATGTGAAATCCCATCTTTAAAAGTTTCCATTCATGTGTTACCTGATATGACTGAGCTATAAGAACATTTGATACACTTCGAACATTTAGATGAGTTGCGTAGAGATGTGTTGACTACAAACGAGGCTCATAAGAATAGGGTGAAAAATCAATATGATAAATTTGTCAAACCTAGGATTTTTTCAGAAGGGGAGCTTGTCTTGCTCTGGGACCATGACAAAGAACCCCTGGGGGCAGGTAAATTCAGGTCTTTGTGGTTAGGACCCTATGTTGTGTCAAAAGTACTAAATAAATGGGCATATGAATCAACTGACTTCGAAGGGAATAAGCTTCCTGATCCTACAAATGGGTTCTACCTGAAGAAGTACTATGCCTAGGCTTAGCACTTTTTCTTGTATTTTTATTGTATGTAACTTTATGTACAATATATAGCCATTTTGTGCTCTTATATCATCTCTTAGTTGTTACTGATGTATTCCGAGTGGTTCATAGGTTCTGTAGATGGAGCTAGTCATCATACTTGCAACCTGGCTTCAACCGCATGGGTTATTTACTCACCCTCAGGACAGCTAGTTGCCTCTGGAGGCACTTTCCTAGGTCGTGCTACAAGTAATGTGGCTGAATACAAGGACATCATTGATGTTTTATGGGATTTCATGTCACATGGCATCACCTAGTTGGAAGTTAGACTTGACTCTCAATTGGTGGTTTCCCAGCTCAATCAAGCTTATCAGGTGTAGAACCCTATTTTATTACGTCAGTTCTTGCAAGTAAGTTTATTGGAAATAAATTTTGATTTTATTACATTAAATCATATTCCAAGAAATCAAAATTCATTAACTGATGCATATGTGATTTATATCTTAGATTGGCATTGGACACACATTCCATAAAATATACCAAAGATACATTATTAAACACATGTAAATAAACTGGAAATATATGTGTGTGTGTGTGTGTGTGTGTGTGTGTGTGTGTGAATATCTGTCCATATAGATAGGTCGAGTTCTTGATCCTCAGATCTAGTCATAGCTGTACAAATACACAAAAACATACAAAAATTGGATCATAATCCATAAAATGCTGCTAGCTCTAATCTTGACCACCCTAGTCATCCTAACCACCATGGTCACCCTCCTCATCCTAGTCATCCTATTCCCGAGCATCTTTAACTTCTTCAGATGTTGCATCCTCTATAGCCTCTATGTAAACAAGCACTTCCTTAGCTACCATCCTCATAAGGCGTATCCAGGTAGGTGGGATACCAACCACTAGTTCCTACATAATGGCAGGGATCTACTCAATGCGTAAAGTAGGGACTCTTTGGGTAAGCCTGACCAGCTTCCCCTCAAGAACCCTGATCAAACCGTGATACTCACCTACCACTGGTCGTATGTACATACGAGGATGCCCATCAGGGCAGACTGGTCCAATATTTCCATTTTAAACATTAAAAGGATTAAAAACTTTATACATATGTATATATCGTTTATGATAGAAAAATTCATAAAATTTTAAAAACTTGAAAAACAAAAATACCTGATGCTCCCCATGCTCCTCTAAGAGGGAGGACAAGGACATTGTCACCCCTAAAATCCATCCTAGAATATGGAAACTACTCCAATTCTAGTAGTTTCTATCTCCACCATAAGTAGAATTCATCATCATAGACACTCTGAACTGAGCCACTGTCACCCTGGCGGAGAAAAATTTCTCCCCACCTACTCAGTCTAGGCTGACGAGGAGAGAAATCTAGTAGAGGTACTGCAAGGCTAAGGGAAGGACTCTCTCAAATAAAAAGGCCACAAATATACTAGAATAGCCAAATTTATTTCATCAGCCTCTCTTGTAGTCAGAGAGTTACTTCTTCATTATCGGAATTACTCCCGAGCACCAGTCAAATAAATCTCCCTGTAGTCATTCCACCGCAATTCTCATTTCGTTTCGAGTTTCAATATTGAGTGATGTGATCCTGCAACCCTCACTACTATGCTTACCAATAACTGTAATGACAAGATATGGATATGTGTAATAGGGATGCAATTTCCCCTTTTCAAAGTGTCGGGCGTGCAGTAAGTGTCAATATAGTTCTAAACACTTAGAAAGTCACCGCCCCTATTGGTACCTTCCAATTTGACAGGTCCTCCCTTTCATGACAAACTCGCAATAAAGTAGATGTATTCGAGTGCAATTTCTAGAATCTCACCTTGTAGGTCAAATGCACCTAGATCATGATCCCAGTAGTTTATCAAAAACTCCTGCAAGGAGACATTGGATCGCATAGGTGAAGTACAAAAGAACATTAGCAACCTGCTTTGTTGCAATGTGTGCACCATGGGGGAAATTTGAAGTGCATCTTGGTCCATGGTTTCATGTTCCCTCTCCCTCCACTCCAACACCATGTTTTAGCCTATCCATAAGGCCATTTTCAAACATTAAAAATCATTACAAAACTTTGATTTTGGCCCTAACTATGATTTTTCTATGTCACACAGTATACACACTTGTCCTTTGGACATGTCACGTATCATATGCAGGTTTCCTTCAGTCAGTTCGCTTATAAAACATGTTTACACAACTATGTAAGTCGCATACCTGCGTATACAACATGACCCCTTTAAAATTGGCTTAAAGCATTAAAATTTTTCATAAAATTGAAAATTTAATGGATGAAATGAAAGAGCATGAGGAGCTAATTTACCTAGCACTTGTGGATTTGAAAATCGTCCACTAGATTTTCCACACCGAGCGATTGAAGTCAGAGGTAAAAATTTCCTATATTGGGTAAAATTATGAAATGGTGATTTTGATTTCTATTTTTGAACTATTTATAGAAATAAATTCAAAATGTAGATTTTTTAGCCTATAGTTTCATTTTTTATTAAAAATAAAACTAATACCATGTCATGTTTTCCTAATGCAACATGTCCAAGGTTAATTAAAAATTTGTTATTCACTCATATAGGTTAGGATTTTGGTCATTTGTATGCATTCTTGCATTTATACTGTTTGGGTGTGTTCTACTATCTTAAATACACCTAATATTTAATTATCAATTGGTGTTGTAGGATTATAGTTGATACAAAATATATGCAAAGGTAAAAAGGCTCCTAAGGTGTCGTGGAGATATTTTAGTAAACAAAATATCAAAAGATATTTCAAAATGAAAAATCAAGTCAAACTCCTAAGACTATCTGAATAATTAGACTGGATTAAAGTATCAAATTTTAAACATCTACTAAAAGGAAGATATAAACAATAATACTTATAACTTCAGACACTAACTCATACATAAAAGGAATTATATCAACTGAACTGACAAATAACCAACTAACTACTCCTTAAGCGAAAGGTTGGGGTAAAAAGGAAACTTATCTTATAAAAAATAGAAAACTAAAAAAGCGAGTAGAAAACTTAATAAAGATAATAAACAGAAGCAAGTAGAAAAATTAATAAAGATATTTAAACAGAAGCAAGTAGAAAACTTAATAAAGATATTTAAACTCTATTATTCAATAAATACATACAAAAAACAAGAATGATTCCTATGATTATAAATAATCTAACTTCCTCTTAAAAATAATACATCTCACCTTAAACTCTATATGAAAACAAAGATAACCATGACGAAATCAGTGTTAAATATTTAAGGAATAAGAATAACTTAATCCATATTTAATTTAAGGTGAAAAGAAAAATAAAAAAAATAAAAATAAAACCTTAATCAATAACCTAAAACAGTCAAACTTTAATTGTAATGCTTGAATAAAACTACCAACTACAAACATAATCCAAATATCGATAAAACAAAACTAGAAACAATCTGAAAATACATAAAAAACAGTAAAAACAGAATTGAGGGTTGACCAGATGAAGAGTAGGTCTGTAAAGGGTGGCTGAATAGTAGATTGGACAGATGGTCTGAATGGAAGTCCGTACAGTTGAAAATGGTAAAAACTAACCTAAATGAACTAATTCTTTAGCTAAAGTTATGCAGATCTAAACCTAATGCATGGAATCAATAAAAAAACATATTTAATCAACAAATTAACTTCAAACTAACTCTTAAACAAAAAGAAAGCATTGCATATTAAAGTACTTAATAAGCTAGAAATTAATTTAAACAGACTGGAAATTAACTTAAGCAAATTCATGGCAAGAAATAAATAAACAGAACTGAATCTAAATGAAAGCAAAATTTTTCATATAAGAAAATTCATAACAGGAGATAAATAAAAAAGACTGAATTCAAATGGAAGCAAACTATTTTATATGTTTGGAAATAAATACTAAAAACAATACTGGAATGAAATGACAGTAAATAAAATAAATAAAAGCAAATAACTGAAAACAAATGAATGAAAGCAAATCTATACGCGCATCTACTTGTTTAACTGCTGAAATAAAACTAAGCTAATGCAATACAG